>JANCYU010000040.1:0-192466 GCA_026122205.1 Galdieria yellowstonensis | reverse complement strand
AATAAACCCTAAATAAACCCTAATAAACCCTAATAAACCCTAATAAACCCTAATAAACCCTAATAAACCCTAAATAAACCCTAATAAACCCTAATAAACCCTAATAAACCCTAATAAACCCTAATAAACCCTAAATAAACCCTAATAAACCCTAATAAACCCTAATAAACCCTAAATAAACCCTAATAAACCCTAATAAACCCTAATAAACCCTAAATAAACCCTAATAAACCCTAAATAAACCCTAATAAACCCTAATAAACCCTAAATAAACCCTAATAAACCCTAAATAAACCCTAATAAACCCTAATAAACCCTAATAAACCCTAATAAACCCTAATAAACCATAAAAAACCATAAAAAACCATAGAAAACCATAGAAAACTTAAGAAAACTTAAGAAAACCTAAGAAAACCTAAGAAAACCTAAGAAATCTAAGAAAACCAACAACCTTGTAAACCTGTTAGTCTCTTACCCACCTTCTAAACGCGTCAATCTGGTGACGTCGTAAGTGTAATTTTTACTGTACTAAGTGTGCCTATTTCAACTTTGTCGCTGGTGTTTACTGCTCTATCTTTCTAAGCCAGCTTCAATTTGCCAACCCAGTTAAACTTGATGGTACCATAGTTGCACTATGCATTAGTGGATTAGTGGTACGTCGCAGACTCTTATTTGATTCTCTTTCTTGATGAATTGCCGTTACTCATTTTTTTGTTTGCTTTCATTGCAATACAGTAACTGTAATGGCACATATTTATTAGGCCTTCTTACTACAAGGCGATTACTTTGAGACTATGTAGATGCTTTAGCGTGGTATGTATCTTGACCATTGTAAAGATTTTGTACCCAACGCCGTCCTAGGTTAGTAAAAGCTGTTGCAGTGTCATCTCGCTTGGATACCCATTGATGCTTGCCTTAATCGTACGGTTATTACTCGTCTAAACTTTACTAAATTGGCTAGGTGAATGGTACCTCTTCGTCAATGTGTTTTAACCATTTGGGGCGATAGCAGCTTCCTTCTGTTGTGTTTTAGTAACTATATATTGTAAGAGTTTAGATAGCGCTTTTACCTTAATTCTAAATAGGTTACTAGAGTTGCAGTGTCAAAGTATCATTGGTTGTTTCGTAAGTAGCACAACGAGCTAGTTGAGCCTAACCAATTAAATCCACTGCTGCAAATCGTTGGGACGATTGCCGTAACTGTTGCTTTTTTGTCTGGTGAATACGTTCCAAAGCCTGTATTGTCACTTAATCATTATGCCTCTTTATTTCGAGTCGACCACTCTGAAATGTCATGCAATAATCGTGATATAATATTTAGTGTTCCATGCTTTACTTTGTTGTAATGCTATAATGGTTACTGTATCGTAAGTTGATTTATTGCCAACAACGTCCAATGAGAAGGTACTGCTGATAGTTTTTGCATGATTGAAATATTACAGTTCAATGTAGCTTTTCTGTCGTGCTTTTGAAAAATTTGCATTTACGCTACACCAATTGTTATGTTTTTATAATATGTGCAGGGTTCCATTTCTATAATTTAATTTGAATATAATTTTTACTGGAGCACAAGCATATCAAATGAAAAAAGTGACATTGGTTGAATGATGGTTTTCACGAAGAAGCAGTGGGGTCTCTAAACGGTTGTCATCAATTGTTAGAGCTGTCGCGAGGTTTCCATTATGAAGGGTTGTTTTGGTCATTACGATGCATTACAATGCCTCCAGTGTCAGTGAAAGCTTCATTCTCCTTATTACAATTCCACGACTCTGAAAAGCAATGAAGTAACCACGAACTGATTATAGTAAATCTTGGGTGCCCAACAGTGGTGGATAAATGTAACTTATTGAGTCAACAGGTGCCCAACAATCCTCAATTTGATTTTACCACTCTGGGTTCATTCATGATTGAGCTGTTGCAGTGCCTTGTAACTTTTGAGTGATGGTTTTCGGCTGAAAGGATCGCCATGATCGTTTGTTTCTGTAATTTTATTGTAGTACAATACCTCTAATGCCATGTACTCATTAGGCCTCGAAATTGCAAGTTGAAGACTATGTAACAATAAAACAACCTTGGCATACTGTAAAATGTATTTTTACTGTTAAGCTTTTGTGTGGAACACCATCAAAAACCGATAAAAGCGGTTGTAGTGTTAACTCGCTTAGATACCCATTGATGCTTGCCTCGATCGTTCAGTTACTCATCTTCATTAAACTCGCTCAGTGAATGGTACCTCTTTGTCAATGCCTTTTAACAATTTGCGACGATAGCAGGTTCCTTTTGTTATGTTTGACAAACTAGTGTAACGTATAGGTATTATTTTTACTATAACTCTAATTGTGTTACTAGAGTTGCAGTGGTCAAAGTATTATTGGTTGTTTTGTAAGTAGCACCAGGAGGTAATTGACTCTAGACAATTCAAACTCATTGCTGCAAATCGTTGGGATGATTGCTATTATCATTGTTTTTTTTCAGTTGACTATAGCCCAAAGCCTATATTTTCATTTAATCATTAAGCCTCTTTGTTTCGAGTAGACCTCTCTGAAATGTCATGCAATAACCGTGATATAATTAAAAAAGTGCCTGGACAGTGCTTAATATTCGGTGTTTAATTTACTCGTAGTGCTATAATGGCTACTGTAGTGTAAGTTAGCTTGTTGTTAACGTGTCCAATGAGACGATACTGTTGTTACTTTTTGCATTATTGAACTAGTACAGTTCAATGTTGCTTTTTTGTCGTCCCCTTGAAAAATTTACGTTTACGCTACACCAACTGTTTTGTCTTCATAATATGTGCAGGTTTCCGTTTCTATAATTTAGTTTGATTATAATTCTAACTGTAGTACAAGCATATCATAATGGGCTTACACGAAGAAGCAGTGGGGTCTCTATACAGCTGTCATCAAATGTTAGAACTGGCTGAGAGGTTTCCATTATGAAGTGTTTTTTGGTCATTATGATGCATTACAATGCCTCTAGTGTCACCGAAAGCTTTATTCTCCTTATTACAATTCCAGGATTCTGAATAGCAGTGAAATAACCACGAGTTGACTATGGTAAATCTTCTGTGCCCAGCACTAGTGGATAAATGAAACTCATTGCAATCAAAGCCCGTTGGGTTGCCCAACGATTCTCAATTTGATGGTATCACTCTTGGTTTATTCGCAATTTAGCTGATGCAGTGCCTCGTATCTTTTGAGTAACGGTTTTCAGGTGAAAGTATCGCCATTTTTGTGTTTTCTCTGTTACTTGAGTGCAGTACAATTCCTGTGGTGCTATTTAATCACAAGTCTCTTTTAGTACAGGTCGAGGATCCTTAAAAAATGGAGCTACGTTGATCTACACTAAAAGTACTTGAACAATGGTAGATCTTCTTTTCCCAATGCCGTTGTAGATTGATACGAACTGTTGCTGTGTTGGCTCGTTTTGATACCAGTGGATGGTCGATTCGATCGAACAATTATTCATCTGTCTTGACTGGATTGACGCAGTGCATTGCATCTTTTTCTTAACGCCTCTAAACATTTTATGGTCAAACTTGTCTATCTTTTTTTGTGTATTATATACAATTGAAAATGAGGTTTTCATAATTAATGCTTACCTTGACTCGGAATGTGCACATGTGAAGCACTGCTCCAAAATGCATTGGTTGAATTGTTGCACAAAGAGAATCACTTATTTCTACACAATTCTGATCCATCGTTGTAAACAGCAAAGAGGATTGTAATGAAGAAATTATTGATGGTATCACTGTTGGTTAATGCACAATCGAACTAGTGCAGCACTTTGTACTCCTCGTGTGATGCTTTTTGCTGGGTGAATAGCCATTTATCATGCTTTTTGTACTTTTACTGCATGTGGAAGCCATGTAGTGGCATGTTTTTATTAAGTCTCTTTGTTACAAGTCGACGAATTTGAAACATTGAACCAACCTGATATAACTTTAAATATGTTTTTGACCATTTTAAAAATTTTACGCCTAACATCGTCGTTGATCGCTACAACCTATTGCAGTTTTAGCCCGCTTGGATGGCCATTGATGCTGGATTCGATCGTACAGTTAGCCTCCTATGCTTTATTGGATTGACTCAGTGCTTGGTGACTATCTTTTAATGTCTCTGTACAATTTGTGGCTACGCTATTTTCCTTTTGTTGCGTTTTATAAACTATAATGGTAAGCCTTTTTAATTTACTATTAACTTAATTATACATGTGTGACTAGAGGATCAGTTGTCAAAGAAGCATTGGTTGTTTCGTGACTTGCACGAGGAATCAGTTGTTTCTAAGCAGTTCAAATCCATTGTTTCAGATCACTGAGATGATTGACATTCTTATTGTCTTTGGTCTTATGATTGTGTTAAAAATATGTAGTGTCATGTTATCATTATGCCTCTTAATCACGAATCGACAATTCATAAATGCCATGCAATAACAGTGATATAGCGAACAAAGCACCTCGACAATGCTTTGTATTCCATGACCAACTTCATCGTAGCTCCATAATGGTTACTGCAGTATAAGTTAGTTTGTTGTCAACTATGTCCAATCAGAAGATACTGCTGTTAACGTATGCATAATTGAACTAGTACAGTTCAATGTGTCTTTTTTCTATTGCTTTTTAACAGTTCACGTTGTAGCTACATCCTTCTTTATGTTTTGTGCTTTAGGAAGGGTTTCGTTTCGATAATTTTTATGTTATCATATTATAAAGAACAAAAAATCATTGTAGAATCGCTGTTTGCACAAGGAAGCATTGGTCTGTATCTAGACAGTCCTTATCAATTGTCTGAATTGGATAAGAGGATTTCTAGTATGGAGGATTTTTTTGGTCACTTCGATGCATTACAGTGCTTCCAATGTCTCAGAAATCTTACGCTTCCTTATTACATGTACACATTTCTGAAAAACAGTAAAGTAACCACGATTTGACAACCGTAAACATTCTTTTCCCAACAAGTTCGTGGATACATGCGACTTGTGGCAGCGCAAGCTAGTTCGTTTTCTAACGGTTCTCAATTTGAATTGCAACACTGTTATTCTATGCATGATTGAACTGGTTCAGTGCCTTGTACCTTCTTAGTAATTCTCTTTGCTGAAAAAATTGCATTTTAGGATAACTTTTTTTGATTTCATTGCAGTACAATTTCTGTAATTGCATGTAATCAGTGAGCGTCTTTATTACAACTAGAATAGTCCGAAACACTGAAGCAGTCTTGGTATAACGTTAAAAATGCTCTGACAGTAGTCAATCTTCTGTGCCCAACACCATCGTGGGTGGATTTAATTTATTGCAGGATAAGCCAGCTGGGTTGCCCAATACTGATAAATTCGACGGCATAACTGTTGGTTAACGTATAATTCAATTGCTGCATTGCATAGCATCTGTTTGGTGACGTTTTAAACTATTTCGGCGACATTATATTCCTTTATAGGTATTTATAGGTTAGACGGTGTCCCTTTTTCATATTTTTCTTCTTACCTTGTTTCTATTTGCGCGACAATTTGGTCATTGGAAAAGAAAGCAACGCTTGAACAGTGACTTGCACGAGGAAGCAGTTATTTCTAAACAGTTTTAATCTAACGTTGTAAATCGCTGAAAGGATTGCAATTACGAATGATTTTTGTCGATTCAAGGCATTACGATTTCTCTAGAGCCACGGAATCGTTAGGCCTCTTTATTGCGAATTGCAGTTCAAGTTTGTTCCTTTTTTGTGGTTTATGCAACGGATAGAGTTTTGTTTTTACCGTTTTCCTGAGTTAACTTTAAATACTTGACAAGTGGAGCATTGAACAAGAAGAAGCATCAGAGGAGTGACGAATCGCACGCGGAAGTAGTTCTTTCTTGACGTTTGTAATCCATTACGATAAATAGCTCGCAAATTTCCACTATCAGGGGTTTTTGTCATTTTCATGCATTACAATTCCTCTGTTGTTATTGAGAACGAGTCTCTACTACGAATTGACTACTTCGAAATGGAGTGAAGCAGCCTTGATATAATGTGAAATTGCTCTGACAACAGTAAGTATTCTGAGCCCAGTACGGTTGTAGATCGATATAAATAGTTGCAGTTTCAGCAAGCTTGGCTGCCCAATGATGCCAAGTTCGATTGTACAATTCTTTGTCTATGCAGGATTGACTTGACAAAGTGCGCTGCGTTTTTATCTTAGAGTTTTTTACCAACTTGAAATCACAACGTCGCCGTTTTATGGCTTCTACACGTTGGGAATGGTTCCTTTTTGCTTTTGGCTTTTGCCTAATTCTTAATGTGCGACAGTCGAATTAGTGGACAAGCTATCAATTGAATCGGGATTAGCAAAAGGAAATTTTACTTTCTTCTTGGAAATTGCTGAAAGGATCCCTATTATTCAGATTTCGTTTGTTATTTCAATGCTTTACAATCCTTTTTGTGTTGTGTTATCTGTAATTGTTATCTTTTACGAATCCGCAAGTTTCAACTTTCCTTCCCTTCTTGACCTTTACTTCAACTAGGACGCTTTCGATTTGTGACAATGGGTTGATAACAACTTGAAAACGAAAATAGAGAGTCTTCCATTTGAACCTATCGTTGCAAATGCCGAAATTGTTCCCAAATACAAAGGAATGCAGGATGTCAAGTTCACAAAAACACTGCTTGTCTTATAGTAAATATAGTCCGTGGCAACTTTTTTTGCTGGTAAGCTCTCTTTTAATGGTGTACGAGCAAGTCGTCAGAACGACGTTTTTGCCTTTTACTATAGTCATTTATTTGCAAAGGTGAGCCTTTGTAGTTTTGCCAACGGCACACAGTAAAGAGCGCGATTGTGAACTACCTATTATCGAGTTTTGTTGATTCCTCTTCTCATTCGTAAGGCCTTTAATTTGGAACATAACCAAACATTTATATTCTTTAGTATGGTTGGATGTGGCGGTTCCTGACATGGAAAAGAAATCCATATTTTAGTCCTAGTTTTCCATTTTCTTACGTGAAGACGCCGAAAAATAATAACTCTAGATATCGATCCAGAAAGTGGTGACCATGCCATCGGTTAAAGTCTAAATGATGGAGCTTCATCTTATCCACCTCTTTTTGCTTCTCCTTAAATTTCTTAGTGTGCGTTTTACGAATCTGTGAACGAGTTTAGACGCTTTAATTCACTTTAGAAATTCGTGATATTTCTGGTTGTATTCTGGTGTGAACATATGTCCTCCTACAATGCTGATATATCTACTGTGCGGCTTGCAGGCATTCTCCTAGGCGTGATACTTATGCAGTAGTGTTGAATGACTCTGTAGTTTCCTATCTAAAACTTTCCAAGGAATGTTTTTTACATACTTGTATTTGTGTAGTTTACGTTTAAGTAAGGTTCTTTTAACATGCCCTAGTGCCCTTAGTCCCATTGAGATTGCAATCAACTGTTCTTGTTGGCAATCGATTTGTTTTGGGTGCAGCAGCGATTCGGCTGGGCATGATAACGGACCTTTTTATTGTAAAATGAGCTACTGATTTAGAAAAAGATGCTGTCATCTGCCATTTTCCAAGTGAGAGTTGCATTTATTTGCCTTGTTTTATTGTTTGATATAGGAAAATCCAAGTTGTATCTTCAGCCGGCTCCAGAATAGTGAAAATGGTAGTACCGCTATTACCAGTTCCCTTTTTCGCTATTCAAGTGGCTTTGCCATACCCTTCAGGGCGTCGGCTCGTGGTGGTAGCGCCGCTAGAGTCAAAGCTGAGGCGACGTAGGTTTTTGGTGATGGACACACGAATGCCCATCACTGCCTCCAAAAACCGACCTATCAAAATAAAACCTGGTAATCCTGTCCAATACCAACACTGCGACGATCCATTGTCCGTCTCTTGTGCAACCAACATAGAAGGACTACAGGCCTGATAAGAAAACTCACCAGTCATCCACCATCGATGAATCGCTTCATCCGAGGCTTTATTTTCCTGCATTTCTAATAGTGTACTCGAATCTTCCTCCAACAAATTCGTCGCTACAAGCCTTCCACCGAGAAGGCTGTGGAAGCAGCCTAAAATAGCTGGGAGTTTAACAAACAGCTTCACCATGGACCCGCAGATACCCAGTCTCTTCGAGTCCAAATGAGTGCATTCACAACGCAAATGACTCAAGGTTCCAGGTACATTGGCCAAACAACAGGCACAAGTCCTCCATTGTACATCCAATCTACCCAGTCTGGCGAGCCTTGAACAGGAAGTTCAACCACCAACACGAAGAAGCATCAGCCATTGAGGACCTTTGCTATATTACAGATAGTCGAGCGAGCTATCTCGCACCAATGAACTACCGCTTTGCAATGCTTACTGACGATACTCACGTCAAGTATGTGGCTGAGTCATCTTGCCATAGTCAACCATTTGCGGAAAACTTCTCGCACCGTCTTGGAACCACGATTCGAAAGTTGTATCGAATTTGCTGCTGAACTTACCAATCTTCTCATCAACCATGGTTTGATACTTTTCACTCAGGTGCCTTTCCGAAGTGCAGGTATCCAACGACATAATTGACTAATCCATGTACGCATACTAGAACCTTTGGCCCATAAACGTGCCCGGCGTCCTGCTTTAAGGGATTCTACACTTGGTTTACCCAATTCAGTATACAAAGCATGAATACGAACTCCAGTGTGTTTCGTTGCACTCCTACAACCAGTCGCAAAGTTTGATTTAACACCAAACTCAAACGTATGGCATGTAATTGATGCATATCCCTCTACTCAAAGCCCAAACTAAACTGGGTAGCAAACAACTCTTGATAACACGTAGGCGGAGATCCAACGGAGTTCCACCATTGCGTAAAAATGAATTTGCCAACTATAATCATTGCCGATAACGCTGGATTTGAAGTTTCAAAGTAAATCCTTCCGCTGTTAAGATTCTATTCAAATCAATACCCAAATAACGATCTTCTTGGACCACAAATATGTCTTTGCCTTGCAACTGCCATAGCCTACTACGTAGCTTAGCTATACATCCGTGGATAACGGCAAAACCGCATTTGGCTTACCGATTTCCATTTCAAATTGAGCCAAATATTCACTTAACTTGTGAATAGAGGCTTCCAGAAAACGCAACTAGGGTCCAACAACACCACATAATCGGCAAACATCAGTCCAGGTGATCGATTCCCTGTACTAGTGCGCTTGACGATTGATGAATAGATCCAACAACAGTGGCGAAGGATCACTTTGACGTACTCCTCTACAGAACGAAAAGCAGGCAAAAGTGTTTCAGACAACCGTGAAGATAAGGATACCTGTGTCCAAGAGCAACGATAAACCCATGATAAAATCCCAAGCATCCGCCTCGGATACCTAAACTTTACAGTTTACGAAACAATTCAAGATCTTTTCGTATATCAATGAAACATTCATAAGTAGGGCGCATTTCATTGATCCATCGTCGCTACACACACACTACCAAAGCTATGACTTGAGCTGCACATTCCTCACGAGTACAAAATCCGGCTTGCTCTTGTACCAAAATATTGTGATTTTCTACTGCGTTACAAATACATTTAGTACCAATCGCACTCAGCAGTTTCACAATGGTATTAATGAGGCTAATGCCTCTATAACTAGTCATATCACTCAAATCACCCTTTTTCATTAATGGAAATGAGGAGTTAGGAGTTCCATAAACTTGGAATCTTTCCACTTTGAAAGATTTAATTTAGCAAGCGGAGCAACGCTCAGCTCATCAGATGATCCATTATAGATGAATTGTGGAATTCTTCTTCTTCTGGGATGATAATGTTCACGAAGTAGAAGCTGTAAGAAGAATCAGCTTCCAACTCCACAGGAGTTTGATCCTTACAAGTAACTTTACCATGAGCAGTGATCCGAAAGGAGTGCAACTCGCAAAAAAGGTTAGGCGTCATCAATAGTACAGTTTGTAACACGACAGGACGATGCGTGTATTGCGTTGGAGATAAAAGTAATCAGAAAAATTTCAAGTTCACTTTTCTAGTATTGTAAATTCTTCTAGCTTAACCTAATAACGCTTCAATTTTTCTATATACTTTCGTCAATAAAGTCTACCTATTCAACTTGAAAAGTTCCAAGTACACACATACGCTCTTAAAGGCACTGAATCATACTTGGAAACATTGTTAAGTACACCAAATGCAATCTCTACAAGCAAAAACAGTTATTACAGGTAGAAATGTACAAGGACGTGACCACTTTTTCAAGTGCGCCTCTAAAGGTACCTTAGTACTCTGCTCCTACTTTTCTACCATTGCACTCTTCTTTTTACACCACGAATCTGTACAAATATATGTACATATACGAGCACAAGTTGACGGTTGAAGCTGTGGAGACTGGCGGGAAAATGACGAGCTTGTTGTCAAAGGAGCCGTTCAAACTTTACGAAACATAGAATAAGACTTGTACAAAAAACCTCCGAAGAAACCTCTAAAACATAACATGACAACAAAAATAGTTTTCGAGCTTCGAAAAGGCAAAACGCACGAAAGACACCCAAAAAAAAGATGGCAAAGCAGAGGTGAACTTCCCACCACACTCAATTGGTTGGAGCCATTTTGGTGCAGAATACTTTGCTGCAATATTCCCAGTACCAGTAGAAGAAATAAAAAGTCCAAACTCTTTGGACTAGGCTTTGCTTTGTATCTAGACCGGCAATGAAAGGAAGCCGAGACTGTCAAGTTACCCCTTTTTGTCGGTAGAGAGTGACGGGGCAGTACCAAGACGCCGTGACTACGCACTCGGTGGCCCAAAAAAGAGAAAGACTAGGGCAAAAGGCTGATTGTGACTCGATAAAGAGTAAAGATTCGTGGCACTGGTACCGTAGCAACCGCTGGCTCGTCTTTTACATAGCCAGCCGGTCGTTGCATTGTCTCGTGCGAAGTGAGCTTCCCTAGAAGAAGGTTACCAAGCCATCTTGGAATCATCCAGACTTTATATCGATTGGTGATTCAAATTTTTTAAAAAAAAGTAAGGCAAGGACTGTGTGACTGTTGTCTTGTCGTTTTTTCTTCTTGGGTTGCTGTTGCTGTATTGCGGTGTTCAGGGAACCACAAGTGAATCCGAACCAAGCGAGCAAGGCTCTGCTATGAAAGAGCGATAAGAAAGTTGAAGTGGACAGACGTCTTTTTTCTTTTCATCGCAACAAATGCAAAAGAGTTTCGCTTTTGCCAGGGTACGAAACAACTAGTCACTGGGTACTGCGTGCTTCGGTGCGGTGCGTTCTAAAAGCACAATACTATCGATGAACTAGTATAGGACAACAATTTTGTATCCAGTTTCGTTCGCGTGGCAGATAAAGGAAATAAAATGTGGTGATGTTCAGAAGTCTTCATATATTTGTCTGCTGCGGAGACACAGCAGAGAAACTTTGAAATTGAAATAGTCTGGTCGAATAAACTCGTCTCGACTTCCAGCAGAAAATTAGAAAAGGTTTTGACTCTGCCGTCAATGTGATAGAGCAAAGATATTCGTAGCAAAGCTGGACAGCAGGACGATATTTATCTAACTGCCTTATTAGACGGTGAAATGCTTTCCTAATCAAGTCAAAAATTATCAACTACTGGTTCAGACTACAAGTGAGGATAACTTGAATAATTCTTATATGGAATACAACACCACGTATCTCAACTAAGAAACAATGCGAAGTATATCCAACAGAGTCACTTTTATCATTGAGATAAACTTGACGGAGCACAAAACAACCATAAAACTACTGCGTCTGCATTCTATATCCTCTCAATTGGAATAAAATTTCGAAGCCCATGTGGAGACTGGTCAGTTGAAATAATCTGTTGAAGAAACCCTTTCTCTGTCAAACCCACAAAGGCGCATAATGTCTTCAAGTTTATGTACGCAAAGTATAACAACCAAAGAAACTGTATACCTTAAGAAAGACGCAAAGGTCTTTAGGTTCTTTTATGGAGAGTCCTAAACTGGACTCAGTGAAAGCTGCCACTGTGCAGCAGAGGCTTGTAAACCGACAGCTCTGGCCGTCACAGAAATTTTGGACTGTGCAGTCTTCAGTGACTCAACAAACAGCAGACTGCTAGTTTGTGGTGCTTGTGACACGAAAAAGCTCCACGGTGTAACCACGTATTCACCGTGGGCAAAGAAACAGACACAGCTGAGAATGTCTTATTGTTAGGCTACAAGAGAAGCTGAGTTTAGACTGAGCTTCGTAAAGTTATTACAATCACAAGAACAAAAGATTGCTTACTTTTACCAACCAGTCGCGCGAGTTTTATGTTTGTTGCTGGAACGGCGAAAATTCTTGTTCTGCGTACACTTTTGCCTCAGTGTCGCCTGCGTGCAGCGACACTGGTAAACAGAACAAGTGTCCAGACAATCTTATCAAACATTTCCTGTGCAAATACAGAGAGTCTGGATGAGTTCTCATCTTCTCAGAATGTTTCGAAGCACCTTTCCTGAGGAATGAATGTCGTTTCCTGGAATGGACTAACTGTCTGTTCTGACTCGAACTTTGAAGAGAAAGATCTTTCCAAACAACGCATCCTCGACTGTAATGACGCCACAAAGGATGACAAACTTGTCGTACATAAACTAGCGCTCTTGGAAGAATTCGACCAGTTTGCTTCAAAATATCTTTCCGTGACTTGTAGTCCAGTCGATGTGAAAGAGAAAAGAGAGGCACTATAGTTCAAAGATGACCTCCTTTGCTCTCCTTTAGAAGATAAACTATCCCAGATTTTGGACTTGGTAGAAGGAAAAAGACAATATAGACACTGAAAACCCAAATTACCCCGTAAATCTAAAGCTGCTTCAAAACTTCTGGTTTCCAAAGGAAGTTTGTATCACGATACGAACCAAAAGAACACATCAGATTTGGCTCGCTTACGTTGAAACCGGTACTACTATCAATATCTGTTGATAAAGTCGAAACAAAACTTTTTTTCTCTAAAAGGCTATTTGTGAAGTAGTTGATACATAAGCTATCCCAACCACAATAAAATGTCCAAAAACTATGTGTGTACCATTCTTCTGATCTTTTAAGTAAATTATATTTGGACACAGTTAAATGCTGATATTCCTTTGCCTTTTCGTTGCTCTCTCTCAAGTTTACGTAACACCTGGCTTTATCCATCACAAATGTTTCATTTCCATTTCCCTTGAAAAAGACTAGTTACAAGTCACATTAAAGCTCCAGAAACTATCCCAACTAGCACAATCTAGAGATTCTAAACATCAGGTGGGGTATCAAATTCAAGTTTAAGGAAAGCTTGGGTTTGAGCTTTTCGGGAAAACCAACTTTACACAATATTCATAGGTGTAAGAATGCTTTGTAAGTTCGACTAGTACATTATCCTGCTTACCCAACTAGCCGCAGATACTTTGGTTATCTTTCAGATTTATACTTTTCGCAATTTGGGAGAATTGGAGGCTGGCGACAAGGTCCAATCGATTGTCACGCCTCATCCGCGCCATTTCATTCGTTGTTGTTCGTTGTGCAATTGGGTGTTGTGGCGGTTGTTATGGCGTACAGTCGCTTGGCCTTGTCGTTTCACTCGAAATGTACTTGTCAAAGCAGCGTTGTTTGCAAGTTTGAAGTAAAATTGAGTTGCCAAACACGAAATACTTTTAGAGGTGAAGGAGTTTTGTATGTTCGCCCTATTTTCAACCCAAGGAGCTTTCTTTACCAGTGCAAGCATATTCGACGTTGTGGACTTGTTGCTTCAGTACAACATGACGAGAGTACAAAGGATGACGGCTTGGCAAGTTTTCACTGGACAAAGATTTTTGTTCCCGACGGTATGAAAATTGACAGAAAGTACGCCAACGTCTGGTTGGAAGATGTGCCCAACCTTTCGGTAGAGAGTTCAGAAACTAAAATTTCTGAGTATCTTGGAGAAACCTTCAAGGTCGGGAACGAAGAATTGTCTACGAGGGACGCATCACTGAAGGTCGCCTCTTCTATTTTGTTACCCAAGAAATTCGCGAGGAGCTTTCCTTTGAAGAGTTCTGGCAGTAGAATTTCTAGGGTTTTCTTGAGGGAGGACTTTATAAACCTGTGGAACGCACTTGTGGACGAGCAAAATACTGAAGAGTTGAGGATTTTATCCAGTGCCAGTGGGTTGGGCAAGAGTATATATCTTTATCTGATCGCTGTCTTTGCCCGACACTTTAAAATCCCGGTGCAGTATATTGGAAACACGAGAGATCTGTTCGAAAATCTTCCTAACGAAAGGTCTATTGCCAGCAACTTTGCAGCAATGCTGTTGTTCATGAATTTAAATATTCTAGATAAACTTGGTCCTTTTTACCCTAGCGACCCTGATTATGAACATCTCCGAGGCCTCCCTATGAAACATGTTATTTTTTATGCTCACGAAAGAGATGATTTGGTGCTTTGTGGTGAACTTCGACGAAATTTTATGACTATGGCGCCAAGAAACCTCCTGATCATAGATGAACACAATGCTCTTTGGCAGGAACTTGGCAATGATCCTAATACGTGGTTGCCTTTCTTTAAGCTTTACGCCCGTCCAGTAGCACATGCTACCGTAAGTACATGCATTTCCTTCCTTCTGATCATTAACTGGGGATAGTGGGAGTGTAAGTTTGTTATCGCAGGTTCTCAGCATCATGAGTTTGAAAGCAAGATGCCTAGCGGGTATAGAAACTCTAAGAGGTATATTGAACCGTTGAGTAAAGAAGAATTTAAAATATGGCAGGCATTGGACGATTATCCTGAAACATTTAGAGATAATGAAAGCACCGTTGTGGACCTTACGGGTCGTGTTCCTAGAACGATAGCCGAACTGACCGAACTGAGTCGCAGTTTTCCTAACTTCAGCTTTGAAGAAATGGTCGCAGGGTTTACTAAAAACGCTTTTGGAGATATGAAAAAAAGACACGAAGAATATGTCGACTCATTGACGGAAAAACAGAAGAAAGCGTTTTATAACATGCTCTACGAGCTATTTCTTGGCAGGGAAACTCCAGCAATTACGTTGTTTGATAGTGCCTATCGAGATCGAGGTCTGTTGATAGCAATGAATAATGGATCCTTACGCTTTCACAACAGCGTAGCCCGTGACATTCTCTTTGAATCTTTTTCAAACTATTATTTTACGAAAGAGCGTCTAGTCGAGGTATCCAACAAATTTAAAGAGGCCCGACGGAAGGGTTTTAGTAGCGGAGAATATTTCGAAGAACTGTTTTTGCATTTATGTCAGCAGTTTCGTCCAGATATCGAGATTTATTCACGAGCGGGCTATCGAACGATCCATCTAAAGTCCAACCGATGGCTAAGATTTGACGGGAAGGAGTTGATGCCGCCACGTTCCAATATCGAATTTAGCTGTTGGATAAAATTCGGGACACATTACCCCAGCTTAGATTACGCCTACGTAGATATAACTGACGACGGTTATTGGATGTTGTACCTCATTCAAGTTTCTGTTTCATCTTTTCCAGCTCATAACATAGACTCAGCACAGTTGGAACGGTTGTTGAAGAAAACTGGTGGAACTGTTCAACTTGCCTCGTTACTAAATTCGTTCTTTGCTGAGGTTTTTGAAGTCTCGCCTGTGTATGATGCCAGGGAGAAGATAGTGAACTTCGAGGTGACAGACTCTCAAGGCATATCTTTTCGAGACCGAATATCTATTTTGTATGTGACTCCATTGACAAGAGAGGACGCGAAAGCTAATAGCGCTCCAGATTTTGTAGATTTTCTTACTTTTGACAACTTTCCTGGTTACATGAAGTCTTATATAGATGTAGGGCGAAACGTACGAAGCAGGCGCAGCTCACCAAGTCGAAGTCCTGTCAAACGGATAAAATCTGAAGGAAGTTGAGAGTTGAATGTCGACGTATGGATGGCCCTACCCGTCACAACGGTCCTTATCCTTGTAAAAGAACGACTCACCCATTATATATACTGGAATAAACAGTCTTGTAACTGTTTCCTCGAAACCGGGCATTCAGCAATTATTGATCGAAAAGACTATAAAGTAGTGAATAAAGTGCCGTTTGTTGGACAGAGCAACGCATTGAAAATGCACTATTTACTCATGCATAACAAGGCCTATCAAGTGCATTTCTTGACCTTTTAACTTTTTCGCACCAAAAATCCACGATTTCTTGTTCTTTATCGTTGTGTATGAATGCAAGCGTCACAAGGAACCTAACAAGTTGGCGCTTCTATCGTAGTGCTTCCATCACAGAGGAAACTGACAGTGTTCCTAGGTGCACAGGCCATAAGAATGGCACTTGGATACAAATGACAATAAAGATACAAATATTGAAATAAGTTTTCGCTTTTATTTTCGTACAGTAACTTTATAACATATCTACCAACTTATCTTTGTAAATGGATTGAATACATGTACCCAGCATCTGCTTGAATACAGTTTCGATTCTCCGTAGCACCAAGCTTTAGAAAGCTTTTACTCGAATAAGTAGTGATAGAAATTATCGATTCTTGTGACAAAACTTGCGGCAAAAACTTTTAAAGGAGTGATTATACGAATTTGAAAACGACATTCTATCCAATGTGTGTTGGTAGATATTAGATAGGAAGTCTTCTGGAACTGAAATACATTTGATCATTGCTTGTGAGATCTCAGGTATGTCCCATATAGCAAAACTACGAATATTTTTCCTGTCCTCATCTGTCCCAACCATAAAGCTTTAGCAAATTTGCCACTTTCGAGAACTTTCTTCCTCTCTTGTGTTGGTTTCTTACTGTCCTGACTTCCGATGCGTTAGAGCGGCTGTCCACTCTGGCTGTATTCTGATATGGTTGCAAAACTACCACTTGCAAATTGACACTTCCTAGTTGCAGTGTTGAAGGAAAAATGAATAGCTCTGCGCAACCTTTCCTCAATCCTACGAATGTTCTATTCCAAGTTTCTAGAGCCGAAAAGGTAAGCGAAACAAGCAAGGGTTGGTAGACATGAGACAAGCAGTTTGTGATATATAAAGTTTTACGGCTTGATACCATTTCTACGTTTTGAATTTGGTGGAAATAAAACCATCTTTGATTCATTTGAATGACTGTAGAACGAGGACTCCGATGCCATAATGCGCACATTAGAAAATGCTACAAGGAACCTTCCGTATTGTGCTTTTTTAAGGAGTGCATAATATATCACAAGAAAGGGGTTACTGTTTGATTCTATCTTGCAAAGTTAACTGGAGTACTTCAAGATGCTAAACCTACTGACTGCTAGCTGTACCTGAGTCTATAATGAATTTTCAACCGTTGAAGGATAACTTTTTTCCAACACCAATACTGGAAACTTTAACTGTTGTCAACTTTAATTTAAAAACATCCTAACCGGAAACATTGTCAAGGCGGAAACGATAAAATGAGTACATAGTCATATAAAAGGGGTCTCTTCTAGTGCCTTCGACTTAGATCAACTTGTGCTTTGTACTTGATGCGTTGTGACTCTTTCAGTTGCCAGCCAAGGTAAAAGTCTAAGTGTGTTAATAATTTCGTAGTACTGAATGTGTCAAATTCGCGAGTAATAAGACACACTCTAGAAAACCTTGTCGAATGGAGCAATCGCGAAAGCACAAAGTTTTATCCTTAAACAAGTACAAAACCGAAGTAACAACATAAAAAGAGACAAAAAACCTTGAAATAAATAACTTTTCTACACTATTCGTGATTCTATGCCATTTAGGTTCAAAAGGCATAACACTCGTAAAAGACGTGACAAATAGAGAGCACCACGCGTTTGGACCAAATGTCCAATTGGAGAATGGACTTGGCGGCCTGTTCGAAGCTAAGAATTGAGAAACGCTAGCTGAGGAAACTTATTGGTCTGCACTTGAATACGCAACTTGGCTGCCAGAAAGACAAACAGCAGCTGATTCAAGTCAACGGGTTGTAGCTATTTCTCTACGAAAAGAAGACTGAAGGATTCAGAGTCACTTACGTTGTATCGCTGTAACAAGTTATGGTCAGTGAACTTGCTACTCTGTAAAACAGTTTGGGCCTGCTAGCGAGATTGAATTGCATCTTCTACACTAGGAATTCAGAATAGAAACGAGGGTGCAATCATAAAGCTGTCGCCCGAGTCATCGAGTTACATATGCAACGAAATGCAGTGAATTTTGGAACCAATAAGGAAAGCTTCTATATAGAACGAAAACTAAGTTCTACATGAAGACATGTTGTGGCACGAGAACCCGCAGTGGTGAAAATTTTTATCGCGAGTCAACAAAAAACCTTTGGACGCGTGACATTTTTACGTAGGCTTTGGAGCGCTATTGCATGTTTTATGGTCGAAGAAAGCTTTCCATCAGCAACATTTAAAACTCACAGTAATTTTAACTAGTTCTGGAGCTCATTTCTATAGACAACTATATCTATGTTGTAGAATGCTTGAGGCCCGCTTCCTCATCTGGTGGAATAAAGCCGGACAAGAATGAGACAGTCTAGATCACCGTTGTACTAGCTAACACTCACGAAGGTTACTGAGCATTCTTGTATACACCATGCAAACTGGACGCGTAAATCTATTCATGAAAGTTGTATGGTTCATCCACTTTGATTGCTCTTTGAGAACAATCTGTTGAAATTGAATGCTTTTCAGTAATGTTCGAGGATGAATCTGACCTCGAAATCTATCCCAGAGTCACAAGGATATTGTGACTGTTTCGTGCATTGAGGTTTCGAGTTATTTTGGTTTCGCCGCGAATTCTGCGTGTCGTAACTTCCGCATATACCGCTGCCGTTGTTTCAAATCAAGCTATACCTTTTCTGAGATAATAAACAAGTGTCATTATCAGCGCCAATCAGTAACTTGGTGAGTTTGTTCTAGTATGAACAATATGACTACAGTATTCTGCAAGTTCGGACAATGTTCATAATCTTCTATAACTTCAGACTCTTTCAACTGAGGCATTGGAGCATGACGTTTCAATTAATATTGTATGTTTTCGTTCTACTACGTTTTTAGAAAGTGTAACCTACGTTTGGATTTTCAAGGATCCACTAAATGCATAATTAATCTAACTGAGCGTTCTTCCTAAAAGTAATCATAAATGTCGGTCTTTTCCAAAGCACTGGTTTATCGTGGTTGTACAATGTAAACTTGGAACTAGCAGCATAAACTGAAGGCTGACAAACTTACTATGGCTTCGCTGCAATGCAACTTCGTAGAAAAATTGTTTACTTTTCGGGCCAAGCTTCTGTTTTTATAGAGACCTTTTGCTATTTAAAAAGAAATTTTGCTACTTGAACTTTTCAAGCTTACTAATAATAGGTATTTCCAAGATCTTGACTGTTGACTCTTATTCTATGCTAGCTAGTCCAAGTTTTGGAAAATCTAAGCATGGAATAAACTGCGACCGAAATGTAAGGAACGATTCTACATGTTGTTTTCTATCTCAGTAATACAAACCACTTCCTGATATCTTTGTTGCATTCGTGCCGGCTTTTTGAACTAGCAATACTCCTTTGTATTCAAACACTTTCATTCGACATGAAAGCGCTATGAAGACTATATAATTTCCAAGGATATCAATCTCTTCATCTTCTTTCCTTGGACATATTGCTTTTCTATTCAAGGAAATGCAACAAATAAGGATTCATAAATGACTCTAAACTGGTTGAGAGGTAAACCAAGCAGGTGCAACTCAAGAACAAAACATGGCATGAAGAACACGCTGCATAATAGGACACAGTTATTCAACATACTCACGTTTTCGTACAACCATGAGTTGAGAACTGAGCGGAGAGGAGTAAAGGACAATATTCAAAGTAAAAGTACTCTTTTTATTGTCTCCAGTTCAATTCGAGGAAAACTATATGTAGTCTTGAATATAGGAGACGGCCTATGCGTACTGATAGCACCAACCTTTGCCAAGTGCCATTCTACATGAGGTTGCAAACAAGAATTCCGGAAGTTAGAATAGAACTGTCAACTGACCAAAAACTCACTTTTCTACACTTGCAGAAATGGGAAATGCGGGGATTCAAGAGTGCATGTGAGAACAGAATGGAAACTGAAGATTTCCCAGAAGAACTGTCTACCACCTCCTGATCTCACAATGGACGTTGCTCATGATCGGTGACATTTCTTTCCTGAAGACTGTATTGGTTCTTCTTTTTTTCTCTTCCCTTAAAATTCTATTGTAAGCAAGAACTGAATTTCATGTTGCTGTCGTGGACCGTGTTTGAAATAGCACCTTACGCTAGAACAGTCTTCAATATTCTGTAGAACTATCACTTGCAAGGGTAGCGCCACTTTGGAACAACTGTCTCTGTCACAGAACTATTTGCCTTTTTGCAAAGTTGAAGATTTTGCTTTGGTGGGATCGTCTCTAAATCTTTATCTAAAGATTTGCTGCAGCTGTCGAAAGAGACAATGTTTCTTTACGTGGACCTAAGCGAAGAGATTTGACACCAACTGATCCAAAAGAAAGAAATCTTGACTGGTCTTTATATTACACAATGGTCCGCAATGCTTCTTGGCGGATGAATATTCAGCTTTTCTGTAGTGCGAAGGTAGACGAAGTAGTTTCTATATATACAGATAAACTGGTCTCACTCGTCAATGAGATTTGGAATATCTCACTGGAAGATATATATTTTTTTGGGTTTTGGTGAAGATGGTAAACCTAGATTAATACGTGAATTGTTTCGTTCTTGATGACTATTTCGCTTTTTTTTTCAGATAAGCACTGAGTTCTTCGGTATCCTTCGTAAGTTGTATGCACAGCAGAACGTTCCTGTATAATAGTCGGAAGAGAGTCAAGGTTTAAAAGTAAAGAATTACAAATATTCAAGAGTTGCTCTGGGCTTGTTTTTCTTTCAGCGTTGAAACGAAATAGCATTTAAGAGCTTTTGGAACAAAGAACTGCACAAAGTTATTTGTAGCAAGGCGCTGGAGACACCAATCTCCTTCGAAAATTTCTGTTACCATAAAGTTTTTAATTCAATCAGTTAAAAACTCGTTCATAATCTCTTACAAAGTGTTTGCTACGTGTTCTGGTTGAAAAGTTGGAAATCAAAGATTTTTTGTCGCTTTGGTAATCCATTATCTATAAGATTCTTTTAGGAAATGCAAATATCTACTAGATGACTTGGTACCCTATTGTTTGACAAAAGCAGCCTTTGCTGCCTATTCTTTATTTTCTGTATAAAACTCTTCAACAGTCTGACTCACAAGCTGATTATCATTCTCCTTTGAACTAGTGCCTTCGTTCATCCACGATCGAAGGTCCATGTCATCCTGCTCCAAACACTTGCCTTTATATTCAGGAATGCCCAATATAGAAACTACTAGAGCAATAAAAGCAATACCTCCATTGATGAAAAAAACTACTCGAGCACCTAAAATATTGCTATGACTATGATTATCAACTGCCTTTTGAATAGGTTCAAATATTTGAGTTCCCACAACAGCACCTGTTCTTCCAAACGCAGCAGCTATTCCATAAAAAGTGCCACGAAGAACAGTTGGAAATACTTCAGATGGAATCATATAGGTAGTGCACTCTCCAAATATACTAAAGAAGAAATAAATTCCATATGTTATAATAAATGCAGCAGGCACAGACTTCAAATAGGGCAAAACACCTCCAATAACAATACTTATACAACCCATCATAAACAATCCAAATATTTGCCAAGTTTTCCGACCAAACTTGTCCACTGCAAACAACGAGACATAATATCCTGGTAACCCTATGGAAACCAATGCAAGCTGTAATTCTGCTTTCTTTAAGATGGTTGCATTAGGTACAACACTTCCAATAATGAGAGAAGAAAACAGACTATTGGTATAGAAAACAACATCGAACAAGAACCAAACGGCACAGGTAGAAACTAATCTCCAGCCAAAACGTTTCAGAACCAATCTGTACGGATGCTTTTGAAAAGTTTTGTAGTTATTGTTTGAAAACTGGCGAGGATCCAACATTTTCCAGCGATATATCAAGATAAAGAGTGAAGGGATTGCAGGCAATGCAATCGCCACTCTCCAGATAACTTCTAGAGACGGGTTTGTCCATCCACTTCCACCATTCGCCCTTAGGGTTATGCCAATAAGTGCCACAACAACGCTTGTTGCAACTAAGTTGCCGATTCCTTGCATGGATAATACAAAAAGTACAATGCGTCCTCTTTTCCTGGGAGAGATTTCCTCGCTTGTTTCTGAACAAGTAGTTGCAGTACATGGCCACTCTCCACCTACACCAAATCCTAGAAAGCCTCTGCAAATCACCAAAGCCCAAAGGGTACCAAAGACAGATCCGTCTACACCAAAAGTAGAACAAGCACACAAAATACTACCTAAGAGGAGTATGGATGCTGTTGTAAGAAGACAACTCTTTCTACCAACGAAATCGCTACAAGCTCCAAAGAAAATTTCACCCAAAATAGCTCCAACTAGGATAGAGTTGGTGATACGAGTACGTAAGCCAGAAGTATAAAACGATCCATATTCAGCATCCAACACCAGATTCAAAGAGTTGAAAACAAATATATCATAGGAAGCTGTGAAAAAGGAAAGTGCAGAAGTTGCAATATTCCACTTGCTAGCGCTCGTCGCCATACTCAATCCAAACGAAGAAAACTCCAATGAATGAAATCTACACGACGTGACGATTTCCAGATTTTTATAACCTTCCGCTCCATCCCAATCGTCAGCTTTTATTTCTAGAAATTTGTTGCTCTATTGGCCAAATGGCTGCGCTTTGTGACATGACGATTTCCAGATCTTTAAACCTTCCAATCTATCCCAATCGTCAGCTTTCCGTTCTAGAAATTTATTGCTTTATTGGCTAAATAGCTGTGCTTCCTTGGAAATCAGTCCAGAAGAAAGAATAACGTGGAACAGCAACAGCTGCTTAGATATCTCAAACGAACACATATATCTTGACAAAATATTCTACAAGCACTAACACTTCTTCCAAAGGTCATTCGCTATTCAAGCTATTTGGATGGTTTTCATCAGCCAATAATTGAGTCGTTGGGCAGAACGACTGCTGACTGATCTTCGTGCAACCAGAAGAAACAACCCTCAAGTATTACGCAGTGTTTTTCATTTCCTGAAGAGCACTAGAGCAACCTAGGTTTTACTCGGTTATTAGAAGTCTTAGCCCCAGTCGCGAGAGTTTGGACTTTGTTTTAGAACACAGAAAACTTTCATAACCAGAAAACAAATCCCTAAAAACTTAATTATGAAAAGTCAGTAGCTATCCAACCAAAGCGAAAGGGAAGGCAATAGGTTGTGGCCGAATTCGCCGTGAATGATTCCATGTCCTTGTCTTTTCAGTTGAAACTCGGTTGCTAAAGTATCGCTGGAAATACATATGAAGCAAGGTTAAAGCGTAAAACAGGAAACCTTTTCATTGGTGAAGTGGTTGGTCTTTTCGCCCACGTCTGAACAAAAGAAAGAGTTTTGTCCCTAGCTAGACGTTTGAAACTCGTTGCTACTACAGGAAGGAACAATAATAAAGAAGAAGATTTACAAAGGTGTTTTCAAAGAGAATATTTTCGTACTTGAGAGTATGAAGATCAACAAATCGCCCGTCTGTCGGTTGAAAGACGCTACTAACCTTGCAGAAGATTGTTTGCAAACCAAGGTGTCAGAGTTGGCGGGAGAGAAATTCAATATTGGAAATGAACAGTCTTCCACCAAGTTTCAACGCCAAGTAGTGTCAAGCGGAGAAATTCCAAGGACTTTTGACTCGACTTTGCCATCCTTTCTCGCAGCACGCATCGTTGTTTTGAAAAATTAACACGTTTATTGCCATATCTTAGGAAGAAACATTATTTTATCTATCCGAATTCTTTTTCATGTACAAAGAAGGTTTTCAGCTCATCTGGCAAGTGACGCTGAGAAGGAGTTCGTTTATATAGCGTCACTGAAAGATAGCGACTGAATTTTTGGGTTTTTTATAAAAAGCAATGGGACAAGTCCTTTCAGCTACTCTCTCACTTCACAGCACGCTCTTCCAACAATCGTGCAACGCCTTGGAGAGCTAAGATTCTGCCTTCCTCTACTCGCTGTGTATCTCTAGTATCCTTAGAAAGATAAGTTTATGAAAACTTCGACGTGTAAGGTGTGTAGGTTCCGCACCGTCTCTAAGGATACTTGCAAGGAGATCACCCGTAACTTTTTTAGCGGAGACTGCCTGTGCAGGTGCTTAGTACTAGCACATATTTGTATACTGAGGAAAGTTCTTGTCCAAAAACTCGACCTTTAAATAGTTTCTACACCAACCCAGGTTGCATCCTATTGTCGAGAAAGTAGCGTTCTTCATGCCTGGAAAACGGGATGTTTATCCTTCAAGTGCAACTGTGGTATAATAGAGCTTCTTTTGCTCGTTAATTTTCATTGACGCAATGACTCATCTTTTGACTTTTGGATTTTGGCACTGGTACAACACAAATTTCGACGACCAATTTGAGTGCAAATCTGGGGAACGGGTTGCACCAGCCTTTCTTATTTATTATCGCTGCTCTTGTTTTAAGGCTGAGAACATTTTGAATCATGTAGGTGTATATGCAGTCTCTCATAAAGTTATATACCGCTCTTTTATCAAAGAATTGGACAAATCATGGGCAAGTTTATTCCTTAAGAAAGAAGCAATTTTGCTCGTCTCAAATGGGCCCAAACAACCATGCTTCCAACAACCAATCACCATTTGCAGTCGCATGGACATAAATCTTTATGCCCCCATTTTCGCGATTCTCTCGGCCCACTTTCACAAGCCAATGTGGCCAAAATTGCTCAACTTACCAGTTCGATTTGGGTGTCGAAAAGACTTGCAACGTCCATGGCTTTTTTACAAATTTGCTTCAGAACGTCTCCAGTTAGTTTTTAAAATTTTTTTATGGGTTGCTGTTTAATGAATATTTTGGAGATGAAGAGGTTTCCCAGTAGTGACGAGAGTGAAGATGACTTTGAGTATCTCGACAAATCTATACAACTAACAAAAAGCTGGCAAGCTCCAGTCGCCCTTCAGTTCCAGTTTCAACCCAGTACTCAGACAGACTGGACTATGACGAATCTTCCCACCTCTACAACAACCAAACGATATATTACAGAAATACAAGCTTTGATTACGAGATCATTACCCGAAGAAGAAGCTATCTTTAGGACACCTCAAGTGTCAAACAGCAGCAGTTCATCCTCGGACCACCCTTATACTACTGATACTAGCAGTAGTTCCACGATAAAGAAGACGAAAAAGACAAAAGCAGAAAGAGAAGCTCGTCGACTTGATCCAGATATATACGCTCCGTCTCTACGACCAAGGTTTGTGATATGCAAAGGTAGGCTACGTTGACGTCTTCCTACAGTAAGTTCTCAAGGAAATCACTTAGGCTGCAAAGAAGAGCTATGGCCACCGAACTGCCGCTATCACTCGAGACACTGCGAATTCGCTGCAAAAAGAGAAAAACATAGTCAGTCTTCCGACAACTACAACGACGAAGACAAGATTGCTGTAGAAAACCTCGTCAATAACTGAAGCGAATTCCGGACCAAGTTTATACAAGTTTCAAAGTCTCCCATTTTGTATTTTACTTGCAACCCAGCTTGTGTCCCTATTCGACTGGGAAACGTCACCATCCGAAAGGTTTGTATTCGAGAGACTCGACCTACAAAGAGAACAGCTGCAGCAGTGAAATCCTTTCGAATAAACATATTCTTCTTGGCCAATCATTGCAGTGGCGTTTCTCGAGCTTCGATATCACAACACTTGTAAGCTCCCGAGTTGGGAACAGAGAAGGGCTGCTTGTTTAAGATGCCCGTTGCACAGGCATATGAAAGCAACCAAGCCAGCTTTGCTGAGTTGCGTTGAACAAAGTAGCGTCGATGAACGAAGCCTCAAGGAGGACTCGCTGGATAAGAGAGCTCTGCGTAGAAAGTTGACATCTTCCGAATAATTTAAAACCGTAGAGGACTTTCGGAAGAGAAGGAAGCGACTCAGTTACGGATGAACTCGAAGTCTTCCTCTTCCCTTCTGCAAGAAGCTAGAAAGGGAAAATGAAATTCGCAGTGGTCAAGTGACAGTGAAACTGGCAAACTCTTATGGGCGTTGTTGGGAAGTCGAAAAAGCAGTTGGAATGGCTTTGGAAACATGAAAACATTTCCCAAACCAAAGAATATGGATTACTAACGAATTCATTCATCATCCAAACGTGAACGCAATGTAGTTATATTTTTTTGAGACACCAGATCTAGTGTTTATCCATTTCTGTCCAGGTTGGCAGAATTGAATGTGCAGTATGTACCGCATAAGAATTTCGTAAGAGACTTTAGTGGAGTTTCAAAAGATGATGTGGTAGTTTTGCCTGCTTTTGGTGCAACGTTGAGTGAAATGCAGTAATTGTCCAATCTTGGCTTTCAAAGTGTGTCCTTGGGTTTCAAAGGTTTGGAACTCGGTGGAGAGACATAGTATAGCAAATTGCACTTCCATGATTCATGTCAAGTGGAATCACGAGGAAACTATAGCCACCGCATCTTTTTCTGAAAAGTAAGCGCTGTGTCGTTTTTCTATCCTTTATTAACGATTGCTTGTAGATATATTATTGTGTTGAACGTGGAAGAAGTACAATATGTTTGTAAATATATATTACATGGTGGAGACAGGAATGAGTTTCTTTCCAAATTTAGAAACGCCACATCTCCTGGATTCGATCTAGAGTTGGTTTTGGAAGCTGTGGGCATCGCTAATCAGACAACAATGCTGAAGAACGAGACAAATCAATTGCCAAATTGTTTGAGCAAATCATGTTGAAGAAATTCGGACCTCAAGATTGTCGAAACATTTCATAGCTTTTAATACAACACAAACTTTACGTCGACTTGGGACAAGACACAATGTAGCAAGGCCTGCAAGAAATTCTTCAATATGATATTCTCAAACTACTGCTCTTTACACTCGATGGTTCCCGAAATGTTGTTGTGTGTCTCCTAATAGTTCAATGGCAAATTGCGTTCTTCTATGAGCACGATGCCCGCAAACTGTGGGCAACCACAAAATCTTGGATAACTTTTTTGTTACAGAGTTTTGGAAGATTTTGCAGTCACCTTCATTTTTAGTTACTATACGCGACATTCCTTCTGCTCCAGAAACTACTCCTGTCTCCTAATTTTGCACCATAGTAAAGTAATTCGAAATTATTCCTTCCAAAAATGAGAAGATACGTGTTGAAAGACTAGACTAGGCAAGAAAATGCGCAATTTCCAAAAGACATTTGCAAATTTTTCACATGGAGTACTTGAGTTGGTTAGAAGCAACCTTGAGTGACCCTTATGAGGAAGAAGATTTGAAAGGAAGGAATAGATATCATACATATCGTATCAAAGTAAAGTCGTAAAACAATCGAAAGCTACGTGGCAAAAGAGAGCTAGAGGAGTAGTCGCAGCAGTAGCAACAGTCATTCTATGTCATTTCCGGAAAGGCAGTCCTGCAATCTTGTTCTCATTTTAAGACAGCTCTACTTTTCGAAACAAAATGAACATTTTTGCAACTTTCTGAAATGATGGCAGTGTAACTTCATAGCAAAGATCGGAGCGTTTTGTGCGCCAATCACAATATTGAGCGCGCAAAACACTCCCATTGTTATCCGAGTCATTCTGTTGCACACAAGTCACATAAATGAAGGTTCGATGCGAATGAGGGAAGTTCTAGTTATCTGTCCTGTCCTAAAAAAATAGAACTAGATCCTGGGATCCGTATTGGACTGCACATGTCCTCACGTGACCTAGTAAAGTTTCTATGCGAATGAAGACAGGTTCTAGTTGTGTATCCAATATAGGGAGTACGGGATGTGCTCTATATCGCTAAAACATGGAAATCTCTAGATTCTGGAGTTCGCAGTTTGCCAGGTAAGAGCCCGGTTTGTGACTGCTGAAGCTGAGGTAGTCCTCCTGCATCTCCACCATTTATTTAGAGGGAAGTTGCCAAGATGCTCCATATGAAGCGTTTTAGTGCGATGAGCCTGTAAAGTGTGAACACATTCAAAGTCTCTGCAAATAATTCATTGTATCTGGCGTCGGGGCTTGCTTGCTTAGAGCAGAAACATTCCACTTGTTATTCGTGATGAAAACTACAAAAGAAGCACATTGTGAAAGCAGGCGCTATGATTTCCCCTTCCATCGGCGGCTTGGATGGTCGATGAATCTAGAAGTTACGATTGGCATTTTAAATGAGCGCCAGTTTGCGGCTGGGAGCATGTACAATTAGTGATTGTGGAATTGTGGTGTGCGTGTTGACACACGAAAATGCCTAAGAAAGCTGTTGGTATTGACTTGGGAACAACTTACTCTTGTGTAGGAGTATGGATGAACGAAAGAGTTGAAATAATTCCTAATGACCAGGGGAACAGGACGACTCCTTCCTATGTGGCTTTCACTGACGAGGAGCGCCTAATTGGAGACGCAGCCAAGAACCAGGTTGCCTTGAACCCTCAAAATACTGTATTTGACGCAAAGCGCCTTATTGGTCGAAAGTTTTCTGATCCTTCGGTGCAAGCAGATATGAAACATTGGCCCTTCAAAGTAATTGCCAAGGATGGAGATAAACCCCATATACAAGTAACCTATAAAGGAGAGACAAAGACTTTTGCCCCTGAAGAGATTTCTGCAATGGTTCTGCAGAAGATGAAGGAAACAGCGGAGGCGTATCTTGGTTCTGCTGTAACTGAAGCTGTCATCACTGTCCCTGCGTATTTCAATGACTCACAACGACAGGCGACAAAGGATGCAGGTGCTATAGCCGGCTTGAATGTGCTTCGAATTATTAATGAGCCTACTGCAGCCGCTATTGCGTACGGTTTGGATAAGGAGGCAAAGGGTGAACGTCACGTTCTTATTTTTGACTTGGGTGGTGGTACCTTTGATGTTTCTCTCTTGTCCATTGACGAAGGTGTCTTTGAAGTGAAAGCCACTGCAGGTGATACTCACTTGGGAGGAGAGGACTTTGATAATAGACTAGTTGACTATCTTGCCAAGGAGTTTAAGCGCAAGTATAACAAGGATATCACATCTAACCATCGTGCCATGAGAAGACTTCGAACGGCATGTGAGAGAGCAAAGAGGACTCTTTCAAGTGCCACTCAAACTACGATTGAAGTAGATTCTTTGTATGAAGGTATCGACTTCTACACCAGTATTACCAGAGCGAAGTTTGAGGACTTGTGCATGGACTTGTTCCGGAAATGCATAGACCCCGTGGAGAGAGTTCTTAAGGACTCTGGATTGTCCAAGAGTCAGATTCATGATGTTGTGCTAGTTGGAGGCTCAACTCGTATTCCAAAGGTTCAGCAGCTGCTGCAAGACTTTTTCAACGGCAAGGAACTCTGCAAGAGTATTAATCCTGATGAGGCAGTTGCCTATGGTGCGGCAGTTCAGGCTGCTATTTTGACTGGTGATGCCAGTGAGAAGACAAAGGATCTTTTGTTATTGGATGTGACACCCTTGAGTTTGGGTATCGAAACTGCAGGAGGTGTAATGACAAAACTTATCGAGAGAAACACGACTATTCCTACGAGGAAATCACAGATATTCACTACGTATGCCGATAATCAGCCTGCTGTGACTATTCAAGTATATGAAGGTGAACGTGCGATGACGAAAGACAATAACTTGTTGGGTCGTTTTGACTTGACAGGAATTCCTCCTATGCCTCGAGGAGTACCTCAGATTGAGGTTACGTTTGATATTGATGCCAATGGTATCTTGAATGTGAGTGCAGTGGAGAAGAGTACCAATAAGAGTAATAAGATAACTATTACCAATGAGAAGGGCCGCTTATCACAAGAAGAGATTGAGCGCATGGTAAAGGAAGCTGAACAGTACAAGGCCGAAGATGAGAAGCAGAAAGTTCGCATTGAAGCTAAGAACAGTCTTGAACAATATGCCTACAACCTGCGTAATACACTGCAAGAAGATAATGTAAAGAAGACTTTGGCAGAGAGTGATCGTGAGACACTTGAGTCCAAAGTGAAGGAAACTTTGGATTGGATTGATACGCATATGGATGCCTCCAAGGAAGAATTTGAAGCCAAACAGAAGGAGCTGGAACAAGTTGCCATGCCAATTATGTCTAAGCTTTACCAGGGTGCAGGTGGAGCAGCTGGTGGTGCTGCAGGGGGATTCGACGCTGGTGCCGCTGGAGGAGCAACTGGTGGAGACACATCTTCCTCTGGTCCTAAAGTTGAAGAAGTTGACTAGAACAGTCCTTTCTAATATTGTCTACTCTATCCGCAATTTGCGTGCTATAAAATATATTTTTTGTATTTCACATATCAATTGTCACAATTACAGTTGAAGTACATGTCGAACCACATTGATAACTGCTGTATGTAATCTTCCATTGGTAGCAACAATTCCACCTCGGTTCCACAACTTGCGACCTTTTGAGAAATCCAAAGCTTGTCCAGTTCCATCTGTCACCATTCCACCAGCCTCGCCAATGATAATCGACCCAGCTGCATGGTCCCAAACATTTTCCTGATAACCTTCCCTTGGAAAACGAAAGTAAATCGATGCCTCTCCTCTTGCAAGGATTCCATACTTGCACTGGCTGTCCATGCGAATCGAATCATTACTTACTCCTAGAATCTTTGCTATCTGCTTTGACAACTCATGGGAAGAGTGACCAGGTTCCCATGACTCACAAAAGGTTGCCCAGGCAGGGTCGCTAATATCGGACACGTGAATAGGAAAAGTCTCCGCTCCTCGTTCCACTTCTTGCATAACTGCTCCTGCGTTTTGTGCAGCATGAAATATACATCCCACCTTGCTGCCACTCGTACTAGTACTTGAAGTAGGTGACATTGGCAAATTGGGACAACCCAAAGCACCCACACGAACGATACCACTCTCTACAAGTGCAAGTGCAGTACAGAATTGTTCACCTCTAAGAAAGCCCTTTGTGCCGTCGATAGGATCCAATAGCCAAGTTCTGTCCTTGGGAGACGCCACAGGTCGATTTCCCAAATCTAACAAGTCACAAACCTCTGAAGGAATCAGAGAGTCGTCTATGGAAAGAACGGAATTGACAGCCTCCGTTACACTTTGTAAAAGAGAATTATCTTTTCTCAAGGCGGTAGAATCTTCCTCAGCAATAAAACCGTCATTCGGGAAAGCACGTTTGATCCAGTGAATTACTAGTGCCTGAACCGCAAAGTCTGCCACACTTACAGGACTATTGTCTGACTTGGTGATCACAGTGTCCTGTACCAGTTGTTTTTGTAGCTTGGAACTGAGTTTACACGCCAAACATAAGGCTGAAAACGTCAACAATAATCGGTTGGTGTGTGACCAACGGCACTACTCACCACAAACCGCTACTTGTCTTTCGGCCAACCAACTGGGAGCATAAAGTTTTTGATCAAACTTGTTCAACGCAGCACGATCGACTTGCTCACCATTCGCCATCTGCTGATGCCAACCACAACCGATATGAAAACCCAAAAAATTGCAGTCAATACTAGTGAGATTTGTCTTGTTTTTTTTATGTATATCGATATCTATCTTTCTATATATACATATATATATGTATATATATATGTCACTAGTGGTTTACGGGCATCCACTTGCATATTCAGACACTACAACACAAACAAACCAAGACATAACAAGAGACCCTGCTTGTTGTTGTACATAAAAAGCAATCAATTTTCTATCAACTCCAAGTCCCTCGCAATCAACTTTGCTGCAATACTATGATAACGATGGCGGTTTTCTGAAAATGTCTTCAGCGCCAAATCCCCTCGAGGATAGATATAGTAAAGATCCTTGTAAATAGGACGAACATATTTCATTCTACCCTGCGAGGTAACAAAATCGATGGCATTCTGTACAGAAGGCTCATAATGACTTCTCAAAGAAACTCTCAACCATATAAAACGAACTTCAGAGTTGCGACTCCACCGACCGTGAGAAAATCGAATCTGAAAATCCAGTTTCTTTACAGCTTCATATGTAAGTTTATCACTTGCAAGGAGATAGTTTAAGAATATTACCATCTGTCAATAACATCTACTTAGTCGATAAAACTTGTATAACATTTCTTTTCTTCTTACCTGGCTCGTTTCCCATTCCTCCACATCATGCCAAGTAAGCAACTCACATTGACTATCCAAACATTTTTGTGCCAACTGACGCGCATTATTCACTAGACTCAAGTCGAAACTAGCATATTCTGGTGGCTGGCCAGCACCATATAACCAAGTATTCCAATCAAAGTTGTTCAACTCGATTCGATGCTTCGAGTCTAGATTTGAATCTGGGAGTAGGGCTTCAAAATATTCTGAGAAATAGGAAACAAAGTCATCCGTTGTAATGCTCTGAAACTTGAAATGTTCAAAATACGCGCGAAGAAAACGAAGAAGACGTTCTTCTCCGCCAATTTCACGTTCCAACTTTAACAACAAATTGAATCCTTTTTCTGCAGGAATGACACTAAAAGCATCATCTGGATCAAACTCTGATTGCACTAACGGCACTAGACGAGTATAATTGTGCTCTTCTCCATAAAAATGGATCGCTTCTTGCAAAGCATCTCGACCAATGCTCGCTTCCAAACCAAAGAATGCGTCGACTTTGGCTCGATTCGGATTTTGACTATGCAAAACACGCGCTATAATCTTTCTTGCAAGATACGTTGCAATACCGTCATTCAACCAAAGATGCTCCCAACTCGCGCAAGTAACCAAATTTCCACTCCACGCGTGAGCAATTTCGTTGATGATGACATATACAAGTGTTCGATCGCCAACAAGAAGAGTAGACGTAACAAAAGCCAAACATGGATTTTCCATACCCCTGAGAGACTCCAAGTAAAATATTTTCACCCTTAGCCAAGCATTATCTTACCCATATGGAAAAAAAGGAGGAAGACATAGCAAGTCATATCTCGACCACAAATAGAAGCCTGCAACAGACTCTGCTGTTTTAAGAAACTGCTCCGTTAACCCAAATTCAAAACAAGCACTTTCAATGATTTCCGGCTCTGACCAAACACGACACCTTTCTGATAATTCCTGCGACTCAAAGGCACCGACGGCTAATGAGATAAGATAGGAAGGAACTGGAATGGATTGTTCAAAACTATTTGGAAAAATAAGTTGAGCCCATTTCTTTCATAACACTGCGTACCAATAGATATTCTGTATATTTCCTTTTGCTGTCTCAAAAGATTCCTTCTGATTGACAAGTATGCCACTCATAACAGCTTTGAAACCTGAAGGAACAGTTACGGTGGCAACAAAAGGTGCCTTGACACTTGGCGAGTCCTAAGCATAATTATCTTGTAAGCTTCATATAATGTTTCCACAAAAGTCTCACTTGACAAGGAAATAAGGATCTTGCATGAATTGGCTGCGATTGAGTGAACAAATAAGGTGCTTTACCACCAACAGTTTGTTCAGGACGTAACCAACCAAAACAAGTTCCAGCTGGATGCTCATCTGCTTCTGTACTGGTTTCATAGGTGACGGCAACCTCAACCAGTTGCTCTTGTGTCACTGGAACATCCAAGAAAATCTTTAGAATGTCCCCAAATTTACCTCCTTTGATTTGTTTGAAATCCAACTGCTTCCTAGTCGAGGTGTTTTCCACAATTACTATTTTCAAACCTCGAATGTCAAGTACTATAGATGTATCTTCCTCGGTCCTAAGACACTCCAACGTGATGTGGGCTATACCACGAACAAAACGTTGATAAGGGTCTACATCGAGTTCCAACTTGAGTTTGCGAGTAAAATACCGAGTTATGTCTGAATAAGTACAAATATCAGATACTTGAAGAGGTGGATGTACAACAATATTCTGCGACATAACGTTTAATTATGCCAAGTGAGTGGCAAAACGAATCGATGGTTTTCCGTTCGCTGCTTCCGACAAACAGCGACCGCACCAAGAAAAGGAATATGGACAACGACGAAACGAATTTTATCTCCCGATGGAGATCCAACAACAGCGAAACTTTGCCCCTCTTGTATCCAACAACAGGATTGGCAACTCTCACCTTTGCTAGTTTATATTGAAGGAATACAAATGTTTATATCACTGGAAACTATGAACCCTTTCTTCATATGAATAACGAGGTTTGAGACCGATCTTGTTTCTCTAATAGTAGTGACGGTTACCGAAACCATGTCTTGAACTGTGTTCAACTATCCATCGAACGATGTTTAGATCACGTTTGATGGCAGTGTAATAGTTGAAAAACTGCCCATGAAGAAGCGTAAATGGAAAAATGCAACAAATACGAGAAAAAGAACGCCTACTGTGCAATGGTCCTCTTTGCCAGCTGAGTGTTCTTTTGAGGAGGAATCTGACATTGAGTGAGTATTGCGGAACCAAACAACTACCTGCCGCGCGAAGAGCATATGAGAGAGGTCTACTGATAGACAGTTGAAGTTTCCCTCGTTTCTCTGAGTAATACCAGTAAAGTGGGTTTGAAAGCACATTCAATATTTTAAGTTGCAAAAAGTTTCAAGCACCCAAGAACTTTACTAGAACATGTCGTAATAGCCTCATAACAAAAGAAAGGCGAACTAGTCTATAAATAGAAAAAACTCTTTCGTCCAGTTGTCGTAGGTGACAAAAAAGAAACCCGTTTCCTGACGGCCGGAATCGAACCAGCGACCACTCGATTTCTATGTCGTTCCCCTCGACTTTGGAATAGTTGGGTAATCCCACTACAGTCGAATGCTCTACCAAGGGCTCAGGTTGATTCGATGTTCACCTGCTGAGCTACGTCAGGAAATCTTGAAATGAAAGGGGTGGTTGACGTTATAAAGAAATCTTCAAGATAACTAATACAGAATTTGGCAGCCTTGGCGACTGCTTGGTGCAAACACTTTGGAAAACAATTCGTTACTGCCTTAATAGTTTTATATCTGACGGTACCTCTGCACAGCTTTCCATACAAGGCGGGAAACCAACCACACATCTGCCAAGGAGTGCGACACTTCCAAGTGTCTGTCTTGACTTTTCCCTACTTTTTTGGAAACCTCTTGAGGTTGTCCAAATTAAAATTCGTATCGAAAAAAAGGAACATGGCTTTTGAAAGGTTCCGCAAGGCTTAGCTTTGCTATCAGTTACAATCCATTGCCGTTCCGTATATACATACGCATAACGATATTCCTTGTTGGCGTTCTACTCATTGCAAAACTTCCATACAATCCACCAAACATTCTTTATCTTTTATTATCCAACAAAATAATATTCAAAGAATATCGTCATCCTCCTCATCTTCTTCTACCAGAGTATGTGCCAACTCCTGTTCTTCCTTCAATCTTTCTCGACGTTCTTCCAAAGTTTCCAAATCCTTTTTATCACTTTCGGGAAATCTCATCGCTCGAACAGTTTCATTATGAATATCCAAACAGAATCGAATACGTTCGTGGAACGAATGCTGCGGTTCCATTGTTGTATACAAATACGTTGACTCGCGAGACTCGACATAACCTTCTTTGTGATAAATGATAGCATCGATAACACCGTCTCGAATAGCTTTTGCAACTATAAACTCTGCGTCCCTTGCAGTCTCCAGGTTCAAAGCCTTGCGCACATCCTCGATAGATATTCGAGAATACGCGACAGTTAGTCGCTTCAATCCAGCTTTTATCACATTCTGACGCAAACGAGTCACCAGCGAGGCTGTTCCATCTCGTTCAAAAACAGAATAAAACTGCTCGACTACTTGTTGAAAATAACTCAGGTCGCCGTTTTTCACTCCACGAGCCAACTGCAAATAAGGTGCAAGTGCCTTTGCCATGCCTGGCTGCAGAAAAGTTTTCCTCTCTGGCACTTCTCCTGTAAGCAACTGTACAAGGACTGCAAACTTCTGAGCTTGTATGCGAAAACCAAGCGCAATATTTTGTGGTGCTTTTCTTAAAGCCTGAAGCAAACAGCGCATGGCGTCAGTATAGTCAAGTTGTATACAACGAATACGACCCAAATAATAGAAATAACGAGCCAGTTGATTGTTACTTCTCGTAGCTGGGAACTTGGTTCGACTTACAAGTTTATCTGCTTGATCATAAAGCCCATACTGGATGTAGTTCCTCAACAACAAGTTCAATAGCATAGCTTGGCCAGCGTAGTCATGCCGCAATACTGCTGTTGCGTGTGCTGCTAGAAGAGCTTCACGAATATTTCTCAACTTGCCGAGACGCTCGTGAGCAAGCGACCAAAAGTAATAAGCCCTTGCTGAGATTTCGTCCAACGTTCTGCGGTTAAATCCTTTCAGGTATGTAACTAAGTTTGTGGTACACTCGAGAGCTTCTTCTTTCTTCCCTTGGTCCAGCAGACGGACACTCACGAGCAAATAGAGAAAGGCTACAACTTCAGGAAGTAAAGAGTCCGCACTTTCTCCAGTAGATTTTTTGTGCTGCTTTTCGTCCATACGAGCGTCTACTTCCATGGCGTGGCCATTCTCGTCGATATGAGAAATACTTTCTGGAAGGAACTTCAACAGTTGGTGAATCATCATCGCGGCTGCGGAGGAGGATCTGTTCTGCAGTTGTTCTTTAATGACTAGGACAAGTAGTTGTTCACTCAAGTGTTTCCGAATCCTTGTAAACTGTCGAAACACACGTGAAATGAGTCTCAGTTCCTTGGTCAAAACGGCAACTTCCAACAACGCCAAGTTTTTTCGCAACCCTGTAGAAAGGTCAATTTCAACCGTAAATAATACCAAACGTAGTCATTTACCGGTGAGGGTCGTATCTAGTTCCATAGTATCTTTTGTAGCGTCTGCCAGTGTTCCATTCAAGTTGTTTTGGTCCATAGGCACTGCGGTTGCCATGACGATCCTACGAGCAAATAATAAAAATGGGCGCCAACGAAAAACACAAAGCTCATTTGGTTCATCAAACGAATATAGATCCATATTTTGGTATTTTCGATGAACACTACTACAACTAGTAATTCAAGTTTTCATTATATAGACAATTCAAAGCTGAACTGCAAGCAAATACGGTGAAAGCAAGGGACTGAGTTTGATAGTTTGCCATTTGGAATTGGAGTCTTGCGCTCATGACTAACCGGAAGTTACAAGCAGAAATAGACAAGGTTTTGAGAAGGGTAGAAGAAGGTGCTACACAGTTTGAAGAAATATGGTTAAAGGTATATGAGTCCCCTTCCCTTGCACAAAAAGAGAAACATGAAAACGACTTGAAACGGGAGATTAAGAAGCTTCAAAGACTACGAGACCAGTTGAAAGCTTGGCAGAATGACTCGTCCATTAAAGACAAAAGCAAGATTGACTCTGCAAGAAAACTTGTGGAAGAAAAGATGGAAAAGTTTAAAATATGTGAGAGGGAAACTAAGACCAAGGCTTTCTCGAAGGAAGGACTTTCGTTGGATAGGACAGATCCAAAGAACAAAGAGAAGCAAAAGATACGTGAGTGGGTAACAGAATGTATCAATTCGCTTCGTGTACAGTGCGACACAATGGAGGCTGAAGTAGAATCACTATCAAAGTCAAAAAAGAAAAAGGGAGAGAACGAGAAGTTTGCGGCGCTGAGTCATCGACTCTCTCGTCACCGTTATCATATTGATATGTTGGAATGTTTGCTAAGGGCTGTGGACAACGAAAATGTTTCGTTTGAAGACGCTTCTGAGTTGAGAGAAAGCGTAGAATATTATGTATATAATAACGATGATCCGGATTTTGTCGAAGACACGAATATTTATGAGTCTTTGGACTTGGAGAAAGCCATTTCTTCCATACCAGGAACTGCTCCTTCCTCGTTTGAAGGTGTGGTCGGTAGCAAGCTGGAAGATTCCAGTTCATCGAAAACTTCAGAAGAAGCAGCTGGAGGAAAGACAAAGACAACTACAACGGATACAAGTATTTCTCAAACGGCGGGTTCAAAGTCTACACAGTCAACGTCAAGCAAGGAAGCTTCGCCGAAGACAATTCTCTCGACAAAGAATAGCAACAATAGAGGCGTTGGGAGTTCACCTCGTCCAAGTCCACCAGTTGCTGTGAAGAACAATATAGTGACCAAGAATAACGTAGCGAATACTTCCAGTTCTGTCAGTTCTCGTTCGGAACGGAATACGAACGTTGCAAGTGCTTGGGGAACCGCTTCAAATAGCGGAGGGAAGTATACGAATGCTGTCAGTCAGCCTTTGAAAACAAGTCCTCCCAGGAGACCTTTTGCAGCAGCAGTACTGGAAGGATTACAGACTTCAACAAAAAAGGGAGAGCGTTCATCCGCTTTAGAGAATCCAGAAGAAGAGCGTTTATCTATATCGAAACAAAATTCTGCTGGTTACTCTACCACAAACAAGTCATCTGTTGTGGAGTCTGAAAAAGTAGATGATGCAGTAAAATCGTCCGCGCAGACTAGGTTAGATAGAAGTGTAAACTCCTCCAAGTGGGTTCCACGTACGCAAGCCCTAACCTCTGGCGAAGATCCGACAAAGATGAAACAAAGACTGGAGGAGAATGTGCCTGGTGCATCCGAGCGTGAAGTTTCTTCCCAAGGATTAGAAGGCGCACCGATACTTTCGGAGTCTAATGATAGTGATCCTTCGGATACAGGAAGGGAAATGGCAAGTAGTAGGCTGTCTATGAGTTCTTCTCCAAGTAGTCCCAGTGTACAAGGTAGCAATCCATTTAGTAAGCCGCCGAGTCCATTTATTCAAAATGATTCCAGTTCGGCAGAAGGAGTCTTAGGCAATTCCTATTACCGAGAAGAAAGATCCGCCACACAGACTCTTTTAGATGCTTCTTTGCGTTGTATGCCAGAACCGTTAGATGTTGACTTACCAAAGAATTATATCCCTAGAAATCCAAGCAAGTTTGTCCCGAGTTGTTTTCCTACAGCGCCTCCTCCTATGCTATTGAGTCCTTCATTATTTCAACATTTCGACACGGACACCTTGTTTTTTATTTTTTATTTTCAACCTGGTACCTACCAGCAATATTTGGCAGCCAAAGAGTTGAAGAGACAATCTTGGAGGTTCCATCGTAAATATATGACATGGTTTCAACGCCATGAGGAACCTCAAGTAGTGGAAAGCGATTATGAACAGGGGACATATGTATATTTTGATTATGCATTGAATGACGATGCTGGATGGTGTCAACGGATTAAGTCAGAGTTTACGTTTGAATATGCTTATTTAGAAGATGAGCTACCTATTGATTCTTAGTAACTTGGATATAAACTTTTATTGTTTACACCAATGTTCCAAGGACACATATACTTGAGCACAATATCGCCAATCATATATATATTTTTTGCAGTTTTTTGTATTACCCAGTGGATTCTAGCGTGCATTTCAGGAGATTTGACCTCGCCATTTCTGCCTAGAAAGGTGAGATTTCATTTGTCTCGCCACAAGGGACGTTGGGCCCCAAAAGAATAATCTTTTCCGTTGGGCTTCGGAATTTGATTCCACTCTTTGGGCTGAGGGACATGCAGGAATTGGCGTTTGGTACAATTACGTTGTGGATGCGCAATGATTGTTTCCGTGGCAACTCCTGAAGTGACAACTACTCCTTCTACTCTAGAGAAAAGACGAAATAGTGACTCGTTATTACCTTCACAAGCTGAAAGGTTGGTATTGAGGGAAACGTATGGGTTTATTGGTTGACTTTGTTCAGTTTAAAAGATGGTTTCAAACAAGTGGAAGAACAACACAGACGAGATTTAAAAAAGCTCGAAAGGCGGTATAAAAGCGCTGTGAAACAGCTGCAACTGAAGCACAGGGTATGCAAAGTGTTGAAAGCAAAGAATACAGGTGGTGTAAGTAAGGAAGAGGAGAAGTGACCCATAAAGTCATGAGGGAGATTGTGGGAGTGGGAATGTTGCCTCTTCATCCTTTCTTTCTGAGGTTCAGAGGAATGTGATGGTAGAAGTTAACATCATTATAGAGAATATTTGTATATAGGAACTACGATACAGTGGTTTTTAAGGTGTTAGTATTGTGACCTTTCGTAAAAGAAGGTCAAGAAAAGGAAGTTGCAGTAAACATGGGGTCATAATTTATTGGCCAGTTTCCACAATATAGAAGAATGTTGACAAAGATACTGTTCCAGTTGTGTTTGGTTAGGTAGTTGTCGAGATTGAAAACATTCACGCAACTCTCGGGCAACTGGCGCCAACCAACTGGAAGACTTTGTTTTCCGTTTGGCCAATCTTTCAGCTATGCATCTATTACACAATTCACTTTTTATATCGAGTCACAACTTGATATTATGCACTTACTTGAAAGCGTACAAACAGAGATCACCTATTAACGACCAACGAATTGAAATTGGACAGTCCACAGAGCGTGCAATGTCGCAAGTCGCACGAGACCGCACAAGACGTAGCATACTGGGACAACACGTATCCACTATGATGGAGACACAGGGAATGGTTTGCTGTATGTTCATATTTCGTTTTTGAAATAAGAATATTTGCCTAGAGTCGATGATTAGGTGTCCGCGTTTTTTCAGTGACGTCTCTTACCCAAAAAACTTGATGGCAAACAAAAGACTTGCTTGGAAAACGTTGAGGATTACTGTTTGTTGACTGTTGATGTTGCCATCCAGGAGAATAGCATGAAACTACAAAGGAGTTGGCGAAATAGACAATAAGACTAGCGCTTACTTTCATAGAAAAGACTTGCTGCGATCTATGCACCAAAATCTCTGTACATGATTCGGAAGCTTTAAAAGATAAAGTATCATAGATGGAAGACTCGAAATAACGAGAGTAGTCAACCGTTATCTAAGTTGATTGTTAATGATTCTATCACGATATATGCATATACATATATAAAACGTCAATCGGTGTGATTCTCACCTCCAGACTCCGACAATGGATAACTAGTCCACACCAGGGCACTTGAGTTATGTTTTCTCTTAGAGCCTCTTTGCAAAGATTGTCTTCATTGCTTTGGTCTTTCCCAATAAAAGTTCGAGTCTTGCTGGGATTGATACAAAGTCCATAAAGAGGAGATCCATGATTCATGACTTGAAGAAATCGCATTATTTCGTTTCTATCCGAGTTTATGTAAAGAAAGTCATCGACGAGCCTTAGGCTCAAATGGATTTGTTTCTTGTCTGTTTCCTCTATTGCTGCAGAAGGGGAACGATGATGAGGACGAAGACAATGGCGTTCAAAATGACCATAATAAAGGGAAGCTATTCTAGAAGAAAGTGTCATTCCTTGAGGTATTCCTTGTTTTTGCAGATAGAGGCCATTTCGAAAGAGCACGACGTTGTTCATCAAACGCTGTCTCAACACTTTCAATATCGTTTCTCGTGCAAGTACTATTCTTGATACTTGATCTGTGATGATAGCCGTTCTAAACTTGTTTGCAATCTTATTTCTACATAATAGTAAAAAATGAGATTCTTCCATTGGGTCATTGCAAACTACTCTTTCATATTTGGTAACAACAGGCTTGGAATGAGTGCTTGGTTGACAAGTTAGTTACATGCGATCCGTATGGACACGATAGCATTACCTGAAAGTTGCGCAATATCGAAGAATGACGTATTCATCTTCCTGGAAAAGCTCTGGAAGTATCTTCTCAATTAAAAAGTCAAGTTGAATAGTATCGAAAGCATTGGAGATGTCTACTGCTGCCATGTACATGGAGGGCTTTCCTGCTGCCTTCCATTGGTGTTTCAGTTTCAACCAAGCAAGGTAAATTTCATCGATGGATAGTACACAAGACGCAAAGAGAGAAGAATTTCGTCGTCTTTCAAATTCCATAACGGCTTGTATATTGCTCAAGACATGGTTCGTTGTCCCATGTGCGCTGTTTCCCATGAAGCCCATTCTTGCTTGTAGTTGCTTAAGACTGGATTTTATAGGAATTTGTATTTTACGTAGTCCCGAAGCTTTAGGGAGCAATCGAAGTTGAGAAAAGGTTACAATGTCCTATAACACAACAACAATATGTCTATCGAGTCACAGTGCTGCGGGTAAACGTACCTCAAATAGCGTCTGTACTTTTCGATCGTAACGTTGAAATGAACAGGATGCATGAAGGGAAGAATGAAAAAGATTCTCGATACTTCTCCACACATCTACTCGATAATGCAATATTCTTTTGCGGAATACTTCAGAGTCAGTGCTATGAAAACAAGCAGTTAGAATAGGCCTTATAATAGAATGAATAATCCAATGTAGAAATAGATAAAACCTTTGAGGACGATACTGTTGTGGTGCTGCTTTCCTGTTGTTGTTCTACTGAAGATGTCAATATCTATATATATGTGGAATAGACTGAAGTGACTCACTTTTGATGCAATCCATGGCACAGAATGAAAATCCATGCCTTCCATCAGCTGCAGAATAGAAAGTTCATCGTCCTTTCTCAACCGAACCAACTGAGCCAACCATTTATAAAAAGTATTGCGATTCTTCGTTGTACCCCAAAGTTGTTTCGGAATAATTAATGAGCATAAGCTAGTAAGAAATCTAGTGACATGTCGAGGTCGACAGTAGCAACGCACTAAGCGAGCAAGGAGCTCTTTCGAATGATCCAATGGTTCATTGCAGGAAACTACGTGATCGGTTCCTTCGATACACTTTACTCGTTTCATGCCATTTTCATAGAACAAGCGAGCTTTCTTACAAATAGGAGCATCCTTCGACGGAGGATGTTTCCTTTTGTTATCTAAACGGAGCTTGCTATGAACAACATTCAAGTCTTGTGACAATGGCAAAGGACAACACTTCTTTAAAATTCCAACAATTCTACATTTCTTGCAACGCCGAATTATTCTCAGCAAAAGTGGCAATATTTTCCTGTCGTTGCGAGAGATTCTCTGTTTCTTCACTCTGTTCCATGAATACTGATTTTCACAAGTATCGTTTGTAAGACAAAGTTTGTGAAAAATACATTGATACAATATCCTAGCACCGGAAATCGTTGGTGACAACATGGGAAAAAGAATAGGAGAATGCCTTCTTCTCAATTGCAATGGAGAATATCTTCCTTTGTAAAGAATGGACTGAGCTGTCCACGAGTTATGTTCCTTTCCCGATGATAACGATCTTCTCATCTCTTCCTCCTTATTAAATATTGAACTGCAACAATATTTATACTTGAATATTTTGCCTTGTTGGTTGCAAACGTTGCCAATAGGTTCGCCACAGAGTTGAACCAAACATCTATCTTTGCCAACAGGAAGCAACAAGGTACATTTCGTCAACCAATAAAGCATAATTTCGTCTCCTACAAACGATAATAGTTGTTGCCAAGGAGCACTTTTCAGATGTTTGATGATAGTATTGGAGGTCAACTGCTGCTGCACTACAGATGACTGGCTATTTGCTGCCTTTCTGCCATATAACAAGACGTTCGTATTGTTAGCTTTTGAGAGTCTAAGCACAGCAAGATCTACCAACTATTGCAGTCATTTGAACATCAATAGCACAAGTTTTTAAAACAATATAGACGACTGTACCTCTGGTTGAGTTAAATATTGGCAACGATCTACTGCTTTTTCCGTCTTAGGATAAGGAGAGCTACTACAGATGATAAGATTACGACGCAAATTTTCAAATTTTTGGTTGCTACAAGCTCCTTGAGGAGTATTACTATTACGAGGAGAAGAAGCTATCCCGCTGCCTGATTGGTGACAATAGGACTGTTTTAATTTCTTCCGTCTCAGTCGTCTCTTCTTGGAAGAAGATAGCTTCTGACTGGAGGTTTGTACTAACGAATCTAGAAAACTAGAAACACTGTATACATTTGCAGAATATTTTCTGGCTTCCTTTCGAAGTTTGCGTAGCGATGCACTGCTCTTTGCATCCAATACCATGTTGCGGCTTTCCAACAAGGGAAAAAATGTCATTTGAAAATCCAATTTGGGCGCTTCCTGTCCAAAGCGCGCTCTTTTTGTAAAACGAGAAACTTTATTAGACAAACAGCAGACAAAGGAGAAGAGTCACATATTTCCCACGTTTTGCTGCTTTCTTCCAACAGCCAACTCCACCTTGAATATTCTTGAAAAGATAAACTGAATGTACTTAAATTCAAGGAAAACTTACTTTCCACCCATCTTCATGATTCGTTGTTGTTCAGCATACCAAGACGAAAAAGGAACCAACTTGGTGGTATACACGTTTTGCAGTTCTCTTCCGCTGTAACCTCTCGACTACAACGAGATACGAAGTCACTCTGCTTCAAGAAGCGACTACCGTCACTTACCTGACTTGGTTGACAATAGGTTATTTTGAAACAACGACCATCGTTTGCTACGCCAGAGTTTTTGTACTTGACACCGCCCAGAGATCCCATTTTGGAACCGTTCATACCAAAAGAAGAAGCCACAATAGTTGCTCTCTTAGACGGGGATACTCGTTTCTTGGATAGAACAGGGCATGTTACAAAGCTCCCTTTTGAAGATATCTTGTTTGGACTCACGAGGTGCACGAAACCCAACATATTAAACACCACAACAAAGACAATTGTAGAAAGGCTCGTGGGAGATTGAAACGAGTCTCCACCACCACCACAAAAATGGAATGCGGAGGACGGAAGATTTTATTCAAAGACAACCTCTTCTTGTGGACTCAATTTCTCCTTTAAAGCCATTTCAACACCAGATTTCTGATAATATTTAGTCAACAAGCATCCAACAAAGCGAGAAAGACTTACTATTTTGTCAGGTCCTTGGTATAATATGAAAACTCGATTGTCCTCTACACGACTAATCGAAATAGAGCCTCCCAAACCTATGATAGCCGGTTTGATCTCTTCGACTACCTTTTCACAACGCTCTGTTCCAATTTAAGTATACAAATAACATGTTAAGGACAACAAATATCGCACCTTTGAGTGGAGTACGGGTGTTTGATGATACATCGGATTGAGCTGTGATTTCTCCAATGTTGGGAAATCTTTGTCTCAATATACGTTCGATACCCAACTTCATTGTTGCTGTTGAACTCGGACAACTACCACAGGCACCTTGGAGCAATAATACAACATTACGTTCGGCATCCACAGAAAGGACTTTTACATTTCCTCCATCTGCTTCCAAATAAGGTCGCACTTCATCCAACGCATGGTGAACATTCTCCACGGTAACAGGAATAAGGTTCTCAGCGACACGAGAATCCGAAACTCCATTCAAACCATCTTTACTAGCCACATCGACTGACTCAAAGGGACTAGTAACTGTATTCTGAGCAACTTGACTAGTTTGTTGCTTGATAACCTGACTCCAATCTCCTGCTGTAACGGCTTGAATAGCGGGATCTCTTTCAAAGATTTCGCGAGATTCCTCATCTATAAGAGACGGGTCAGCCATTGCCTTTCTAAGCTTGAACTTTTTCTCCTCATAGACCGACATTCTCTCAGGTTCCGTGTCATTTGACACAAACTGAGCTGCTTCCCTTATACTTTTGGCCCACAGTTGCGATTCTTTGCTCGAAGCAACGTTTCCTGGAGGTCTAAAACCTAACTCTGTAATCCATTCTTCCTGAAACTGTTCCATTTCCTTGCGTTTTGGAAAGTCCCAAGTTTTGAGCTTCACCCAAGCAACATCTTTTTCGGAAAGTGCTTCTCGGTGTGCTTTCAAAGAAAAACAGACATCTCTTGATATACCAATGAACTGAATATTATAGTCTTTGTCATACACAGCATAAACCGCTCCAATCTTTTCATTTTTCGCTTTGGTGAGAAGCAAATCTACTGGAAACATCTCAGAGCCATCTGAGCGAAACTGAAGCTGCTGACTACTGTTTGGGGCTAAATGTTCTTCCTCTCCACGCGAATAAAGAGTTTCGTGTAGTGACTGGTGACTTTGTGGAATGGAATTATCATCCACAACATAGTTGGAAGCTCCTGGCAGGTCTTTGAACTTTGAATCCCACTGCAAGTTTGCCTTCCAACGACTAGGTACTCGCAGACTTTTTTCTCTTGTGTAGTGCAAAGGTACCTTAAAGTTGTGGTGCTTATTTCTGCTTAGGTCAATAACACTGTGAAGAAACAACAAGTGCTGGTGCATCTGACACAAACAATGCATCTTCAGATCGATCAATCTGCGGAACAATGCAAATGGATTTTTCTTTATTCAGCTCGAACGACAATTTCCTCTTCTTCCTGGTCCTCTTCGTCTTCCTTTTCTCCATCGTCATCCTCTTCGAAAGCATCTTCGGGCACCGAATAAAGCCTTATAATTGGCTTATTCGGATCTTTCATGATGATTGCTTTACTTTCTTCCTCCATATGCTTGAAACAAAGTTGAACCATTTGATGGAATACGCCCCAACTGTTGTTCAAGTTTAGCCCAATTTGTGCAGCGAACTCTCTTGGTTTGTATGTCTGAATACCCAATATCACATGATTCGTATTGTCTCTCGGTGAAACTCGAGAAACAAACCCTAACTTTAGTTGATCTGCGTCACACAACAGAGAACTCAGAGTCCAACGAGTAAGTTTGGCCGCATTATTCTTCAACTCGGTGGCAAATACTGCTCCTCGTTGAGAATCTAATTTGTTCCTCCAATCACTGCCGCTACCCGGTTTCGTATTCAAATCAGGAACTTCATTTAGTGCCTTTAAGGATAAGAATAGGGGCGTTTCTTCCTCTCTAGCTGGTTTTAATACTGCATCGAATTCTGTGCGAACCACAACATCATATTCTCCTAAAGTCCATTTCCTATAACGATATCCGACCGATGCAACACGTTCATCTTCTTCCGCGAAAGGATTGGGACGTTCCAACTCATACCTTAACAGGAAGCAATTTCAGTCACTCATTTATCCCATATAGTTGCAATTCTTACTTCTGAGAAGGATTGAGAACAGCCTGTGAAAAGTTTTGATTGACCAAGGTTGCTTCGATAGTCAACGACTGCATGGAATTAACTTGTTCTTCACGAGGAAGATTCTTCTCATCTTTAGGTGGATCATGCGCAGTTTCATTCACTGTTAACATATCAATCATAGAACCTTCTCTCTTATCAAAGAAAAGCTTATCTCCGACACGGTGTACAACAATATCCCAAGAATAAACTGTACGAGCAGAAGACATCAAAAGAGAGAGAATGGAAGAAGTGATATAAATTCTTCCCTGTCCCTGACTTGCGAGCTCCCTAATAACGGGATCATCCGTTGTACCGACATAATGGAAGGTTCTATCTTCAAATCTCTCCAAGTGCTTTTCGGATTTCACACTAATGCGATCATTTGTCTTGTCATAGTATTCTAAAACTCCACAAGACACGATATCTTTTGCTTCTGAAACATTTGAAAAAGATAATTTGGACAATTCAGAGAAACTAAGTTCCTCCTTGAGCACCCAATCGGCCTGGACTTCTATGCTAGCTTTACGTAACTCTCGTCTACGATCATCAAAGCGACGACGAAAAGCATGATCTTTTCGGTCCCTTTGTAAAATATTAGATACACAAGAAAACAATATAATAGATGGGAAGCCTACCATTTCTTTGAACGTTCCCTTTCCTCTTGGGTACGACCACGAAAGTCTCTAAAGTTGGAGGTTGTTCTAGTTAAAAATGGAACTCGAACATTTCTTCCATGGAAAGCTGTGGCGAATTTGGACCCAGCTCTACCTTCTACGGTTTGAAACATTCCATCTTCATCTCCATCTGCGCTATATCTATCGAAAGGCTTTCCACTTCTCACGTTGGCGGTCCAGTCTGCAGCTTTCCCTAACCTGTCTGTCTTGCTAAACGCAGCATAGGGAATGTCACGAAACTTTGTTGGAGGCAAGTCTGCAGGTGGACCCCAACCTTCAAGGTTGTCGTTTATTTTAGGTGCTACAAAGTGAACCATCCTAAACTCTTCACAAAGACTCGCCAAAAAAAAATTCCTCTCAGCGATTGCCAACCCAACCTTGGCGTTTCGCAATTTCAGAAAGTCTTTTCTTAGCTTTTGCAGTCTTCTTCTTCTTCTTTTTAGACACAACTTTCTCTTGACTCGAATCTAAAACATTCTTTTTCAATTGAACATCGTCTGTCACTGTATCTACATCTTCATCTGCAACTATGTCATCTACATCTTCCCATGTTTCTGCTTCTTCCAATTCCTTTACCAACTGATCAAACTCTGCTTCAAGTTTTGAAGCACTAGGCAAAGATTCGTCTTGATGCACTTTACTGGGAGGTAAAAGATTGTTGCTCTCAACACTCCATTCCTTGCCTTGATGAAACAACTTGTTATTCTTGATCTCCACAGAATGAATGGCAATATTTAAAGCCTTTGAAAACTTTTTCACCACAAATGAATATTCTGGCGACACAATAGAAAAACAGAAACCAGCAACACCTGCTCGACCACATCTTCCAGCACGATGTAAATAATGTTGTGCATCTGTGGGCAATTCCAACTGGATGACATGCGAAACAAAAGGAAAATCCATTCCTCTTGCCAATACTTCTGTACAAACCAAAATGGGATATTTGCGTTGTCGAAAATCTTTCAATACTTTGGCACGTTCCAACTTGGATTGATTGCCTTGCATGCAAGTCACTTTCAACTTGAACTCTTGCAACTTGGAAGCGATTACTTTAGCCCGATGTTGATCGTTTACAAAGATGATAGCAGCACTGGGCAATGGATTCGCAAATAAAATCTGCCGTACAACTTGTAAATGTTTGTGTTTTGCAGCAGCTATCATGAAATGTTGAATATTTTCTGGTGAACTATTATTATTATTACTATTATTGCTCGTCCACTGCGAACCAATAACCACTGCATCCCTTTGAAATCTATGGTGGATTTAGTATATTCGATGCCATATTGGTAGCGAATAGTACCTTTGAGATGCTTCAACAACCAGATTCGAGCTGCAAGTGGCAGAACAGAATATGGTTTGCTTTCTAGAAGAACAAGCTTGCAACAAAGCTTCCAACTCTCCTCCATTCGTACGACTATCCAAACACTGATCCACTTCATCCACAACAACGACAGATGCTTGAGCTGCATTCAAAACATGTTTTCTGAAGCAAATCAAGCATTTAGAAGGAACACAAAGTAAATAACTAGACTGCTTACTCTATGGCCAATTCATAGAGTCGCCCGGGCGTACCCAACACGATATGTGGCTGTTTCTCTTTTAAACTATCCATTTGACGATGAACATTGGCTCCTCCAATAAGAGAAACACTCCTTATCCCCATATTGTTGCAAAGTGAGGCGCAAACACTTGCTACTTGTACACACAATTCTCGGGTTGGTTCGATTATGAGGACCTGAACTTTCTTTTGTTGCGTGTGAATTCCTTCCAAGATGGGAAGTAGGAAAGCCTCGTAGAAAATGAGTCTGAAAAGACTGCTCGCAAAGATACTTACTAACGTCTTTCCACTTCCTGTATGCGAACCAAGCGTGACGTCCAGACCCTGTTTGATGCTGGGAATGGCACTGGTTTGTATAGGAAGAGGAGTTTCATATCCTAATTTTGAAATATTTTCTAAAAGTGTTTTGTTCGAAACCAACGAGTCGAAACTTGCGACGAGATTAGGCCTGGTTAACTGTCTTCTCTTAGGTACAACCAATCGATGAGAGAAGTGGAAGCAAGTTCTGTTCAACTGTTTACAATATATCGAGTTACATACGTTTGGTGAAATGTATAGGTGTTTCTGATATATCCTAGAGTAAGAACCGACATATCTCCCACTGGAGACAATAAAGCCAAAACAAGCGCTATTTTCTCTCATTTTGTTGGTTTTTCCAATGCCCAAAAGGAAACGTCAGATTTCCTCTGCGAAAAGGACTGCTTTGCGACAGAGTGAAAGACAGGAAACAACAAAGAGGGAAAACAACTTGGAGAAACAAACGACAGAGACTCAACAGTTCTTCCTACTCAAGTCGGAACCAGAATCGAGACTGGAAAAAGGCGTAGATGTTCGATTTTCTATCCAAGACTTGCAAAATGAACCAGACCAAAGTGCCACTTGGGATGGAGTTAGGAATTATCAAGCGAGAAATATTTTAAAGTCAATGAGAAAGGATGATTTGGCTTTCTTTTATCATTCCAATTGTAAGGAACCTGGAATTGTGGGTATCGTTCGCATCATAAAGGAAGCCTTTCCTGACCCAACACAGTTTGAGCCGAAGAGTCCTTATTATGACCCTAAAAGCTCCAAAGACAACCCAACTTGGTACGCAGTGCAAGTAAAACTTGAAGAGGTGTGGGAAAGAAAAGTGACACTCCAAGAGTTGAAAAAATACGACGACTTGAGTGATATGGACTTGTTCAAACGCTCTCGATTAAGTGTACAAAAGATACTTGAACATCAATGGAAGTTCATCCTTGACTTACTTCAAAAAAACAAACAACTTTAAAACACAAAAAACAATGCTCAAAAAACACAAAAGAGTCACATCATACGACAAGGGCGCTCATCCTTTCGAACACCTGTTAGGTTCTGCTGGAACCCTTTCGGTTTGTACTGTTCCAAGAATAAAAGCTGGCGGCTGTTGATTGCACCTCGGCGACGAGCACGAATATAGCCAATAGCATCAAGAGCATCCATACCCATCTCGATCAACGCTATGGCAACCATAACTGGGGCTCGTCCTAAACCTGTTTTGCAATGAACTGCAATACTTATTTTGGAGGTATCATTCGCACTTGCACTATCTCCACAAATTGAAGAAGAGAACTTATTGGTAGCATGCAGTCCTGATTTCTCCATAGTCTTCGCCGATGCTTCCTTATCCGTAACACAACTCAACAGAGAAAGCCACTTCTGTATAATTTCCACAGAGGGAACTCCACCATCTTCAAAGGGCCAGTCATGATGCTTAAAGCCTGCATCAACCAACTTCTCAGCATTGTACGACGACTCGCACAAACGAACGACATGCTTGACTCCAGCTCTCTTCAAAGTATCCATATAACTGTCTAAACAGTCGTCCGATGGTGAACCGGTGATAAGAAATACATAACGACCCATTTCGACGAAAGTTGGTTGCTTGGAGACTAAACCACGCCGGAAGGCTTCAGCATTTCTCTCCCCAATACTCAATACACCTTCCAAATCCTTCATGGTAGCAACCAATATTTGTTCCTTCTTGTCTGTGGAAGATGTGTTGTTTCGTGAACGAAAAGCAAGTGCCTGCTTAGCGACAACTAGTCGAACAAGTTTCTTATCTATCACCTTGGTGCGTTGGTTCAAGGCTGCTGAATTGTCGACGTCTAACTGCCCCTCCGCCAAGCTTCGGGTTATCGTGCTAGTAGTCATGGTAAAACAAACCTGTTAAAACACCAAACTCTTAAACTTTCAGAAGAGTACAAAAAGCTTCCAATTCGTCGACCGAAAGTAAAAGTTGAGTTTGAGCAAAAACAAAACTTGGAACGGAAATGAGTCACTTAGGGATCCAGTCGGTGAGCTACTCCTTCGTACTCGTAAACCTCCTCAGTGGCTGTCACCATACAGTGCCTTATATCAACCGAAGCTTTTTGACTGTGGTCCAGTGGAAGACTACCCTTGAAAGACCTCTCTAAGTGGGTATATACTGCGTCCAAAGTGTAAAAGCCCAAAGTCCCTATCTGACACTCCAGAAACCACCCAAGCAAAGCCAGTGTATAAATACTGTATTACTTTAAGAACTCACGAAGGAAACTTGAAGCAACCTAGGTTGACACCGTCACACCCGTATCGGCCGGAAAAGCTAAATAATGTAAAAAGAGCGGCCGAATTGTTGCTTAAATAGCGCCAATTCCTCGGCCTCTACTTTTCCCGCACCCTCATTCGATCATGGAACGATTGGCCCATTGGTCATTCTAGAAGCTAATAGCTCTGGACACTAGAATTGGCATACATTCAACGTCTGTGCTTAGTGTAGCTTTGATACTTCGAGCCAAAGAATACAGTATTGTGGCAGCACAGGTTTCCCGTCTTCTATGTCTTCAGGCCGCTTAAAAAAGTTTGGACTTTGAATTTTCGTAATATTTTTGGACATCCAGTCTTGCAGTGAAAAGTAACAGATGCCTTGTTGGAAGCATTGGGAGCGCTATCTGTCTATTCCAGAAAATACTCTAAAAATACAAACAAATGCATAATCTTTAATATACATGTAGGTTCGATACAGAAATAGCCCTCCACTGGCCCTGCACCGTTTTCGAATTCGTGGTACAAAATGGAACACGCAGAGAGGAGTTTCATCATGATAAAGCCCGACGGAGTACACAGACAACTGGTAACTGCTTTTGTTTATTCTTAACTTTAAAGTCTGATTTTGTGAAGATCGGAGAGATCATCTCTCGGTTTGAACGCCGTGGCTACAAGTTAGTCGCCGCAAAAATGATGACTCCTTCGGTACAACTTGCCAAGCAGCACTATGCAGAACACGACGGAAAACCATTCTTTGAACCATTGGTGAACTTTTTGACCTCGGGTCCTGTGTTTGCAATGGTTTGGGAAGGAAAAGTATGCTAATAGCAACTAGCTGGGTGTGGTTTAATTTCTTTTGAAGGATATTGTTGCCACAGGCAGAAAGATGATTGGAAAAACCAAGCCGCTTGATTCAGAACCAGGAACGATCAGGTAAGTTGTGTGTAAATCTCAAGATATCGTTTGCTCAATTTTGGTTGCTTAGAGGAGACTTTGGACTGGACGGTGAGTTGGAGTTTAGTCGAGGTGTCACAAAGTTTACTTGTGTTTGTATAGTTGGAAGAAATATTATTCATGGAAGTGACTCCGTTGATAGTGCTAATCGTGAAATCAAGTTATGGTTTCAAGCAGAAGAACTTAACTCCTGGAAGCCCGTCACACAAGCGTGGATTTATGAGTAAGTATTAGACATATCACCTATCGCCACCTTATCTGTGGAAGCCAAATAAATCGGTGGGCTTGCCTTTGGTTTTTTTGTGCATTTTGCTTCCTTTATAAAGAAGTGAATCGTCGTGGACCTTGGGATATCGTTGAACATCATGGAACGGCTTCCCTGTCTTGTCATAGATGAAAATGACTCGGTCGAAGATGAAACACAGAAACGACAGAAACTCTGCATTTAGTCTGCGTCACAAAACTGATATCTCATTGCTTCCACAGTTGTATCTTCTATCTCTTCCCGGAAGCAGTCTGATTCTTCTGGTGAACCATCGAACATTTTTCAGTTAGAAGCATCTCCCTTTTTCCCTTCAAATAAAAGTCTCTCAAGGACGAATGAGATCCACACGGAAGGAACAATTCCGTTTATAGTGGTAACCTTTCTCTTGTTATCATTCGAAGGAGATGGGATTCTCAACAAGAGAGAACAATCATTCCATTGCTAGGGCTCTCACCAATTTCCTCTAAAAGGACAAACCTATTTTTTCTCTTTCTCTCTTTGAACAAAAGCAAAAGGAATGCGGCATCGTATGCACTGTTAAAATATACAAAACCAACACTCGTTTCGGGTATATTTCATTTATATTTTGAATCATTGAAAACTGGAGACTTGAATCAATGACTCCACAGCTGCTTTCACTTTTGGTGGCCATCTCTTTTCTGTTTGAACATAAGAAGGAGTGTATCTCTTGGGATCTTCTACCAGCTTCCATTGGGACTTTGCAGTTGAAACGTGGCCTTGCGAATATTCTATTCCAGCCAGCACTATATGAATATCTGACTGCTTCGGATATTTTTGGGCCACTCTATAAATTATGGAGCGAGCCTCAAAAGGCTTCCCTTTTTGATATCGACAAAAATGCTTCACATAATATAATAAACTTACCTCTCTCGAAAAGTAACATTCCGTAGTTGAACCAAAAAGGCTGAACTTGATCTGGTCGACTATTTACAGCGTTTTGATATTGTTCAAAAGCCTCATCCCATTTTCCTTCATAAGAAAGCAACAATGCACGAGTAGAAAGAATCAGGGGATCCTTCGGTCTCCCCTGGGCTGCTTGTTGAACATCCGCCATTGCCTTGGCATTATTTCCCAAAGCAATCCAAGTGTTTGCACGATTAAGATAAACAATCCAAGTGTCGTCCGACAACGGTGCCAGTTCTATTGCGCGAGTATAGTTGTTCACAGCCTCCGAATAATTACCAAATATTACCTAAAAATGCATGAAAGTGGGTCCTTCAAAATTCTAAAAGCTCCTACTTCAATATTGGCCAAATTACTATAAGCTGGAGCGAAGTTAGGCGCTTCTTGTATCAGCTGTTGATAAAGTTTTTGTGCCGTGGAATAATCTTCACGTGCCGCAAGTGTCTTAGCTTTTGCAAATATTTTGGCGCCATTTCCAGTAATCCTTGTATTTTCAAGGCTTTTCTGTCTTTGAGTTTCGCTTGATAAATAGATGATATCGCTCTGTTTATACTCCGAGCACTGACAAATATCTACATCTCTGAAGTAGTCAGAATATAAGGATATAACAAAAACTGTGAGTAACCAAGCAATATTTTTCAATCTATATTTTGGAGGACTTTGAACGGAGCTATTTCTCCCAGCCGCGCAACAAAGAGTGCTCTTGTACTGAGTCTTGAAAGTTTGCGGGTGAAAGTCTAAAATACAGCAGTATCGCCTTTTCCAAGAACGCCAAAAACATGACATGCATAAAGAAGGAAAACGACAAGCAGCTGCAGTCGACACAAACATTTCGCCAAAGCTCGATTGATCCCGTTATTTGCTCCACAATTCTTATTGTCCGGATTGGTGGCGATTGGGAACGAGAAAGGCGTCGACGACGAAAGAAGATCGCTGTAGGAACAACGACATAAAATGGTAAGTTTGTTTGAAAAAGACGAAGATTTAGTAGTGAAATATACCCCTAGTCTGTTTTATTACAAAGTTCGGATTTTCAACACATTCTTCGTATTCTGAATACCAACATTGATGGCAAGAGGAAAGTTATGTATGCGTTAACCGCCATAAAGGGTGTGGGTAGACGTTTCTCCAATTTAGTCTTAAAAAAGGCGGAGGTTGACCTGAGTAAGCGTGCTGGAGATTTGACGTCGGAAGAGATTGACCGCATAGTCACCATCATGCAGAACCCCCGACAGTTTAAAATACCAGATTGGTTCCTCAACAGACAAAAGGATGTGAGAGACGGAAAATACTCGCAGCTTATTGCGAACAATCTCGATTTTAAACTGAGAGAGGACCTCGATCGTTTGAGAAAGATTCGTGCACACCGTGGTTTGAGACACATGTGGGGTCTCCGTGTTCGAGGCCAACATACGAAGACTACCGGTCGTCGTGGAAGAACGGTTGGTGTTAGTAAAAAGAAAGGATAATGCTGTTCGTTTTTTAAATAAAGTTGAAACTTTTTTGAATGACTTGCAATTATTTGCTTCCTTTTCCCAAAGGAGACTTGGGAAAAGAATGCAAAACTGGATACCAAACTGGACGGAACAAACTTGGAACCAAAACGGTTTAGGGTTTCAAAATAACACTTTCAGTAGAACTACAGAGCCTCAACACAGTCTAGAGAACACTGTTCCTTCCTCGTTTGGAAATCCCTTTCTCAGTCACAACCCTTTGTCGCAACCTTCCTTACAAACGTTTGGAAGTGTGCCCGTTAGCAAGTACCAGGAAGGCTTTTCAAACTTACCTTATGGAGCGTCGAAAACTTTTGAAGAACAAGACCAGTTTATTGTACATCCCAAGGACCCTTTTGCTTCGAGTTGGAAGGATAATAGACATGCAACACCTTGGAGACCTCGTGAATATTCGCAGCAACACAAGAGAACAACACAACTACTTCTTTCCCGTTGCTCTCAGGAATTTTGTCAAAGAGACGTAATTAAGCGTTATTTTGAAACTGTAGTTCCTGGCAAGGTGGTCCAAGTACAAGTGAAGCCTGAGAGGGGTTCAGCAATTGTTTCTTTCTTAACGGAAGAAGATGCAGAAAAGGCGTTACAGTCAGGTGCACCACAAACTGAGTATCGGCTGAGAATGCGTTACTTTATTTCAAAAGATACTCGTCGAAGAGACTCTCCTTGGAATCGAGACACTTACCTCTCCTCGGACGGTTTCGGAAACGAAGAAGAAGCTTCAAATAGTAAAATGGATACGGAAGAACTTCCAGCATTTGAGACTTCTCTATTTCCCACAGCTGATAACTCGGAACAGAATACAAAGTGGAATTCATTGGGAGCCACTAAGGAATCTCTAGCCGACACCAAAACTGCGAGTGATGAAGAAGTTGTTCGTAAATTGAAAAGAGAGTCTCGTTTTGCGCAAAGTGTTGTTTCTGACGATGAAGTAGAAGTTGAGCATATAGATGAGACAGGATGGAGAATAGCTGGTGAAAAGCAACAACTATCTTCGGCACACAATCTGATAGGAACTTGTTTAGAAATGTGTCCTGCCGAAGAAAGGAGTCGTCGTGAAGCGCAGAGAGATCTATCTATATTTGAGATTGATTATACTGTCCCTACGGTGGAAGGAGAGCCTCCTAAAGTTGATCATTCCAAGGCGGTAAAGAAATATGTGCGTTCGGCGGCTTGTCAGGAAGCACCCAGACCGAATGAGATTAGACCACCACATATCTTAGAGAAGACGATGGAGTATCTTATTGAAAATATTGTAGATAGGAAGGATTGTTCGTTTGCAGAAGTACATAATTTTGTCAGGGATCGTACACGCTCTATTCGACAAGATTTTACTTTCCAAGGGGTTCGGAATGAATTGACGATAGAAATTATTGAAAAGACTGTAAGATTTCATATATTATCCGAACAACGACTTTGTGAAGAGGATCCCAGTGTATATTCGAGTCGTCAAAATATGGAACAATTAGATAAGTGTCTCATATCATTGAGAGAAATGTATAGAGAGAGAAGGACAAAATCTCTCCCACCCTCTCCCAACGAGGGAGAGTTTCAAGCTTATTATATATTGTCACATTTTGACCCACACAGGTAATATTGCAAAATGTTTTGTTTGTGTATTGGAGAATAATGTAGTTAGCGTTCTAGCTGTTTGCAGAGAACTAGATGCACAGGTTTTGAAGAGTCGACAAGTTGATTTTGCTTTGAAAGTATATCAAGCTTTTCGCAGTACGAATTACGTTGGCTTTTTTCGACTTTTACGTCAGGCCTCGTATTTAATGGCATCAATGATGCAGCAACACTTTACATTTATTCGCAAGTCTGCTCTTTTTATTATGCAAAAATGTTATAGTCGGTTTCCAATCATTCCTCTGATCGAATTGGAAGAATTGTTAGCGTTTGAAGATACGGAAGATACCTTGGCTTTTTGCGAATCTTTAGGTTTCGTTTCGGATTACCTGGAAGATGGAACTAGAGTACTTCGTTTAGATAGTAGGTTGAATGCAGAAGAATGGACAAAGTATCATCCACGACGGAGTCTCAAGCATATCGAACCCAAATCGAAGGGCTTTTCGGTAAAAGATATTATGATGGGAAAGACAGAGATGTTAGAGTCGTTTAATAATAGGAATCGTCAAGATTCCATTCATGTTGAGGAACCAGTTAGTACCAAGTCAGTACAACGAGAAAATGCGGTCCCGAAAGATACGCTCCCGCAGTCAACAACGAAACTTTCAGCAAATGCTCCGGAGTTTATTCCTTCAAGTCTACAACCAACCAATTGTATCTTGCCATCACCGAATTTTGCTTTGCCGTTTAGCGCCAAAGATAAGAAGGAGGAATCGTTTGCATGGAACAAGAATAGCAACGAGGAGAATGCCAGTTCTTTTGGACCCAGTCAGAACACTATGTCTTTTAACCAGGAAGTGATGGAGGAAGTCGTTTTGAGTAATTCAGTATTTGAATCGAGAATACAAACCAAAAATGATAATACCACAATGACTGGGTTACCGAATGTTGAAGCAGATAAGGAACCACCCGTTGCATCTCCAGTGACCAGTGTTTTGGATCAAAACGATGAGCCCATTTCGAAAATACAATATTCGTTTCATGGTACTGCGAGTCCGAAGATAGCGATTGGAAATTTGAAACGGAAAATCCAGTTTGGACCTGATGAAAATGTTAGAAAAGAAGGTGAGTGTCTGACAGAAGGCAAAAAATCGAGAACGGTAGAGGAGCAGTCGGAACACAATGTCGACAATGTCGAGGAAACAGAGGACTCAAAGGAAACTACCGATAAAACTCAAAGCGAAAATGAACTTTGGATTCTCGGGCGTATTCGACGAGGCACTGAACTTCTGGAGTTTCTACCTCGAGTAAGATATTTAAAGTGGAGATACAAAGCCATTATGTCCAAGTCCAATTCTGATGCGGAAAGTTTGAAGGAGTTATCAGCAGTGCTAAAGATGGCCAAAGAGATAGAGAAAAAGCTGTTACATTATCTCGAAGAGGTGAATACAAAGGACACAGGCATTGAAGACAAAAAACTGATGGATGCCGTCCGTTCTGTTCGGAACCTTTGCGAAGATTTGAAAGTTTTCATATCAAAAGTGACGAATGTTAAGGATGAGCGGTTGCGTGAATTAGAAAAGATGAATAGTGCTGCAAGATCTTTTATGAGAGCACCAGCAGAAGCGGTGAAGAATTACGACTACAAGGTGGATTCAAGACAAACTCCAAAGGAACCAAGTCATACACACCATGTAAAGACGCCGCGTCCGAAAGTGGATCATATGGATGCCAAAGAACTGAAACATGTAGTTTACTTGATAACATCCACAAGTTCAAAAGATCAGCAACAAGTAATCAGTCAAGGGTTGAAAGTGCTTTCGTTTGGAGAAACAAAAGACAAGGAGAATATTTTACCGTTTATAGTTCCCTTGACGGATGGTTACTGTAAAGTCCGAATAATTGAATCTGTTTTTGCAGACCACTTTTATACGCTTTCGAAGCCTTTTATACTTACAGTTGGCGTTTCTGACGCTTATACAACAAATTGGAATGCGTGGAAGAAGCAGTTGAAAAGTGTCATTTCGAAGTATTTTACAATGGCAGTTACGCTGTTGGTGTTTGTGAATTGCAACGATTTTGTTTCTGGAGAGACACTCGATCCAGACGACTTGGTAAATGAATTGTCGGACTTACGAAGAGCGGGATTTGTAACATCCATATCTGTCCTCTTAACCGATCGGAAACATTTGTCCAAATATTCTGACAACGCGCTTTCTGAGATGTGGGAGACACTCGTTCATGATGCGGAACGAATTTTTCAAGTTTTAAGATATACATATATGTATCCTTCGATATCAACGGGATATTACACAACATTAGAACTTGCGATGAGTTGTGTGCGTTTATCTCTCGAACAGCTACGTCATGGCAGTCATTCACTTGAAACTTTGTTTACTGAAAATCTGAGTTGGATGGCGAACAAACTGCTGTCCATTAGTAGTGCTTGTTTGCCGAATAACAAATATCGCGAGAATTTCGATATTATTGCTAAGACTTTTCGGAAGCTTTCTACTAGCACCAGTCAAATCTTTGACACATTGTTTCACTGTGAACTTTCCAATGACGAACTGATTTTATTTATGATGGATCATGCAGATCAGTGGTGGCAAAACATGGAGCGTACTATGGAGACTTGGTTGGGTTCTGTTTCCAATCTGTCAGTACCAGTTCGACTGAATCGTCTCCTGGAAGAAAGAGACGAGCCTGAAAGACCCTGGTGGTGGAGGTTGGATGATTCTGCAACCACTGCCACCAAACGTAAGAGTAGAGTAGATGTTTCTCAAAATAGACTGCCTTTATCGGAAACCTTATCACCTAAGGATTCTTATGAGGAGTTTCCCAACTGGTTTCTAGTAGAAAAACAACGTCTCAGTGAGCTCGAAGAGAAAATGAGGTTGTGTTTGTTTTCGATTTGTTATTGTTTGGTTTTTTAACACTTGTGTCAAAGGGACTCGACGATTCAGGATGTGCCTGTTCTAAAGGCTTTGATGGATACGAAACATAACTGAATCATGTATCAATATGAAAATGCTAACTTGGACTTGATGGAACGTATCTATCGAATGAAAATGCCAGAGTCGAAGAACTTTGGATGTTTGGTATTTACTAGAGCCGTGCTCTATTGTTAGACAAGGCAAAATGGGAAAGCTAAAAATGATTCGGTTCCAGCAAATAACTGTAAAAATTGGATTATCTTGTGACAATAAACCAATCTTCCAACCAGTCACAAGACAGCAAGTCTTATCTTCTTATCATGTTGTCCAGTAGAATCCTTTGCCACAGTCTCTCCCTGGCTTGGCTCCGATAATTTTAAACGAGGCGACTCCGGCAAGTATTTTGTCCGATAATTCGGAATATCCAAACATTTTACAAGTCTCAAACACATTCTCACTTCTGTAGTAAACCAAGTCCTCTATTGGTTTATTCCGAGAGGCGACTTGCCTTCCAAATGCTTTTCTACTGGATGCACTCCTTCCACAAAGTTTCCTGTATACACCATTCTTTACAGAATTTATTTTGATCTTGGTAATTTGCAATAAAAAAATTGGACAAGGCAACTCTTCCAGGAAAGCAAATCCTTAATCACGGCTGATCGATCGATCTTCCCTGAAAATTCTCCGCATTCTCGTCCCACCGCCCTGCAATGACGTGCCCAATTCTTCGACACACATTCTTCCCATTTAAAATTCGCTGTGTCGTGGAGAAAAAGCATGGAAAGAACACTGTTTCTTGCGTTCTTCTTTCTTTCATTCTTTCTGTGTTACTTGTCTCTCACAAGACATGCAAGTAATACGATACTGTCACTTACAGGCAGTATACCGGTTATGCGAAAAGTAGCAACTCTGCTTGAAAGAGCATCCGTACAACCAAGGCAGTGGAGTCGTACTTCCCAAAGCAGCTCTTATCCAACTGTTTCTTTCACATCTAGTGATGTACCTTATTATGCCCCTGAATATTCCATAGACTCCAACTGGCAGACTCCGGTCTTTACATACGCTGGATATGCACATTTCAATTACTCCGTCGTTTCTGTTTCATCCACACCTGGTCCCGGAGAGTCTATTTTTTTCATATCCGACTTTTCAATCGATACAAGTTCTCAATCCTACCTTTTGACGGTGCTCGGCAATGAAATGTATTATGTTTACTTGAATGGAGAGTTTATAGGCGCCAGACAATACCCAATGTACATTCAAAAGACTTTGTCGATATCTGAAAGTGGAAAGTTCCGTTTGGCAGCACAAGTAGTAAGCTCTGGAGTTCATCAACCTTTTCTGTATGTCAAAATGATAGGCCAGCAAAATAATCAGTATTATCTTCACTCTACTTCCAATCCCAGTACTTGGAATTGGTATGTCAACGAGGCCAAAACAATTCCTGGAGCAATCAACATAACAATGGGTATGGGTACTAGAGAATTGTATGAAATAGGTGCCAATGGAGTAAGTGTATTTAACACCTCATACCCGCACAATCGTTGGCCAGTGGCTCAAACAGAAAACTTTTATGGCCTTTTTTCTGGAGAAATACAAGTCATTGGTCCTGGTACGGATAGGCAGCCGTTTGGAACTTATTTTGTTTTTGCACAATTCACAGTTGGCACCAGTGGCAGCTATAAAGTGTCGTTGAGAGCCAATGACGGAGCGTACGTTTACTTGGATTCGAAGAGGTTCGCAACGCTTGTTAAAAATGATAACCTTACTAGCTACACAACAACGCTTACAAGCGGTACTCATGTTCTTGTTGCGCAGGTTATGAACAACGGACAAGGCAGTTTACAAGTTTTACCCAACGGCTCAGGTCTCGATGCAACAGGATTTTTGTGTCGCATTGTGAGCGATAACAGTGCAAGCTCGGTTGTTTTAAAGTCTACTGCGGGTTATGATTGGCGCATTCTTAATTATCCTTCCGTCTTACCAAGTGGTTACCTTTAAATAAAGCTGAAAGATGCGAGAATAGTTTGTGGCCCATAATTGTCTTTTTTTGTGTGAGGATTATTTTCTTCTATAGCAACCACACACAAGCATACTGCCAAAGCTAAGCACCTGTTGGAGACGACTCGTGTCATACACTACGATAATGAGAGATAGGTAATAAAACTACTTTTGTTGCTTCCAAATGCTCCAATCTTCGTAAAAAAAACAGGGTTCTATTGAGTGGTATGACATTCTTTGGTCGTCACGGTGTTGCCAAGGCAGAGAATGGTCAGTAAGTTGTTGAAACTGTGGTTCACCATCTGACAATGACCAATGACCAAAGAGCTTGGCCAAAAGTTTGAAGTGGATATAGAGATTGTAAGTTATTGTATAAGTTCATAAAAAGTATCGAACACGCCACTAGAGCACCGATTTGAGACAAGCAGGAAGGACGGATCGGTTAGAGCACACCATCAACTATGCCGAAGTCTATTACTTGGTAAAGGTAGCTATGCTTATGGCTTGTTTTTTCAATTGCTTTTTGGAACTTATCCTGCTGCTTTATAAGCACATTGTGGAAGGGGAGCCTCACAAACTGATAGAAAGTGTTGCGGAAGACGTTGCAGTGAGGATTTTATCGCAGTACGTTGACTTTTCGTTGCTAGCAATTCTTAGTGTGTTTATTTGTTAGCTACGAAAAGGCGATGGACATTCGAGTTCGTGTCATGAAACCCGCAGTAGCGGTACCGGGTATGGTAAAAGGCTTAGGAGTAGAAATTTTCAGAAGTCGACAAGATATTTTGACCAATGAAACGGATATGCATGGTCTTTAAATTGCAGGTTTTGTTGTTAAATGGACAAGTTTCTCGATATATCCATATATCTGTATATATATGTGTGTGTGTGTGTGTGTATGACGAAGTATTTCACCGAGCTTCGTTTCGTCCTTGTGCTTTGCATTCGTTTTCCTCGTTTCTTCGAGGGGAGGAAAAAAAAGCCCGCGCAAATTTGAAACTTGCCAAAACCCCAACGGGAAAAATCGTCTTATTGGAAAAAACGCATCTTGTCGTCACTGGTTGCAGCAGTTTTCTTTTCGTTCCACAATGACTCGCTTTTTAGGAAAGCGTTACAAGAAAAAAAAGAAAAGCAATCTATCAAATACGCCTCTATACGCTCCAGCGGTTTCCATGGAACAAGAAAATATTCCTCCACCTTCCGACGCGAATCAAGACAGCGAACTTGATAGTCGTTCCGCTTTGGTCGATTTTTTTGAGAGCGCAGAGGTTCCCGAAAAGACCGCTCAGAAAAATGGTAAACGAGATAGACAAGTACGATTTGCAGACAAGACCAACTTTGCGGAACAATTCAAGCAAAGTTTGGAAGAGAAATTGCAGGCCTCTCAAGTTTGGATTGACCAGCTTCAAGAGGAAAATCGACGACTGAAAGAAAAGTTGGAATTAATGAAAGATCAACAGGAAATGAAAGAAAAAGTGGAGCGCATGACGTTGGAAAACAACGAACTTGGTGCTGAAGTATTGGAATGGAAGGCAAAGTTTTACGAAAGCGAGACAGAAAGGGAACGACTAACAGTCCGCTGCAGTCAATTGAAAGATGAATATGAGAAAATGGAACAAAAAGTAGCTCAACAGCCTCCTCCATCTTGTGTTGACGCTGAGTTTCGCAGTCTCATCAACAAATTGACCAGAATGCATACATATCATAGTAAACATAACGATAGAGAATATTATCGATGTGATATCCAAAATGAGGATAACGATAGGTCCATTACGTTTGAGTTGTATATTGACCAAGTGCAAGAAGAAATCGAATACGTTCCTGTTCATATGAAAGGTATTTCTCAGAAATTGCCGAGTTACTTGCAAGACAATATTTCTTTTGATGTACAAAATGCGCCTATCTTTTTTACAAAAATAATGCATTCTCTGTTTTCCAAATAAATCATGTGACTATACAACAACGAACCTGTTTATCCACATTCTTCGTCTTGTCATCTATACAGAACTATCATCCACAATCCACAAGAAATGTTCGAAATAACATCAAATAGCAAGAAATATCTACTGTCTTTGAAATCACCTCGTCCTCAACTTTCATCAAACATTCTATCTTTGTGTATCATTCACGGATGCACTACCATAATCTTCTGCAAGTATCACAGTGTCCTGAGCATCTGTAACATTTGATTTGTTTTCTTCTTGTTGTTGTTGTGGTGAAGTTGCTGGTGGATATTTGGCCTGCTTGGATAATAAACGAGAAGAGGAATCTTCTCCCAAACGATATCCTTTGCCAGGAAACTTGCTATCTTCTTCAACAGTGTTCTTTTTCCAAGGTAACCACTTTTGCAGTACACCAGAAGGACATCTTAGGGTCGGATACCAAAAGAGAGAATGAGAACCTTGCCTACTTGAAGTAGCTGAACAACAAATATCGTTGTGAAAAGAAAAACTATTCAGTCTAGAAAACCACAAACGATCTTCCCAACGATGAATTCGATCACAACAAGGCAACATCCAGTTGAAGCCTCCAAATATGTATACATAACCTGCAACAATCCCACAAAGATGACCTAAGAAGGAGACACTTGGTAGCAAGGCTTGAGTAAGTAGGAGAAATATCCAAGGTAGCCATTGGGAACGAATAGCTATTCTACCACCAAATAATGGAATCGTTCTCACAGAGACTCGGTCACAGTCAATAACCAACAAGGCAAACAACAACCCTGAAAGACCCACAACACAAGACTGCGGAATGGGAACGGCAAACAAGTATTGATTAGCAAAATAAAGCACAAATTGCAGGAATAGAAAGAGACTCTCCAAGACCAACAACAAGAGAGAACAAATGAGAGCGTACAATATGGAGCCCTTTTGATTCTCTACTACAGGACCTATACCAAGCAAGGCAACCAGGTTGAACAACAAGTGAAGGAAATTGGAGTGGAAGAATGGCGCCGTAAATACACGAAATACTTGAAATGTGAGTGAGCAACCAGGTCGAAATAACAAAAAACAAAGAGCGCCTTGGAGACATACCTTGATAGGAGAAGAATACTTGGGGAAAAGATAGACAATAGGCAAAAGTATCCGTATCTGAGACAATTTCAAATATATATACACACACGATAAGATAGCAAACTAGTCCTGTCACCAAACTCGTTCCAGGAAAGTTGGCAAGAAACGTCTTGAGTTTGCCAACCACCGACTGCATTTTGCAAGGAAATGAAACGATTGTTAGTCGTAGGAAATGGAAGTTTAGGTTTGTGGTGGAGTTTTCAGTTGAGTCGACTAGCAAACGACTCTTTATACAAAACTTTTCTCCTTACAAGAACTGAAGAAAGTGCTCAAGTTATAAATAAAAAGGGAATCGTTGTAGAAGATAAGACATCAGCCTCGTATGTTGTTGTTATGAAGAAAAGTCTATCACTATCCTGAATATTTCTAGTACTTACTGTATTTCTTGTCCTTCCTTTTCTAACGTGAAGCAATTTTATGAAAAGTTGCAAGGTCACGCAGATATTCTCTTATTGTGTGTGAAGCAATATCACTTGAAGAGTGCTCTGGTAAGGAGACGCTTGGTAGCTGCATATTTTTTTGTGAGACTTACTCTTTTGGGGAGGAAAACTGCGTTGATTTATTATCTCCAAAAGGAATGGCTATATCTTTTTGCAATGGCGTTGGAAACCTTGAAACAGTTGCCTCCCTAGTTGGAGACCATCGTGCAGCTGCTGCAGTTACTTATGAGGCACTACAAAGGGTGGATACGAGACAGGTAGGAATGATATGTACATGGTTTTGTGTTTCTAAGATTATTTCATAAAGGTTATTCACTGGTCTTCTGGTAAAACTATTTTGGCGGATACGTTGACCGATGATTCCTCGGACCTAAATGCCCATATACATTTTCTTTATCAAGTTCTGAAACAACAAAACTTGCCAGTAGAGTGGATGAAACCTATTGATGCACGAAAAGAGATATGGAGGAAGCTTTCAGTATGCCGATGAACTGATCAGTTGTATTTTTTTTTATTTGTTCATGTTAAGGTAAACTGCGTCATCAATCCATTAGCTACGATTGCTCGTTGCCGAAACGGTCTTTTGGTTGAAAAAATACCGCAAAGTCTATTCGAAGCAATTTGTTGGGAAATAGTGAGTACTAGTCAGCCACACGGGATCTGTTATTCACACAATAAAAAAGGTATGGACAGCGGAAAGAAACGCTATCACCTTGGAACATCATGACCTTGTTACTCGAGTATTACAGACTATACAGGTAAGAAATAAATGGACAATAGCAACTTCATCCATGAAAGAAATATTGATATTTCACTAGGACAGTAGTTATAATATATGCTCTACTCTTCAAGATATTCAAAATGGAAGACCGACCGAAATAGATGCTTTCAACGGTGCGATTGTTCGTTTCGCAAAGCAGTTTGGTAATATATTTTTTACAAAGGATCCAAGAATAGTGGGTAAAAGTGATGGATGATAGGTTTATCGACTCCCTATTGTGAAACTCTTTTTTATCTGGTAAAGGCATTGGAAAGAGAAAATGAAGAACAAGGAGGAAACAAGAATCTCACAAAATAGAAATATATTCAGCAGCTGGTTTCAAGGAATAAAATTTTATCGCTTGCCGAAGAAACCAGGCAACATACTCGACAGAAATAAGGACTAGTAGCGGTGCGTTATTGATTACTTTGTCCACTCGAAGGAGAACTTGGATCCTTTTCGACGGTTGCCAGTTCTCTAATGCGGTTCAACTCCTTTTCTAAAAAAAAGACTTTACTATCCAGTTCCTTGGTAGTTTGGGTTACCTATCCAACAAACAAAAGCTTCAAAAATATTCCCGTCCCATGAGAGTTCGTACCTCATCGGACCACTCTTGTATACTCGAAGTAAGTATATTTCCTGCATATTTTACATCTCTGTGCAGCTTTACATAACCAGCGGAACTAGCTACCGTCACCCCTACCAGGAACGCAGTAAGATTGGAACGTAACATGGCGCCAAGTTGCGCGGATTCCCAAAACCACAAAGGAGAAAGATTCGACGAATCTTTTTGCCAACGCACGAAACATGAAGTTTGCTCACCAATTGGACCGTATTGTACAAGAGTCGGAGAAAGACTATGCAAACCAATATGTTGCTTATAGAAACCTCAAAAAGGACTTGAGAACAAAAAATAAGAAAAAGGCAAGGGTGCGGTCACACAACTCTTTGGTGTTGGAAGGAGACTTGTCCAATCCGTCTACTGTCCCTGCCTTTGCCGAAGAAGAACAACGAGAAACCTCCCCAAAACCGGAAAGCATGCCAAGTACACAAGCAACTGGTAGAAAAGAAACAACTATGCTCCCACTAGAAACAAAAGAAAAGGAAGGACAACGAGTTTCTGGGGATGTCTCTCTAGAAAACGTCGAAGAAATTGTTCGCAACGAGAACAAGAATGTTTTGCAAGATGAACAACTGGCCGAAAATATTGTCTATATTGACCCTAAGGACGCAGCATTCTTTATTCATCTCGACGAAGAGTTGGAAAAAGTGAACCGATTTTTTCTTCCAAGGGCAAGAGCGCTTTTGGAACGTTATGAATATTTAGAGAAGCAAGAATCCAAATCAAAATTTTTCAAGTCATTGAAAGAGAAGCTGTTCTCAAGTCGTTTTCGAAAGAATGACGAACCTGCAGACAAAAGGCTTGTTTCGTCTGATGTCAGAACTTGTAACGGTACCACGCACACTACGAACTACAACGCTCATCAAGAAGAAATGAATCTAGTTGCTTCTTCTCAGAAGATGCAAGACAGTATCGACTACATTCAGAGACTGTCTTCAACCGCGGAAGTTTACAAAGAAGCGTTAAGGTTGTTACAATATGTCAACGTGAACATCACTGCTTTCCGAAAGATTTTAAAAAAGCATGACAAACTTTGTGATCTTTCTGTTGGCAAACAATACTTACGCTTGAAAGTGGAGTCGCAACCATTTGTCCATTCATCCTTGGCCAAGTCTTTGGAAGAATTAGGCTGTCGAGGTTCCATTGTTGTTTCTTTGGTTCAGAAACGTCCGGCTGTCTTATCGGATATAGGAGAATATCAATGCCCTATTTGTATTTCTCTTTTGTATAAGCCAATGGCACTACCTTGCGGCCACAAGTTTTGTGGAAAATGTATTAGTCGTGCTATTTTACTCGACTTTCATTGTCCAGTTTGTCGACGTGACTATTCCAATGGAGTTTGTCTACAACGTAAAAAGTCTTTGGAACGTTTTCTGAGAGAAACCTTTCCCCAGGCTTGGCAAAAGAGAAAAGAAGAAGTATTGCAAGATGAAAAGGAAAGGATATTATCAAATACGCAAGCATTGAATCGACCACGTGTAACGTTGAGTTCTAACAACAGTAATCGTGAATACGCTGATAATTGCAGGCTATCATAAGTCGAACTTTGTACAAACATATTTATTATGCATCATTGTCGTTGAGGATGACGTCCTTTTGCGAGTCTCTTCCATTCTTGGTCCTCTTCCAACTGCTTTATATCGAGGTCATTTCTCTGGTTAGAGTACAAATAAATGGGTTGATTATTATCTTCAACAAGACGATATTCTGCCAATAATAGTGCAACACTTCGAGTCGTACGACCCAAAATAAATATTCCATCCGCTCTGTACTCTTCCACATCTAAGATGCTGTATTGATGAATACGTGGAAGAAGGTCGCATCGACTATAAGGTATCAAAGCTTCCACTGGATACAATTGATAACTAAGGGTTTCTTCCAAAATATAAACGAGGTCTTGAAGACCTTCACCAGTAACCGCAGACACAGCGACGTGTTTATCTATCTGCGCTGCTTTTAAACGAATCTCATCCGACTTGCCTCGACACAAGTCGATCTTGTTCCAAACTGTGATCATCGTCTTTTCTGCTGCTCCAATTTCTTTTAATACTTCCATGACAGCTTGTTGCTGAGATTCGAAGGAAGGAGATGAAATATCGACAACATGTAAAAGAATATCTGCAGCAGCTATTTCTTCCAAGGTAGCACGAAATGCGGCAACTAGAGTAGTCGGAAGTTTTTGGATAAACCCGACAGTATCTGTCATAAGGATGTCGGGGTGCACATGAAGTCCAGGTAGTCGACATCTTCGAGTTGTTGGGTCTAATGTAGCAAATAACTTGTCTTGTACTAGTACTTGAGCATGAGTCAAAGCATTCAATAAAGTGCTCTTTCCAGCGTTGGTATATCCAACAAGAGAAACGACAGGAACTTCAAAATGTCTTCTTTTCTTTCGTTGTCTTGCCCTGTGCGAACGAACATATTCCAACTCAACTTTAAGTTGCGATATACGATCACTAAGTAGTCTTCTATCCGATTCAATCTGCGTCTCTCCTGGACCACGAAGTCCAACTCCACCAGCACCTGACTGTCTTTCTAAATGGGTCCACATTCTCGTTAGTCTCGGCAGTCGATACTGATTCAGTGCCAGCTCCACTTGTAGTTTTCCTTCTCTAGTCTTTGCGTGCTGAGCAAAAATATCCAAAATTAAAGCTGTTCTATCCAGAACGCTGACCGTCTGTTTATCCTTTGCTAACTTGCGTTCCAAGTTTTTCTGTTGGGAAGGCGACAGTTCACAATCAAATACCACAGTATCACAGTCATAACAAGCAAGGAGACTTGCAATCTCGTTTACCTTTCCAGAACCCACAAAAGTTACAGGATTAGGAGCTTCCAACCTCTGATGCGTCGTTGCTAGTACTTCCAGTCCTGCTGTTTGACACAGTTCTTGCAACTCAGCCATGGTCTCTTCCAAAGTAAACTTACTCGCCTCTGAGAGGCACTCTACTCCTACTACAACACACTTTTGAGGCTTCTTATTGTTTTCAATAGTAAAAGAACATCTCAAGTAGAGTCGTGGGGGTATTATCTTCTCCAACTCAATATTCAGAGTGCTCCTTCGAATACAGTATTTATTCTGTTTGTGTGTAAAACAACATTGTTTCCTTATATGCGGATGAAACTTGAGTTTTGGAACAGAGAATAGCGACTGCGTCCAGCAACTAGTAGTAGGAACAAACGAGGTCTCGTTTCTTGTCGATGCCCACCAATTCATGAAGGTTGGATGAGACGAGTTAGAAAATCTCTAAACTTGTCAACTTCCATATTCTCAAAGATATAAGCCACAACAGAAACAAGAAAGAAACTATAGAGACAGCAATTTTACTTCGGTGAATATCTACAAGTTCTTTTCAGAAAACCAATAATAAAATGTGGATATAATTACCTTGTTTCACACTAGGGCTCAAGTTTACCTTGTCAACCAAAGAATACTGAAAATATAGAATAAGAATTATCCAAAGTATAGGAAGTCCCAAATATCCAAATAGATAAAGACGTCTACTTATTCGCGTCAAGTTGTCGCTTTCCATTTCTCTCACTCGGTTTGTCCGCCAAAACACTGGAAGAAAAATGCGTTTGGAAACCAGAAACTGGATTCCTTTTCTAACAAAGCAAATAAGAAGACAACTACAGACAACGAAGCAAAGTGACTCACAAGTATTATCGTCGTCGTCGACTTCAGAGAAAAAAGGAGGAGGTTGTGTTGTTCCTTTGGCTTATTACAAGTTGGAACCAAAGAAGGCTTCCATTCAGTCGGGAGTCCAAAAACTTGCCCCGGTGGTCGTTCTTCACGGTATACTGGCGTCAGGAAATACTTACCGTTCTGTCTTGAAGAGAGATGATTTCGGTAAGTATCTTGTGTTTTTCTGTCGTGGAGACTAATGACCTGCAAGTGCCTGAGAGAGAAGTATATGCTGTAGATCTGAGAAATCATGGTGCAAGCCCACATGTACAGGAAATGTCTTACGAAGCAATGTCTAAAGATGTCAAATGTTTCTTAGAGGATAACGGAATAGCCAAAGCTTGTATTTTAGGTCATAGTATGGGTGGAAAAGTAAGACAGAGGAGGGATGAGACCAAATGACTGAGCATTCATACTATCTATAGGTAGGTATGCACTTTGCACTGGAGAATCCGGACATGGTTTCTGAACTTGTGGTGGTGGATATTGCACCTGTTACTTATCAACAAGAGTCGATGGATAAGAACCTTCCCAGTGAAGCTGTGTATGCCATGGCAAAGACAAAGCCTCATCAGTGTAAATCCAGAAGGTATGAGGTAGCTTTCCTTTGTTGGATATTTAATTGGAGCAACTTTTTAGTGAAATTGATAAGGCCTTAGAACAGGAAGGACTTACCAGTGAAAGAGTACGACAGTTTGTTCTTACCAATCTCATTCCAGACGATGAAAAGCCAGGTTACTATAAGTGGAGAGTTAATCTTCATTCCTTGGTGGATTCCATGGAAGCAATGTTAAATTTTCCATCTATTCCTACCGATCGAGTATTTCAAGGCCCAACTTTATTTCTTCGAGGAGAAAACTCGCCTTATATTCAACCGGCAATTCACGAGCCTCTTATTAGACGTTACTTTCCTCATGCGGTGATTCGAAGCATTCCGAACGCTGATCATTGGCTTATTGCTCAAGAACCCGATCAATTTATTCGTATAGTGAATGAATTTCTAAGTAGCAATTCTCATACGAAATAAAATATCTATTCTAAAAAGTCGATGTCTTCCTCTTCTTCCGAAGATTTGCGCTGATGTTGTTTTCCTCCGAGTTGCGTCGATTTCTCTTCTATTTGTTGGTTGATATCTCTCAAGAAATATATTCGATGTTTTCCTCTCTTGGGCGTTTGTTGCGCTCTCAAACTTTCTATTCTCTCCTCTTCTGTAGGAATATTGGAACTCTTTGTCTGCAATGTTCCACTTCCATAACAAGTAATACAACGTTCTCTTCGAAGGCCACCACAAACTGGACAATAATACAAATCACCCCATACACGACGTGGAAGGACTACTTCAATATGTCGATATCTAATCCGGAAATTATTTCCTGGACCAAATCGAACAAAACCTTGACCATGACAATATTCACAAGTCATCATTCCAGTGCCATCACATCGTTGACAAAGAAGAACATTCTTGGACACACTTGTAGTGAAAGGTTTCATCCAAGAAAACTGAGATTCTGAATACTTCACTTGCGAGTGAATTTCTTCAAGAGCATATTCAACAGCATGTTTCCAACTATTCTCATCTGCTGGAAATTCTCTAGTCTCACTCTCTTCTTCTTCTTCTTCCAGCAAGGGATCAGAAACTACCTCACCAAGATCGACAGGTATGTCATTTAAACCTATGCCTTGTCGATGGGAACCAATACTTGGACTTTGTTCCTTGGAAGAATCCACAAATTGTTCCGAGTGATTACTTTTGTCACTAGGCTTTGGTTTACGACTTGAAGAGGACTTGTTGGTCTTCTTGGGAGAACCTCGTTTCGCTAATATCCATACCATGGTGCACCTCAAGGGACCCAAATAAACACAAGATGAGAGTGCAGTGTTCCTAGATACACAACTAGTAAAGTATGTATCTACTCGTGTATTCTTATCATAACAACAATGTTGCCTACAACTTGTCTTCCGATCCTTGGCAAGACAACTGAATCGCAACACAAACATTTCTCGATATTCTTTTCAGTTGGGAGAGGAAAATGGAACCCTTTCGTGAAACATCAAGTAAGAAGTTGTTGTTTTTTAATTTGTTTTCAGCTACTAAAAATATTTCAAGTTGCTTCATTCGATAAAAAAGACTGGGAAGCCATTGATGAACTTTTGAGACAAGGAACAGACTCCCAGCCTCCGGTACAAGATAGGTTGGAAGACCGCCCCGATAGTCATACTGTAGAAACTGGTTTTATTCCACAAGAAACTTTAAATAGTTTATTAGAAACACTAAAAACTGGTGCGAATATCAATGGAACACTAGAAATTGTCCAGAGTGCTCTTCGACAGGCAGAGTCGAGATGTGTCGAAGAATATGTCCGCGAAGGAAGTAAAGTAACGAACCTTCGCGACCAAATCTTGCAATGCGATGCAGAATTGAATGAAATGGAGCGTCAGATAAGTCACTGGTCGGCACGACTCTCGCGCTTATCCAAAAGTACTCGAGAATACTACGACGAAGCTGCGTTATTGAACAAGCGTTTGTTACAACAAAAACAATCGCACGGAACTATCTTGCAATTTTTAGAAAATGCCACTTTATCTTCAGAATTAGTTTCAGGTATCATAGAGTCTCATCCTTCCAGCAAACAATTTGTCCAGCATCTGGTAGAACTTGAAGAAAAGGTTCAGTTCCTATCAAAACCTGAAGTTCGTGAGTCAGCTGCAATGAAGGATATTCAGCCATTTACTCGGAAAATAATATTTCGCGCAAGTGAGAAAGTAAGAGATCATTTGCAGTCCAAAATACAATTGTTGCAGAATCCAAATACGAATGTACAAATCATTCAACAAAACGTATTATTGAAACAAAAGGAATACTTTCGATTTCTTCATCATTGTGCTTTTAAAGTGTACAAGGAGATACAGAATTCCTATATTTCGATTATATCTCAAGTCTATCAAAGCCTATTTAAGAAATATGTAGAGGGACTGGTGAACTTGAAAGAAGAAGTCAATTTAAAGGGAGAAACTCTTGTGGAAGCAAGTGGTTTTCAACTTAAAAGTTCTTCTACCAGCAGCACCAGTTTTTTTGTTTTAGGAAAGCGCATAGAATCTTTGCGTTGCTGGGAAGAGCCTGCTTTGGTTTTAGCTATTGCCAGAGAACATCATCAAAGGTAAGGAAGGCGACTTGTTGGCTGTTGCTTACAAATGTTGTGTGTAGACTGTTTATTGAGGAAATATTTCGTTGCGTTACAAAACTTTTGGTCGACACTTGTACTAGTGAATATCTCTTTGTTTTGGAAATTTTTGCTGCGGAATGTAATTCTATGTTAACGCAGATACTTTCAGAAGTAGTTTCACTATGCTTTCATGTATTCGAAAAGCATTTGTCATCCACTTTTGATATTTTTGGCTGTTTACTTGTGATGAAAGAAAATGAGAAATTTCGAGATAGGATGGCAAGTCGTCAGATTCCTTTTCTGGACGATTATTTTGTGAAAATCGATATATTGGTAAAACCACGGTTTCAAGAATTGATGCAACAAAATATCCAAAGCATAGCACAAGCATCGTCCAAATTGTTATTTCCTGGACAAGTAAGTTTGTTTCTTTGTGTTTGTTGTCGTTGATTGTTTCTTTGGATAGGAAAATATATCTCCTTTGGCACTTACCAGACGTTTTGTAGAATATGTATCAGGATTGATACAAGTTGCGGTAGAGATGAACGACAAGGATAAGATGCTGGAAGAAAGTATCAAACGACTTGGAGTGGAATACCTGAGTTTATTGAATAGAATAGGAAACCATTATACCAGAAAAAAGTCTCGTTCATTGTTCATAGTGAACAATCTGGATCTCATTTGTTTGGTGTTGGAAGAACAGAAACTGGACCAAACCGAAGAATATTCTTTCTATGAGTCCATCCTATCCAAGCAAGTGACTACCATTGTCGATTTGGAATTGGAAGAACATTTTGCGGATTTCATGTCATTATTCAAGTGAGTTATTTCTGTAGGTTGTTTGTATTCTCATGGATTCTTTCATAGTCGATATTCCAAGGATCATTCCGTAATCGCCAACAGCAACGAGTCTTCTTTAAAGAAAATTTTCCAGGAATTCTCCTCCAATTGGAAAAAGAGTTTGGAACATATTCGAGACAATACATTGGATAATTTTCCAAACTTTGAAAGAGGAAAGGAAGTAAGAAAAAAGACAATGACGAGGCTGTTGGCTTGTTATAGAGAAATTTATCAAGCGATGGAAGAACAACACATTATTTCTTCGCATACGAGTACTTTTCCTAGTGTGAACAGTTTGATCCAAGAGATACGGAAATATGTGGAGGAAAGTATATAAATGGAAGCGCCAATGGACAGAAAATGGTTTTCTTCTGTGTGGAAATAAAATGGAGAAAAAGATGCCTTGCGACGACAAGGAGAAAATGACTGGTAGTCGTTTGGATATCTCGCTAGGACAAGTATTGGAACCAGGTGTTGCTAGTGGTACGCACAAGTAGGTACACGAAAAGTTGTATTTTCCCGGTGGTAACTTGGAAAAGAGTTTTGAGACTAGTTTTGTTTTTGTTGTTGTTGGTTTTGTTGGTTTGTATGCTGTTGGGTATAAACCAGCCTCACTCGACGATTTGGTTCCTTTTGGCTTGTGGTTTGACCTTGTCTTATTACTGGTGAGTAAAGATTGGACTATGGCAATGAGAAATTGATTATTTCAGGTTTATGGAAAAAGTTGCTCTCCAGCATCATCCTGAAAAGTGACTTGCCGAATAGATACGGACAGTGGAGTTTTCTTGTCCTACACCAAAGTAAGGTCTTTGAATATCAAAACTAAGCCAGTTGACGCGGTTTTGTTCTTCTATGCACTCGGGTATTTCCAGACTCTTTAGCAAATCACCTTGCACGTTGAAAATATCGACGCTGCTTTCCATCGTTTTACAAGCGAATATGGGAAGATATGTATGTGCAGAAAGGAATTCCACTTGTCCCAGTTGCAAAATAGTTATTGGCTCTAAACCATCCTTGCCGCTAAGTTTTCGTGGATCCCAAACGCAAACCACACCATCTCTGGAAGCAGATAAAAGATGACCTCCTGTATTGGAAGCTTGACAATTGACTCTCACGATAGCGTCGTTATGTGTGGAATGTTCTAGTGGAGTAGTTTCGATGGCATTTTTGGTTCGCATATCAATCATAAACAAACTTCCATTGTCGGTGCCTCCGAAAAGACATTGAGGTCCCATATGAGCGATAGAGCCTGTCCACGTAAGACTGTCGATACACGAGTCTAATGGAACTCGACATCTTGCGAAACACATCTCTTGAGGAAGGTCCCAGAATCGGACGACTCCAGGATTTCTCCGGTTTGTGGCAATTTTTGCAGTGTTAGGTTCCCAAGCCATTGCAAATTTCTTAGAAGAGCGAGAGTAGTTCATATTTTCTACCATATCGTCGAATTGCGACCAACAACGACAACTAAACACCATTCGAATATCTCGGCCGTATCTGTCCACTCGCCACAACATAATTGTGCTGTCTGTACATGCAGTTAACAATACATAACGAGTATAAGCAGTTATTCTTCCTCCGGCTTCTCCAATAACCTGCAACGAAGAAATCTCTCGATTTCCACAGGATCCACATAAAAGTTTTGTTCCATCTTCTGGATTCCATTCACTCCACTCACCATTGCGCGTTCCAACAATAAGCTGAGAACACATCGGAGAAAACTTTAACGAGGAAACGGGAGAACCGCCAAGATCCAAGACGACATGCTCTTCCAGAGCCTCCACCTGATGTCTGTGATGATAAATTGTGTCCTCAGATAACATAAATCCTTCGTCAATAATTTTCGGCATATACACCATTTTCTTATTGGTAGTATGCGCACTTTCAAGAATACTTTTGGGTGACTGGTCACCTATCACGCTATCGGAAAGTTTAAGGTTCATGATCTCTCCTTGGCTCCAGTCGTACAAGGATGGAAGTCTCCATGCGTTTCCAGTATGTTCATTTTGTTTGTTGTTATTTTGTTGTTGCTTTCGTTGCGATTCTTCGTTCTCATCCACCCTTGCATTGGACTCGATCTTGAAACTTTCCAACTGTTTGGATATTCCTTCCAACGAAACAACTCGAGGAAGCGAAGCATTTTTCATGTCCGGCAGAAAGTTGGAAGAAGCAGCAGAATGATCCGGATTCGTTGTTACTTTGGAGGTCGAATGGTTGTCTAAAATGTATCAATTTGCTGATTCAATTCCATTGGAATACTTTCTCACCTTTTTCTTCATTATCGGATACTTCACTTCGACAAGAAGTTATCAAGTCTTTGTGAACTTCCGATGCAAACGAAGAAACTTCTATTTGGGGATCTTGAGAAAGATATAGAAGAATTCGAAGCAAGAATGCTCCCAAAGGATCTTTCTCTAGATTTCTTTCCATGCAGTATCCAACTTTTGTGGGATCACCATCGTGAAGCGACTTGATGGTTCTAGCTGTCAATTTGACTACTTCTCTTCGAACCAACGGAGATGCATCGTCACTTTTCTCTTCAATAATACTGATTATAAAGGAAAGAGCAACGTTTGCTATATCGACACCAAAGTCTCGTATCAATAAAAAGTCTTCATAGAGTTCCAACTGAAAAGGCATTCCAGGAGGAAGGAACTCTAAAAAGTACAACACAGAAGCACGGTTCGAAGGAGATTCATCGCTTCGAAGTACTGTCAACATAGTTCTGATAAAGTCATCATTTTCAAATAGTTCTTGAGCTACTGGAGGAAAATTTTTGATAAACTTGGATAAAAACAAAAACGACCATCTTCTCACGCGACTATCTTTAGATAAAACGGTTTTGGAAGTAACAGATTCCAAGGCACGAGCCTAGAATGTCGTGAACATTCCTGTCATCCTTCAAGTACAGGCATGGAAACTTACTTCGACCAGCTTCTTTGGTGCAAAACCAGAAACTACGGACAGAATGAATAAAGCCATCACTTGACTTTCATATGCTTCCTCCTCATCGGTATCTAAAAAGTCGAGCATATAATTGTGACCCTTTTCTCTCACCAAGTCTGCAACACATGAACGATCTTGACAAATTATTTTGCCCCATATGAATACCAATTCCTACAAAAATTCAATGCGAGGCACAAAAGACGAGCTGAATTGGCTACCTTTCTCAACTCGGGAGCTGAACTTTGCAGCAATTTTAGAATGTACGGAAATACACCAACAGATAACACCAAGTCGACTGCCCAATCTCCCAACTGTAAAAATTTGGCAATGAGAGAAAGTGCTCGCTTGCGATGTGTCTGACTCAATAAAACTTGCAAGACAATTGGCAATTGTTCAGGAACGTTGGGTTTGTCGGTTTCGATCATCAACCATGTCTCAAACGCCGATAACTATCCATTTCATCAATGATGACGTTTGGCATCACGTTGCTATAGTTATTGTTATTATGCTCACCTGATGTTCAAAAAATGGAATGGACACATATGAATAGGAAGTTTTCAATCTTTCCCCAAGAAGAATGTCTCTATTTAAATCTTCATTTTGATCGGGATCTTCTGCACCATCTTTTCCGGTGCCTTGTTTCTCATCCGTGGATAGTAAATAAGGGAGCTGAGCAAGACAAAGTTCCATCATATAATCCCATGAATGCCACAAAGGATGTTGCCATGTGGGAGGAAGTTCAGGATGTGTCATTGGCGTACAATTTAATGACTTGAGAATGCGCTCAGCCAACAAATAATTCCTAAATAAAGATGCTATCAATAGATCTTGTCGAAACAATTTATGAAACAGAGTTCTTGGAAGTGAGTTCCATGCAATGCAATCTGTTACAGCAGTGAAGACCCTAGTCAGTGTGTCTTAGTGGATGAATATTGTGCAAAGAAACCCTTCTCTTACCAATTGAGTTCGCCAAGCATCGTCTTCTTATCGTTTAGTTTCCCAGGAATGCGGTCCAACATTTCTAAACGCACACCGGACACCATCGATCGAGGTAAGAACCATCGAAAAGCCATCTGAATTGGAGTAGTCAAGCAAGATGTGAAAATATCTGCTGGAAAATAAGGATTTGTCGGCAGTATCTCTTCTGGTCCGCACGATGCGAAAAGAATGCTTTCCGAATGGAATTTCAGCTCCCGTTTCCAATCGTCTGACTCAGCTTTCTTCTCATTTTCTTCCTCTAAACTTGCGCTGGAAACAGCTTCCTTTTTGTCTCGTTCTTCCGCAAATTCGAGAAAAGACGAAATGATCAGTCCAGCATTGGAGCAATCGAAAACATATGCCGATGGAGTTCCAAGCCAGCTCTGAAGTTGAAAGAGCGATAGTTGCACATAATGCGTGAAGTTTTCGCTAAACAAATAAATCTATAAAACGAAGTAAATATATTTACGTCGCGAAACTTTACGAGTAGTACCTCTCCTGTGGATGTAGGTTTGGGAACTCCATGACCATTATAATGAAAAAGAACTCTTTCATCCTTTGCTTCATTTCGAAGTTGCAAGCAGAGCTTCTGTACATCATCCAACGTTGGTTCGGTCACAGCGTAATACTGTGCCCTAGGTTGCCATCTTTCATATTGCCCTTGCAATGCCGCGCTGACAACTTCAGATGGTCTTTGTAACGCTTGGTTGAAAGGATCTATCCAGCATTCCAACGTTGCACAAGGATGAGGCTTTTCCTCTTCAAACTATAGGAACCATGCATTAGAACAATCAAAAACAGAAAACAATACCCATACCAATATATGACCATTGTTCAAACAAAGAACCAATCCAACACAAGAAATCTTGAGTCGATGACGTATTCTCCAATTCTCTACCACTCCCGTATACGAAAGTGCAGCTGTCTTACTGGCGAGAGAAACCTAGGTAACGAGTGACCATCGTATAAATAGCCGAAACAGGTAAAGTTTCCTTACTTCTAGTGCTTCAAGGTGCTTTTCGTCCAAGTACTTCCATATCTCTGTTCCATGTTCTCGTAATTGCGCCATCCCACCAAAGCAAACAATCAAACGGCTCGTGGACACGTATTCCTATGGGACATTCGCGGGCAATGGATTTCTTTGGTAGAGGGAAACCAGGGACATTCCCATTTCTGTGTTGTGGCTCTCTCTCTTTGCACACACGAGATGGCTCCTACAGAATATTTACAACCAATGAATCCTCATCAATATCAAGAAATAGATATGGAATACTTGAAGCTGCTTCTATCTCAAGCTGAACGTATGGAGCAACTACTAAGTATGCAAGAAGACTCGCGCATCGCCAATACATTGCAGGGGTCCTTACCAGAGAAGCATTCCCACCCACAAGGCTTCTCACCAAACAAGGACTTTGAACCGCTCTCTCATCCGTCACCTCCTTCTCCTCCTTTAGAAAGTCAAAAACGGGCAGGAAATGATCTACCAGTGAATATTTCAGAGGAGCATCATCATCTCCAAAAAGAAAATAGGAGGGATTCTATGTTTAGCGATGTGACAGATATAGAAACATGCGATATCATTTGTCAAGAAGCTATATCCGCTTTGGAACAAAATGAAAGAGAAAAGCAGCAGCTACTCGTGGAAATGCAAGAAGAAAGGAAGAAATACATCAACGAAAGAAATCAACTTCAAACCGAGATGGAGCGGTTGAAGAGCGAAAGAGAGAATGCTGAGAAAATACAAGAAAAATATAAGATGGAAGCAGAGTCTTTAAAGGAAAAACTACAACTCGTTAGCCAAGAACTTGAAGAGAAAAAGCTGCCAAGTTATGAACAATTGCACAAAGAGTTGGAAAAAATGACAGAGCTTTACGCAAGTCAAAATGAAGCTTTACAAAAACTGCGAGATGAAAAAGTTAAGCTTTTGGAAGAGCTCGAAGAAAAGGAGGCTTCCAAGATAGATTTACGAAAAAAGTTGAGCAGCGTGGAAACTGACTTGCAAATTTTAGAAAAGAGCAAAGCTCGAGTTGATAGTGAATATGAAAAGCTTCAAAAGCAGCTCAGTGAGCTTGAAGAGGAAAGAAGAAAACTTGTACAGGAAACAACTTCCAATCAGGAGGTTGACTCGTTGCGAAGAAAACTGAGAACCCAAGCAAATGAAAAATTGGAACTCATTCAGCAACTAGAGTCCATAAGAGAAGAATATAAGGAATTGAAGAGTTCCATCGTTGAAGAATATGAACAAATGAAATCTCAGTATGCTCAACTCGAGTCACAACAGAAAGAGACACTGAAACAGTTGGATAATTTGAAGGATCAGTATACCGCTTTGTTGAAAGAAAATGAAAACTTGCATAAGAGAAATGAGGAACTAGAGAACAAATGTAAAAGTTTAGAGGAGCAACTTCACGAGTTGGAATCCAAGGAGCAAAACAGGAATACAGAGAATGATGAAAACCATTCGACAAAAATAAGAGAAGCAAAGAAAAAGATTCTTAAGAGCAATTCGGAAGCGATGGAAAGAGAGCGACAAATTTTCATAGCTGACGTCCTCGCACTAAAAAAGAAAAGAGAGGAACTTGTTGCACAATTACAAAAAGTAGCCTCCAGTGGATTGAACAAAGAGACAGGTAATGGCAAGTCAGCTTTTCAAACCATGTATTATTGCATGGAAGATATTCAACCTCGGTCCAACATATTGAAAAACACTTCAGAGCCAAGTAAAGTTTGGCTACAGAAAGTACAGCAGCAAATGTCACAAACGATGCGAGGAAATGCAATAAGAACCAATCTACATCGAGCGCTTGTGCATACATTTCGACATGGCAAAAGAAACAGCTCTGCCTTGGAAAGCATTGAAAATCAGGAGATTGATACACAGCTCTAATATAGTCAAAATATATAAATAAAGATTTATAAATATCTCTCACTGCAGACATCAAGTTTTTGTATTCTACATATTCGATTGCTTCTCCTCGGTGTTCTTAAGAAAGCCGTTCCACAACTCTCAGTTTGGCACTTCGACTTCGAACATTGAATTTCTTTTCCTCCTCAGAAGGAACTATTGGCTTCTTCGTTAGTATCCGAAACTGCCCGCCCTTCTCAGCCACATTTTTGAATGACTGCTTCACTATTCTATCTTCTAAAGAATGAAACGATATCACAGCAAGTCTACCAAACATTCCCAAACATGACAGAGCTTTTGGAACAAACATGTCCAATTCACTCAATTCGTTATTCACAAAAAGACGCAACGACTGGAAAGTAAGTGTTGCAGGATGAAGTTTCGAGTATCCTGGACGTTCTCTCTTTGCCTTGCAAACTATTTCTGCCAGCTGACAAGTCGTGTCAATAGTATGCTTTTCCCGCTCTTTCACAATAGCTGCTGCTACTTGGCGCCATTTATAATCTTCTCCCAATTCTCGAATTATTTTGCAGAGTGCTTCTTCACTATATTGATTGACGACATTCCACGCTGTTGTTCTCAACGAAAGGTCTATTCTCATATCTAGGGGGCCATCCTTTGAGAAACTAAAACCGCGTTGGGGGTCATCTAGTTGCATTGAGGATACTCCAAGATCCGCAAGAATGAAACCAACCTGCTCACTGCTAATTCCTTCCTGACTGAGAATTTTGTCAATACAAGCAAAACTGCCTTGTACAAATCGGACTGGGTGCTAAGGAGCGTTTAAATACTTGGTCACGAATAAATGATGGACTATATTACCTGTAAATTTCTTTCTTTCAACCAATTTCCGCAGTTCTGATCCTTATCAATAGCTATACACTTGGAAAAGAGTCCCAATTCCATTATTCTTTCGCAATGACCTCCCGCTCCCACTGTACAGTCCACAAAAACTTTTCCCTTGGCAGATGAATGGTCTATGAACTCCACTAGGTTTTCAACGAGTACAGGAATGTGTAGTTCTTTCTCCTACAAGGCAACTATGAGTTGAGTTTTTTCCCAGTTTTCCTCAACTGTACCTTGTCTTGTAACCTTGTCGAGGGTCTATCTTTTAGCGAAGAATAGCATCGAACACATCTATGAACAAGATTCCTTTTAAAGCAAAAGAATGGCTTTGTAGATAAAGATACTAAACTAGACGAGACCAAAAAGAAAGGAGCAGTGGTTGGCATATTCCTCCACACGACCCAAACCGAGCCGTAAGAAAGAATTTGTTGCGTGACGCCGTCGGTTGGTCTTTGCGTGGGATCTTCATGGCTGTCAAGAGCAAACGTGTAAGTTTATGCTACTCTTTTTTTATTTTTAATAATTTCAGACAGGTACGCAACGTAAGTAAGGGCAAAAAGCCGACTATCAACTACACCATCGACTGTAGTAATCCAGTAGAGGACGGTATATTCGATGTTGCTTCTTTCGTAAGTAGTGCAGGATTCTAGTGACTTTTGTGTTCATGTTTTGTAAAGGAGAAGTTTTTACAAGATCGCATAAAGGTTGATGGTAAACCCGGCAACTTGGGAAACGTAATTAAAGTTACTAGAAAGGATGCCAAAGTGGAAGTGTCATCAGAGATTCGACTTTCGAAACGCTACTTGAAATACTTGACAAAGAAATATCTGAAGAAACAACAGCTTCGTGATTGGCTCCACGTAGTTGCATCGAGCAAAAATGCTTATGAGCTTCGTTATTTCAATATTTCTGAAGAGGGAGAACAAGAGGAAAGTGAGGAAGAATAAAGCTCCATATAGTCTTAGCATATAATAGCGGATGGTTGTTTGTCTATTGTCGATCCCATATTTCTTGCGCTGCTAAGAATTGCGAAGAAGCAAGCGCAAAGTATTTGTGAACAATCTATTTGTTTTGTTCCAATAGCGTAGACTATCATTTCTTACAAATATCCATGGAACATATGGATTGAAGGTGTCTTTAGGGTTGCAACCAAAACAACTGACTGCATCTTTTCGTAAAAAGGCAACGGAACAAAAGCGGAGAAAGAAGCGTTGGCACGTTGTATCCACAGAAGAGTCTTTTATTCAAACACGTTACTTTTGACCCTGAAACTGCAATATAAGAAACTCTTAAGAATCTTTGTAAACAAGCATTTGCTTTATTTTTCACTATACTCACGCTATTTGAGTTGCAACAAAACACTGGTGAAAGAACGACAGACAATTGCCATCTCCACAAGGAGTTTACATGCAAAAAATTTTCTTTGCTTGTCGACATGCAACTCGTAGGCTTTGACTTGGATGGCTCACAAGGTCGACGAGAGCGGAAAGACAAAGTCGATGAAATACCAAAGAAAAGAACGAAGAAACGACAATCTAGTGTTCGTCCTGGAAGTTTTGAATCTCTTGGCCTGAACAACGCACTCGTATCCAATCTGAAGCATATGGGTTATGGCTTCCCTACTCCGGTACAAAGAAAGTCCATTCCTCCTTTGCTTCGAGGTAAAGATGCTGTAATAATGGCTAGAACTGGCTCAGGGAAGACTGCCGCTTTTTTGCTTCCTACTTTGAATAAACTTTACTTGGATGGTGTGACGAGAGGAAGTGCGAAGCTTGTGAGTGGGATAAGATGCATTGTCATTTCTCCTACGAGAGAGTTGGCTGTGCAGACATACAATTTTTTTAAAAAATATTCAAAAGGATTGAACTTGAAAGCTTGTTTATTGGTAGGAGGAGAGCCTTTTGAAAACCAATTTGCTGCTATTGCAACGAATCCCGACGCTGTTATTGCTACTCCCGGTAGATTGTTGCAGATATTAGACCAAATAACATATCTTCGTTTACAATCCGTGGAATCCGTGATATTGGATGAAGGAGACCGATTGTTCGAAGGTAACCTTGGAAAAGATACCAGAAAACTGATCGAATTATTCTTCGATTCTCCTTCATCTGGTGTCTCCTACACTTGTCAGAAGATTTTGGTTTCTGCTACGTTACCAGAGGCACTTGTTGATTTTGCACAATTGAATATGCACGACCCTGTTTTCGTACGTTTGGATGTGGAACAAATTATCTCACAAAATACTGCATTGGCTTTTTTTGGTGTGCAAGAGGAGGAGAAATTTGCTAGTTTACTGTATTTGATACAGGAGGTTCTTCCGAAACTCCCAAAAAGTATTGCGTCGGACGATGGCAATAGTTGTTCGTATCCCAAGACGATCATTTTTGTAGCATCCCGTCACCAAGTCGACTTTTTGGAACAATTGATATCTTCACAAAACATTCCCGTGACTGGAATACATGGGAACAAGGATTCAGCTGCTAGAAAACTCGCTGTAGAAAATCTTCGAAGTGGTCGTGTACGCATTCTTTTGGTGACCGATTTAGCTGCCCGAGGGTTGGATATTCCATTTTTGGATGTCGTCGTTCATTTTGATATGCCATCGAATCCAAAATTGTTTGTTCATCGTACTGGTCGAACGGGTAGAGCAGGACGCTTTGGAGTTATCTTATCCTTGGTTACACCAGATGACCTTGCTTATATGCTCGACTTGTTTCTATTTTTGAGCAGAGAGTTTCAAGTTGCTTCCGATCAGAGCCGTGGGATTGAGAATATCGGGGATGAGCAATCATTAAGGGAAGCTTCGTATATCTATGGTCTGCTTCCCAACTCGCAAGTGTCTCCTCTGGTGGATTCCGTTCAGAATTATGTGCGACAATCGGTAGATTTGCAATATGCTGTCCGAGCTGCACAAAATGGGTTGGAAAAATACAAACGCATTCGACCTTGTGCTAGTTCAGCATCGATACGTCGAGCAAAGGAGATACTTTTCAACAAACCTTGGATACATCCTTGGTTGATGCGTCCACTTGAATACAATACGAGTAGAACGGTGGAAAGTGTAGTGCAACAATTAAAGTCGTGGCGTCCCCAAACGGCAGTTGTCGATCCGAATTTTCACAAAGGCAATCTTCGTAGCCATAAAGAGAAACAAGAGGAGAATGTACGGAAAGAAGAGAATGCCGCTTTCTCTGGGTTGGTTCATCATGAATGGAACAAATCAGGGTGCGAGAGGAAAAAAATGAGTCGACGTGAAATGTTACTAGCAAAAGAAAGGTCAGAATATTCCAACTACTTGACCAAGGATATCCACAATATATTTCGAGAAAAGAGTCTTTCCGTATTATCAGAAGAAAAAGGAACGAGCGATGTATTACATCGTTCCGTTGTAAGTGTGATTCAAGATGATCCAGAGGCAGCAGAATCCCAAAATAGGCGTCTTTTATGGGACCGAAAACGAAAGAAATTTGTTCGTCCTAGCAATACAACTTCCAAGTCATCCGACAAGGAAGAGAAAAACTCCGTCAAGTCGCGATTCATTCGATGGATGGCCAAGTCGCGGGTTCGATTCCAAGCTATAGGCGAAGAAACCGATAATGATAATATTCGTTTGGCACAGTGGAATAGAACGATGCGAAAGAAAGGCGGTAGTAACAGTGGTGAAAAGTTGAAACAAGAGTTGAAGAAACCTGAACAAATACGCAAAGAGAGAAAGAAAAAGGCCTTGTTGCAACGAAAAAGAATAGCAAAAGCAAACAAGACGAAAGAAGCGCGAAAGGAGCCAAGACCAAGTAAACAAGGACGAGGCGCTAGACGAAGAAGTTTTGCAATTATCAAATATCCTTCATAAAACACTACAACAACAACAACAGTCCTTTATCCAAAACTAACAAACTCCCTTGGTTTTCTGTTTTTGGCGCTAATATCCCAACTTAGTGGTTCGTTCTTCTCTCTTTTCATGCACTTACCTCCATATGAGCAAATGCTTTGTGTTTTTGCCGATTCCTTTCCAGCAGCAATTCCCTGGCATGATGGATAGAATCTGGAGTTTTTCTGTCCAGTTCTTCCAACGTCCACATTAAATCTCTCCACAACATATCACACAAATCTCTGGAAAAAGTTTCTCGAATTACTACTCGGAGAACTTTGATATGTTCTGCATTAGGTGGCAAGTTATAAGCTGGAACGATCCACCCAAATTCCTTGAGTCGATGAGATATATCAAACTCATCATAAGCTTGTGGTTCCTTTAAACCAAAGGCAACCAACGGGACGCTTCTGTCATCACTGAATAGTTTAAACCGCCCACTCTCTTCCACTTTCTTTCTCAAATATTGACAAATTTTGTCAAGGTTCGTCAACACCGCTTTGTATCCATTCTGGCCCATGCGAATGAACTGATAATACTGAGCTATGATCTGACCTGCTCCTTTCGAAAAATTGAGAGTGAATGTCGCTTGATCTGCTCCCAAATAGTTGACATGAAATATCAAATCTACAAAACAATGACATCATTCATTTCCTTTCTTTCCAATGGATATCTATATACGTACCCTCAGGTAAATCCTCTTGACTTTTCCACACTACCCAACCAACTCCGGGATACTTGCGCTCCATTTCAGTATTCTTCTTCAACTTGCATAACACACACACACACACAACACTTACCACCAGACCATATTTATGACCAGAGACATTGATAGAACGTACAAGAGGAAGTCGAAAATCCCAAACCAACTCGGGATAAAGAAAAGGTGCAATAAAACCACCAGAAGCAGCATCCACATGAATAGGAACATTCCAACCTTTTTCCTTGTTCAACTTGGTGAGACAATCGTTTAATTTTTGTACATCTTCAAATGCGCCATTGTATGTACTTCCAAGAATACAACAAACTCCGATAGTGTTCTATAATGATGGATATATTTATATAAATAGGAATATATATATATATTCAAGAGTACAACATATTAAATGCCATTCAACCAACCTCATCGACATATGCCATTGCCTCTTGAGGGTCCATTACCAATAGCTTCTCGCTTACCGGTACACAACGTGCCTCCACTTCAAAGTAACGACAAAATTTTTCCCAACAAACTTGTACATTGGAACCCATTACAAGATTAGGCTAACACAGTATCATTAGATATCCACACAAATATTCTCGATGTAAACATACATTTTCCGTCGAGAGCCCAGCTTGTTTCCTTGCTTGTTTCCATCGCCATTTAAAAGCCAATCCAGCCAACATGATTGCTTCCGAACTACCTACTGTAGCAGTGCCTACTGCATCGGATTGGCCTTGTTCTGCAGGTACGTGAAAGAGGTGCGCGATCATATTGACACATCGCTTTTGAAGTTCTGCCGTACAAGGATATTCCTCCAAGTCGATAAAGTTCTTACCCTACAAGTTGTTTATATTGGATGGAGCCAACAACACACAATATAGTGATTCCTACAATATTCTCCGTCATGAGTCGGTCTGCTTGAGGTTCCATCCAAACAGTTACGAAAGAAGCGAGGTTCAACTGAGGGTTCCTATTTTATCATTCATATGATTCACGTGCAATTATCCATAGTATGCTTAGATACCCATCGAGTGCTAGTTCTTCGTGTATCAACTAGATATATGGTACGTTTTTTCAGTGGTTATTCCAGAGACACTTGGGTACCAACCTGATAGGCCACATCTGGTGGCATGGATTCTTCAGGCATTCGATATGCAGGAATAGGCTTTGACATGTATCTTGAAGCAAAGACGGAGCCACATAAGGAGTCTTGTTCTGCTGGTGTCTGAGCTGAGGCTTTGTGGTGGACGACTGGGTGGAGAGGCATTTTGTTCTCGAAAATGGGACAAGTGGAATGGAAATAGGAAATAATACGTATATTTTATATACATATCTAATTGTATGGATATATACATATGTGTGTATATGAATGTATATATGTACTTGGATACAAACACATATACAAATAGATGGATAGAGAGAGACATATACCTTGTATTCTATGCCTATAAATGAGGGAATATAAAGTCGAGTTTTCCAAGTTATTTTCCCACACGATACAACCACAGTTACCAAAACATATATTCTTATTTCCAAGATATTATTGTTGCAAGTGTGGCACCTGCACAAAAATCCACCAAGACATGTCCATCCCACGTGCCAGGCAAGTGTGTTCGATGGGACAAGTCGGTAAGATGAGGCGGTTTCACTCGCGCTCTCGTAAAGTGGATCTTTGTTTCCTATGACACAAGGCACGCAGGTTTATACGGTGGAGCAGGTATATCTCTATTTATTGTCTATTATCGTTGTTCTTACCAATACCGTCAAGGTTGCAAAGCACCACACACGTAGTGACTTGTGGATTATCATACACGGCAAAGTATATGATTTGTCTTCGTTTTTAGATATTCATCCTGGTGGCGACCAGATACTTTTACAATATGCAGGTAAGTCTTTGAGTCGTGGTCAATGTCCATGGTGTATATACTCTTTGGTATATCCATAGGTGACGACGGTACCCTGGAATTTGACAAGGCAGGGCACCCAGAAGAAGCCCAGTTATTATTGCAAGATTACTGTATTGGTTCCGTAACGAGAGATTGTGTTTTAGAATGTGATGGTTTAGTAAAACTGACTCCCCAAACAAGTGTCTGGAGAAAGTGCTGGCGATGGATGGACACCTCGGCATTGGATAGCTTTCATTGGCTGTTGTTACTCGTTGGAATTGTTTCTGTCTTGTTGATTGTTGCTCATTTTTGAAATGGATAGTTGTTGTACATAGAAGACAGAACAACAATAGACACACATTTATGATATAAATATTTACGTATAGAAATGGAATCAGAATGCAACCACCCTCCTTTCAGTTTTTTTTGGTTGGACGACAAGAAGAAGCAGCAACGATGCATTAAAAATGCCGATATTTAGAAAAGGTTGTCAAGTTGCCTATTCTTTATTTATTATTTCTTCTCCACTACACCGCCCATTCTACAACAACTTTTGTTGGAGCAAGTCCAGTGCATCGTGTCCGACCAAACGTTCTTATAGGATCTATCATCGTTGTTATGCGACGACTTGCAACCATCACCTTGTATCCTCCCAAGTTCCCGATACTGGCAAACAACCTTTCATCCAAGAAATAGTTGCAACACCAGAAATAGAAAAGTTTCAACGATTTGTAATATTTTCAGATTTACACTTGCGAAAAGATAACGTGGAAACATGTATACAAGTATTGAAGTACGTCCATGAGGTAGCTTATGAAAGGAATGCAGGTGTTATATTTTTAGGTGACTTTTGGGATAAGAGAGGTTCCTTACCTGTAGAACCTTTAAACGCTGTCATTGAACAACTTTTACAGTGGAAACAACCGCTCATCATGATTCCTGGTAACCATGACCAAGTTTCCTATGATGGAAGCGTTCATTCATTGTTGCCTATCGTAGTATCCTTGAAACAATCCCCATTTACGCTATTACTAGACCAACCAAGTATCTTTCTCCGTGCCTTGTGGATACCTTTCATCCGAGAAACGAGTTTGTTTACTCAAGTCGTCTCTTCTATCAAGTCTTCCTCTCCATGGAAGGATGACTATCTACAAGCAGTATTTTGTCACACGGATATTCAAGGAGCTCAATTGGTACAGAATGAAAGCTCTCCATTCAACTCCTATTTGGAAGGAGTTGCTCCCGAATGTTTTCCATCCAATGTTTTGGTATATTCTGGTCACTTTCACAAACCACAACAAATACCAAATACCAATATTCGATATGTTGGTTCTCCATTTCAAGTTTCTGCGATGGAAAGTGGTCAACAAAAATGTTTGTTACTCGTGGATCGGAGCCAAGGTTGGTCGGTCGTGGAAACGATTCCCATTGCTTTTGGTCCTCAACACTATTATTTCGACGCTAGTCATCTCATAGAAAGTAGCGATTCTTTGCAGCTCATTCTGGACCGCTTACAACCTCAAGACAAAGTATTTCTTCAAATGCATTGCGATACTCCCGAGTCACAAAGTACTCCTCTTTTAAAAGCATTGCGGGAGAAAGCATCGGTATTTACATATCGTATTCAGCCACCAAACAAAGAACAAGTCATCTCTTCTTCTTCTCTTGTAACCGAAGAAATGAGAGATCCTATCCGCATATTCCAACGATATGCAGAAGAATACCGATTGGATGCCGATACAGTTGGTGTTGGAATCGATGTCATTCTTCAAGTAAGTTGATTGCAATATATAATGGAGCACACTAATAGGAGAGACTTAGGCTATTGGTGATGGTGCACGAGATGATTTCTCTTGTACTAGTATCGACTTGCGTTTGGATTGGGTTGAATTGGATGGCTTTGGTTGTTTTCGTGATCCGGTGACTTATCCTTTATCTCATCGTGGATTGGTATTGTTGACTGGTGAAAATAGAGATGATAGGACAAGTACAAGTAATGGAAGTGGAAAGACGACCTTGTTGATGGCCGCATTGTGGTGCCTAGTTGCATCATCATCATCTTCTTCGATGGACTTTCATTATGGAGGTGCACATGTCATTCACGACCAACGAAAACAAGCTCGAGTCACTATTTATGGTCAATGTCGTGGAAAATCGTTGCGAGTGACTCGTTGTGTGCAAAAAAACAACAAAAAACAAGCAACCACAGCAACGCAACGACTTGGGTTTTGGGTGAATGACGAAGAATGGACGTGTCAAGAGTTGCGAGCGACGCAGTGCAAATTGGACGAATGGATCGATGCTCGGCTCTTGTCCTATTGTGTGTTTTTTGGTCAACATACATCGATCTATGATTTGTTTGCTTCTCATGACAAAGGATGGAAGGAACATTTGGGTCGTTTTACTCCGCTCGATATTTGGGAAGAATGTAGGCAGGTTCTTAAGAAATACAACATGAAAACATGCGAGGAAGAGATGTTGGTGTTGCGGTCAAAAATAGAAAACACGCAACATTGGAAAAAGCATTTGGAGTTGCGCATGGAAGAAATGCAACAACAGCAACAACGATGGCTGCAGCAACCATCATCATCATCATCACAACAAGAAGAAGCGGAAATGACGCAACACAAGGTAGATGAATCGATACAGCGTCTCTGCAACCAAATACAAGATATCCAACATCGGCATATATATCCAATTCAACAATACTTGCAACGTGTACAAACGGAAATGGCCCAAGTACAACGACAAATGACAGAGTGTCAAGTAGAGTTGAAGTGGTTGGTGAACAATATACAGAAACAATGGGAGGAATGTCAAGTACAATATGAAAGATGGCAACAACAAAGAAAGGAGAAAAGAAAGCGATTGGAACGATTCTTGAGCAACATCGCGAAAAACGATCCTTCAGTTACCATCACCACTAGTAGTTTACCACAAGTACTCGAACAACATTTGCAGTTGTTACAGTCGCAATGGGAAAAGTGGCAAGAGGAATGGAGACTCAAGTCTTATGAGGTTACACCAGCTGCTCGATGGGAAAAAGAATATTATTCGAGATGGAAGCGATGGCAACAAAGATATCAATATATTCAAATGCAACAGAACAAAGTGTGCCATCAGAAAATGAGCATACAGTTGCAGTTGGACGAGGCTTGTAAAGAAAACTGGATATGTGACAGCTGTTTGCAACCAGTGGATGCCAAATATCACAAGAGAGCACTGGAAAAGATGCGACAGACATTGCAAGAGAACTTGAAAAAGGAAGCAAAAATAAAAGAAATTTGTAAAAAGGTACGAGAAAGGATGGAAATGGCCAAAGAGAGATATTGGCAGCGGGTATACGATTCCATTGCCAAGTGGAAACGAGAGATGAGCGATATTCAAATGGAAAAGGAAAGAATATTGCGAGAAAGAAACGAGGTGCAACAAAAGATATTGCAATGGCAACAACTAGAACAGGAATATCATCAACTTGAAAGTGAGCCATCGTGGAAAAACTTGGCAACGAGTATTTTGAATAGACTGACGGAAAAGGACAAGGAGACCATCGATGGAATGAACCACGAGAAAGATGGTGAGGAACTGACGACGAGTCTCATTGCAGAAATATTGCAGCAAAGAAAGAATTCATGTCAGCAACAATGGAACGATAGAATGAATGAATTTCAGCGTTTGCAAAAGGAATATGAAGAACAATCTCGTATGTTGGAACAATACAACCAACAAGTAACGGAATGGTGCAATGAAAAGAGGAAATGGGAAGCTCGTAGAGAATATTTAGAAAGGGAAAGCGTTCTCCACGCCAATGATCCTTGGATGTCATTGCTCCAAAAAGAAAAAGAGGAATTGGAACGCTGTAATCAACAACTGAACAAGTGGAATGAAGAATGGAAGAAGTTGGAAGCAGACAGAAAAGTATTTCAACAGTTGGAGAAGATATTTGGGCCTCGAGGAATACCGGTAAGTAGAGCAAGTAGTTGGTTGCGTCTGTATATGAAATGCGTTGGTAGCACTTTGTATTGAAAACGATGTTGTTTGAACTACAACAAACCATCAACTACTATTTATCTATGATCTGTGATGGATATATTCAAGTGGAATTGAAACCTTTTACGATGTTAAAGTCGAAAAAAGAACAATGGGTGGAAACGATAGATAAGAAGATCTTCGTCCACAACTCGCAAGGTTCGTGGACCAGCAGAATCTACTCTCAACTGTCGGGTGGACAACGTAGACGAGTAGGAGTGGCTTTGGCGTTGGCTTTTCATGATATCGGAATAAGAAGATGTGGTTTTCGTTGTAACCTATTGGTAATGAAATACGCAGAAACCTGGAAATGGCGATTTTGATGGGTTGTGTAGGTTTTAGATGAGATTTTTCAACACTTGGATAGCGAAGGAAAGAGAAGAGTTGCAAAAGTTTTGGAACAGTTGGGTAAGGAGTCGGTTTTTGTCGTGGTACATGAACTGGATGAAGCAACCAACCACCTTGCTCGTGCCTTTCATGATGTTGTAACAAGACAAGAAGATGTCTCGCATGTCACGGTAGATAGGAAAAGTGGATAGACGAAATATTTTTATTTTGTGTGTGTGTGTATTCTCCAAAATATTCTCTTTTTATTTTTCTCTCTTTGGATTGGGTGGATATCCAGCATTTTTTTTTCTTTCTTTCTTTCTTTCTTGGGGATCCTTGGCCATTGGACACCAATGTGGCTTCTTCCTCCTCCTCTTCTTACCTTCCCAGGGGCAGTTGGTAGGTTTTATATGCTTCCATACTCTGCAACGTGATGACGAGAACATAGGTTCAAGTGTTGCAACTAGAAAACACCCTAGCAAGTTGTTCAAGTTGGCACTCTCGTCCATGGCGGCAAACGGAAAGATTCGGGTGAAAAACCCTGTCGTCGAACTGGATGGGGATGAAATGACCCGCATCATATGGTCATTCATTAAGAACAAGCTCATTCTCCCATATCTAGACATCGACTTGAAATATTATGATCTAGGGTTACCAAACAGAGACAAAACCAACGATCAAGTGACGATAGACGCTGCACACGCTATCCAGCGGTACAACGTCGGTGTCAAGTGTGCGACCATAACGCCTGATGAGCAGCGAGTAAAAGAGTTTAATCTGAAAAAGATGTACAAATCTCCGAACGCAACGATTCGTGGAATCTTGAACGGAACGGTGTTTCGGTATTCTTGTCCTTTTATGCCGACCGGATGCGACTAACCAACGTTGTTTCTAGTGAACCTATCATCTGCAGCAACATACCGAGGCTCGTTCCTGGATGGAAAAAGCCTATCATCATCGGTCGTCATGCTTTCGGAGATCAATATCGTGCCACGGAAGTTTCCATCCCGCCTCAAGGTGGACTCGTGCAACTGGTGTGTCAAACAAGCGATGGAAATACTTCTACTCAGACGGTACACAAGTTCGAATCCGGTGGTGGTGTAGCTTTAAGTATGTTCAATACCGATGAATCGATAAGAGGATTTGCAAAGTCTTGTTTCGAATTTGCAGCTGCTAGGAAACTGCCCTTGTTCCTTTCCACGAAAAATACCATTTTGAAAACGTACGATGGAAGATTTATGGAAATATTCGACCAAGTTCGTAGGGAATATCCTCATGTTGCTTATGAACACCGCCTCATCGATGATATGGTAGCGCAGGCATTAAAGTCGAGTGGAAACTTTGTGTGGGCTTGCAAGAATTATGATGGAGATGTACAAAGTGATATCATTGCACAAGGTTTCGGAAGCTTGGGAATGATGACGAGTATTCTCATGGCGCCAGATGGCAAGACGGTGGAGTCGGAGGCTGCGCACGGTACGGTTACCAGACATTATCGCAAATATATGGCTGGAGAAAAGACGAGTACCAACCCTATTGCCTCCATTTTTGCGTGGACGAGAGGGTTGGCCCATCGAGGAAGGTTGGACCAGCAACAAGAACTGTGTGACTTTGCGGATGCGTTGGAGCAAGCTTGTATCGAAGTGGTCGAATCGGGGAGAATGACAAAGGACTTGGCCATCGCTATCTACGGTGCCGATAAAGTATCGGATAACGACTATCTGCTGACAGAAGCGTTCCTGGACGCGGTCGCGGAAAAACTCCACAGCAAACTCGCCGTGAAAATGGCAACTTCTGCTCAGTGAAAATAAAAATTTTATTCGAGACCATCAGACTTCCAGTAACTGGGGCTTGTCAGGCATAGTTACTGCTCACCTTAGGCGGGTTCATTCCCCTCGAGGCTGCACCTAGAAAAAGTTGAAAACAACTCCCTCAGGCGCACGCCGACGAGAGGAAACCTAGATGAATACAGTACTTCCTGCAATACGCCACGATGCATCACTTGGTCTCTCCAATAGGAAAGAAATACGTAGATGTAAATAGGAATGAATATATAGAATGTCTTATTTATTACAAACAAACAACTAGGCATACACTCGACGACGACCGTTCCCACGGCCAAAATTAAAATATTATTGCTCCTGAAAGATCGTACGCTCGACGTCATTCACGAATATTACCACTTCTTCGTTGCAATTTCGACAGTTGCATTTATACCTTGCATGAATATTTTTGTATACGCTACACTAGCTGTAATACTATTCAAAAACAATAAAACTAAAAAATGGCCAAATACGAAACGCTAGTCAAGAAGCATAGATGAAGTCAGTGAAATTATTCAAGAAGAGTTTATTGAGACCTTAGTTTTTCTACCACTTGACAACTCGTCCTTGAGAAAAGCTGCGAAAACACAATTTAACCAATTCAACAAAATAATAATGTACGAAGAGGACCGAACACAATATTAGGCAAGGACAATCACTTGTCCCAAAATAAGAAATGCAATACGTGCGAGTGATTTCGAATGTCTTTACCATGCTTTAGCAAGCGACACCGTACAGTAAAACAGTATTATATTTTAAAAAATTGAAATAATATTAGCTTTAAGCGACTTCAAAATTATATAACGGCCAACCTAACCTTGCACCAAAGAATTGAACAAATCAATTGAAAATATTTTAATTTTACTTTTTACTGAAGAAAGCAAGAAAATAACAAAAATGTTAAGAGTTTTTTAAGAAGTCCCTAATTATTTTTTTGGCACATGATTAATAATTAATTTTAATTTTTTTCATTTTAAACGGTAATGAATGGTGTTCTAAAAATGCTGGAAGGATCAGTTATTTTCATCTCTGAAGCGTACGCTATACGAAGGTTGTTGGAAGCGAATGGAATGGCAAGGAACCAAATGCGGGCAGCTAACTATTGTTGGTTATTTAATTTAATTTTTGTACAAATTTAAGCGTTTCGCTGTAGTATTTTGTAGCAAAACCTGGTCCTGCAATTGCTCTGCAGTGTTACGATCTTTTGTTGTAAAACTTGGAGTACCTTTTGCACCATGTTGGACTTTAGTGCTTAGTTACTCTGGTTTGTGTGAAAGGATATGGCATAGAACCTCAAAAAGAACAGTACGAAAATAGAAGAGAGTCTAAAAGAAGGTCCAATTGTCGATAAGAATAGCATCAGCTTTCGTAAATATAAACCGTAAATCACTCAGCACTCTGCAGAAAAAGAAAGTGTACAGTATGGAGTGTGCGACCTGCTAAATTGGCCCGCATATGATACACTCTTACTTTCCTACCGATAATGCCCTAGAGTGAAAGACGAAGCAAAAAGAAAGAACAAAAGTTAGCTACATAATACCCAACTTTGCCAGCGGTTGTAATGCTATATCCGTGAAAATTGCTCAGACCTTTCAAGTAATCTATACATAAATGCTTTTCTGTTGTTGAGCTTTTCTGTTGTTGACTCGCTTCGTTCTCAAATTTGCGTTTGGAATTTTTCGCAACACGACACGCACGTTTTGTAACAAGGCAAGTTTTCTTGACGTCTCGCTTATGAAAATCACATCACTGGTTTCATAATTCGCAAAGTCTTGAATGATGCTAGTGAAAGCTGACTTTCTAGAGAGTACCAAAGATTTTTCGTATGCATACATGTTCTTTAAAAAAATTTCAAATTACTACTGTGTATTTATCGCAAGTTTCAATTTTGTCACTATTTTCAAAAGAGGTGTTTACAGACAGTGCTTTTTTTTCACTATGCATAAAGAGGTTGATAGATGTTTCGTTGGTTCAAATGGAAATGAGCCAGGAATTTTCGAGGAAAGAGCATCCTCAAGAAATTACGACTGGATATATTAACAAAGTTTCATGTGTAGAAGCAAATAAACTTGTTTTCATTTTACCAACCAACAAAAGAGACAACGTATGAAAACGTTCTTCTCCAAATCATTAGAGATAGCAGAGGGAAAAGGATTGCGATTTCTCGAGTCCCACGTTTCGCAACACGGAGCGTCCAAGTTGTCAATGTCATTTGTTTGTGAAGATGCTATTGTGGTGTAAGCGAGTGTTCTTGTATTAAGTGTTGGGACATATAGTTTGTAAAAGATTGTTCTTCACACACACAAGTACAGTGTTACCCCTTGTTGTGTTTTTCAACCCTACTTTTGAGGTTTCTCGTGAAAGGCGCGCATGGGCGGTTCAACAAACCCCGCCACAAGTGTAGAAAATTCTCCCATCGATGGTAGGTAAACAAGATAGCTTGTATAGTTCTCATGGTTGTGTAGAAATGACGAATGATGTGGAGGGTGTGGAAGAGAGAGAAACCATGGATGTGGAGAACCCACCGATAGTTTTATGTTCGGGTCTTTGTAAGAGTAACATTTACCGCAGTTGGATGAACAATAGTGAGAGTGAGCATTGGAGAAATACGAATATTTGTTGTCCTCGTCGAGGTCGGCTTTTTCATGGGAGTTCAATGACGGAAGAGTCTCCTGATTCCGTACCTTATCTATTATCTGAGCTTCGTTCTTTGATTTCTTATGTTTCAGGCAAGCCTGTGCTTTGTAAAGGGTCTGCTAGCTTCATTCGTGATCGTTTACGGACGTTGATAGCTTTTTCTTCATCTTTTGTGGAAAGGGACAACAGTTTTATGGATTTCAACGGTTTATCCAACTACACGCACGAAGCATATGAATGTTTTCAAAGAGGAATATGTCCTTGTTGTGGTGGTTATTTTACCTTGGGTCCCTTTAACTTATTACCCGATGAGATTTTGAAACAAATTCTGAGTTGTTTGGATGGTCCTGATCTAGCTCGTGCTCGTAAAGTATGTCGCAAGTGGAATAATCTTGGAAGTGATGACAATTTATGGAAAGAGTTGTGTTTAAGAAAGTGGCGCACTCTAGAGAAGGATGTGCATGCATGGAAGCTTTTCCAAGGAAATGATTGGAGACTTGTGGAGTCCTTTTGTTGGCAGCGCCTTTATCCATTTTTATATCACCAAAAGTCATTTCGGTGCAGACTTCAAAAGACTGGGCGTTTTATTTGTTATCTTGTTGCTCATCAATATGATGGCACTCCTTTGGGGTCTTCTGATTTACCACAAACTCTTATTGTGGAGAGACGTTTCAATGTATCTCATTTGGAGAACTTTGTTCTTCAGGATGCTGCTCGAGTTTATTTTGAGCCAGAGACTGAAATGGATAGTGATGGTTATTATGCATTTATTGATTATTTGGTTCATCGCAACAGGTAAGGCAACTTGGTTTCCCTTTGGGTCATATTCTCATAGAGATGATTAGAGCTGGTCTTGCTTTAGAAGGTGACCGTCGTATTATTTTTATTCCTCCATGTGACTATTCCCGCAATGTGTTAGGATACGATGGCAATGGACTGTTGGGAATTGTTCAGCATTCTTATCCTCCTCTTTCATAAGCAGTGTGTTGCTAGGTCATGCCGGAAAAATGGGCATTTCAGTACGCACATGCATACCTACATACATATATACCGTAGATACATATATACATATATATATATTCATATGATACCCACAACAGCTTCATTGTGTAAATTTCTTATGGTGGTGGCAAGGATCCTTTGTTTTCTGAAAATAAAAAAGAGAATCGAAAGAAAATTTCCATTTCCGGTCGCTTTTGTTTCTGTTGGGCTGTCCATTGGTCATTTCCCTATGGAAAAGCAGCAAGTCTCAAAAGTTTCTTCTCGAGTGGAACACTTATTACAACCTTTTTCTCCCCACTTGGAAGCGTCTTTTGCTGCTTGGAAGGATCCTTTTGATCCTGTGCACAATCCAAACGGTCGTTGTATTATGAAACACAACATATTTGGTACTAACCGTGGGGTGAATATGGATAGGCTATATCAACTTTGCAGTAGCAGAGAATAAATTGAGTTTGGACCTCTTATTGGAAAAACTGAAGCATTGCCGAAATATACCGCCTAGTGTGTTGGGCTATGATGATATGAGAGGAAATGAATCCTTTCGAAAGGAAATTGCCAAGTTTCTAGAAACTTATTTTTTTCATCGTTCTGTGGATGTGGATGGCATCTTTTGTTGTGCTGGAGCAGGATGTGCTTTAGATTTGTTATTTCAGTGTTTATTGGAACAAGGGGACGGCGTATTGTTGCCAGCACCTTATTATCCTGGTTTTATTCACGATATCGAGGTTGTGTTTTTTTTTGCGTGTTTTATCTCATCGTCGGATGATATCGATTGTTTACTTCTAGGCTAGAGCTCGTTGTCGACCAATCATTGTAGAGCCTACAGGACAACATTTTCGTTTCCAGTTGCAAGATTTGGAGAAGAAACTCGTGGAATGTCGTCATTCAGGGCAGTCGGTAAAGGCATTGTTGTTGTGCAGTCCGAATAATCCACTAGGATTCATGTTTACTCGCGAAGAATTGGAAAACATTGTTTCATGGACGAGACAGAATGGATTGCAGTTGATTGTAGACGAAATTTACGGTTTATCGGTATTTTCGAAGAGCAGCAAGTTGGTGAGCATCGGTTCGGTATTGGACGAGTTGGGAGACGATGTGCATTTTGTGTGGTCCTTTTCCAAGGACTTTTGTATGTCGGGACTACGCGCGGGTGTCATTTATACCGAAAATCGAGTGGCACGCAACGCATTGCGGTTTTTACCGTACTTTTGTGGTGTTTCAGGGGATACGCAATTTGCTTTGACTCAGGTTTGTCTGCATCTTTGTTGTTATTGTTGTCGTTTGGATGGCTCAACGTCGTGTGGTTTCTCTAGTTGTTATCGGATTCCGAGTTTGTGCAGAATTTTATTCGTGAAAATACCCAGCGCCTGTATGAAACGTATAGCGTTCATTGTAGTTGTTTGGACAAATTGGGTATTTCCTATGTTCCTAGTGAAGCAGGTTTCTTTATTTGGATGAATTTGAACCCATGGATGGCATCTCATACTTGGGAAAGCGAACGAGAGCTTTGGCGTCGGTTGTTGGATAAAGCCAAAGTCGTCCTTACACCAGGTGAAGTTTGTCATAGTACAGAGCCTGGATGGTTTCGTTGTTGTTTTTCCGCAGCGTCCTCGGAAGCTGCCAAAGTGGCTTGGAAACGAGTGGAACAATGCATCGTCCACCACCAAGAGGAAAATAGGAAAAGAGAAAAATAAAAAGAGAAAAATAAAAAGAGAAAAATAAAAAGAGAAAAACAATTTGTGGTTTCTTCTTTTTTTTTGGGCTCTCCACGGATTTCTTGGAGGAGAGATTGCTTTTTTATTATTGCTTTTGGGGGTTGTTGCGGTAAGGTAGTGGTGGTGACCCAGAATGAGCGACCTTTTATGGCGTTCCAAATGGTGGCGATATATTGTTGCTATTACCAAAGGAAACCCCAAAATGATGGCAGCAGTTTCCATTACTTGCATAGGTACATTTGTGGGAGTTGCTTGGGTAGCACAAAAGAGTACAGAAAAACTGAAAACACCTCTTACGGTACGCACCCAATAAGAACACACAATCATATAGACAGACAGACACACACACAGAGAAAGATATTCCATTCATGTATTCATGTTGTTGTTGTTGTGTTTTTTGGATAGGAAATCAAAAACACCAATATCACTCGAAGAGAACAACAGCGATATGCAAAAGCTGGAGAAGAAGCGTATGCTTCGTTGGTTCTTTCCCATGTAGGACCGGATAAGATGCCCCCGGAACACTTGGCAAAAGCGACTATTCCTCTTCCTCCCATCGGTTGGCACCCGAAAGCTATCGAAAGGGACGAGAAAAAGTCTCGTGAAGCTATTCCAAAGAGCTCTACTTAGCGGTCGATAGCGTTGGACAACCATTGGTATAAAACTTTTCTTCTTTTGACGTTGATGGTTTCGTGGTTGGTGTTGTTGTTGTTGTTGTTCGCTATCTCGAACAAGTCTTGAGCTACTGGTTCCACTTGTTGTTGCAACGACTGCCGAATAGGCGCCAATTGATGCAATACTGCGTCTCTTTCTTGTTCCACGCGGATCATTTCCAGCTGTGTTCTCTCTTTCCACTCGTTATATTCCACTCTGGTTTTCCACAAGTTGTATGCCAGTCCTGCAGATAACAAAGCAAAAAACAGTTCTGTTCTAAACACGACCTTGCTTTGTTGTCGTTTCCACTGACTTTGCTTGGCAAGTATTTCACTGGCTTCTTGAACTGCAAGTTTGGCTGCACGTGATCGAATACCTTTTACGGGTTGGTTGGTTTCCTTTGCTTTGTATTGTTCTTGGTTTGTTGTATTGTTGGCTTTGCTGCGGTCGGCTCGTTGCGATGAGTCCTCTTGCGAAGGAGACGACATTGTGAAAACGAAAAGAATTGTTGTGGTGGAAGTGAGAATATGCGATCCTTGTCGTCTGGTTGGTTGTATCTATGGAGTGGTTGGACAAGCCAAGTTACTTGGAGAAAAACGTTTTCTACCGCAATACCTACCAAAACGACAAGTCGAGGCACATTTGTTCTTTCACAGGTTGGTGGTTGTTTCGATGAGCAACTCTTGTGAAAGTTTATATATTGTTATGAAAATAGCAAGGAAAGCCTACCAATCGTGTATTAGATGTGCTTCCAGCGGGGTTTGAACAAGCAAGTGTTCGAGAGTTGACGGTATATCTTCGAGATGACTTGGACAGGTGGTCGCTGAAGTGGTCCAAGCGTCCCAGTGATTAGTAAGTGAGAGAAAGAGAGAGCATTGAGTATATGGAAACTTGAAGAATATAGTTTTCCAGGTTCTATCATCGGTGGTCCTGGTCGAATATTATCTTTGGGTGTTCCTGGCGTAAAACAAGCAGTTCCTCGAGGATATTTTGGTTCGTTGTATGTACAAGTGCCTTGTAAAGATATTATGGAAGACTATCGAGCAGGTAAGATATTTGTTCCTAGTTGATCGTCACAAGATATAGAAAGAAGGATAGGAAAATTTGTGGCTGCAAAGAGAGGACGTTGTCTCAGTGGCACGGTGTACGACTTGAGGATTAGGACCAAAGATCTTTCTCGGGAATGGACACAACGAGTAGTTGCTAGACACTTTGATTTCCATCACATCGAATGGAGACCGGATTCCATTTTGTTTGTTCGATGTATTCCCAATCATTTATACAAAATACGGTTACCTGTGGTGTTGATCAACGAAGACAAGTGCGATGGGTTGCGCAACGGGCATCTGATTCGCTATCATCGAGCAGTCGATGTGATAGCCGAAAGCGTTTCTCATCCACCAGCAGCAGTATTTGCCGATTTACAGGGACAAGTGGCTGGTTCCAAAATATTTGTACGCGATCTTCTGGTGCCACCTGGTGTACAGATTGTGGAATCCCAAGAAATGGAAATGTTCTATTTGAAACCGGAAAGAGAAGACAAGGAAGCTATGGAAGAGGGATCTTAAAGTGCATTCCAATAGAGATTGACTCGATGAACCAATCGAAGTCCCATTTCATAACTCGATAAGGAGATGATTCCACTAGGAACTGTTCGAAGGAGACTCGTACCCATTCCCTATATATATATTTACAACACACATATATAAATAAATAATCATAGAGGATAGATAGGATATTCGATGTGATTACCTTGTAAAATGCCAACACTCCTTCCTGTCGCAACATTTTCGAAATACAATCGACAATGCCACGATAACTATTTCTGGTTTGTGCATCTTGGACTTGAATTCTACTTCGAATAACCTCCAAAGGATAAACCGTCATCGAAGATAGAAGAGAAGATACACCACTCGCTAGTGCAATCTGCAATAGTGGATGATTACACACACACACACACATATATATATATAGAGTAGATACATCGCAGATATCAGTATTTATATCCATCATCACAACAATCATCTTATGGACAACTACTTACTCTGGATAATTGGGGCGATATATCGTTCCACTTCGAGGATACACTAGCCGCATTGTCGAAACAAGTATTGTTACTAGTACTATTTTTTACAGCTTCATAGATAGGAAACTGAACCATGGCTCCTAGAAATCAATAGGCACAAGTGGACAAGTAAACAAGTATACTTACCCAAAGCACCCAACATAGCAGCCAACGTTCCTCGATACAATCCATATATTCCTTCCTCTTTCCATATAACTTGAAAGGAACGCAACAAGCCATCATATTTTCTCCATGGATTGGATGTATATCGTTGTGCTTGCATACGGACCTGCTATCATCGTTGACTCGTCAACTGCCTATGCCATGGAAAACTTACTTTGACGACCCAAAGTGGATTGGTAACTACGCTCGTAACTAACCAAGCAGTAGCTGCTGAATAAGCGTGTATAAATACCGGAGAACTGAGTTCATTGTCGGACAAGGATGTGCTTTTCATACAAGTATATACCGCAAAAAAGATGGTCTGCGTGGGTATGAGGCCAGCAATGGTGGGAGTTATTCCCTAGAAAATATTTCACACAAGTGCTCTCTATAGGATGATGATGATGTACATACTTGCCACAAGCCTCGCAATCCTTCTTCTTTCCAGACAAGTGCCAAGGATTGGAACGTTCCATAATATTTCAAAGATTGGGACCGCGGTCTACCAAACTGTACTTGCAACCTCGTTTTTACCACATCCAACGGATGTGTTGCAAGTGCAGAAAGAATACCTGAGAACGCACCTGCAAAGGGAGCATAACGTGACTCCAACTTGGAAGTTTCAAGGACCAACACTTCTGCATCAAGTACGTCCTCTCTTTGCATTCACACAAGTGCAGATACGAAACAAACTCTATCCACTATAATAACCAACACACAAAGTTTCTTTCCGTATCTCTATTGCCACAACGACCTTTACCACGTGGTTGCCATAATGACAAGAAGAGCATGGATGAAAGACATATATATATATATATACATGTTGTCCACGTGGGTGAGTGGGTGGATAACCGGCTACTGGATCCTTGCAATAGTAGCTTATAGTTGCAAGTTTACTAGTCCTTTGTGGAATCGCATGATATCCTATGGTAGAGTGTTGGATAGCTTAGAACGGGAGAACGACATGTCTTGGAACGACAACGGTGTCATACCCAAGTGGTTGTACGACGTGATCGTGTCTCCGAGAATCGACTATCGGACAGGTTTCTGTAGTTTTTATGCTATCGGTTGTATCGTTTCGTTGGGTTTGTTGTGTTATCGTCCACATAATTGTATATCGTCTCGGTGGAAAGAGCAAGGTAGGTGACCAACGAGTGTCATCGTAGGAAAGAAGAAAAGCTGAGAAACTCGTATAAAGATTGTTTGCCGTTGTTGCTATTTCTGTTACATACAAGTAGAAGATTATACGAGACTCTGTACGTACACATTTATAGTAAGAGAAGGATGCACAGTTTGCACTGGTTGGCAGGTGCCAGTTATTATCTGTTGACTGCGCTAACTTTTGGTGGGTTGCCAACGAAAGAACCTTGTTATTGCGGTAATCGTTTTTCTTCAAGAAAGTGGTTTGTATTGTGTGTGTTTGTTGCAAGTAAAGTACAACAGTATGATTGTCATCGGCACTTGGCGCAAGGGAGAAGGGATGGCAACCACAAAGAACGTTATTTTATTCCTTATCGGGGACTATTTCGGTATATGACTTGCCCTCATTACTTGTTGGAAATGATTATCTATGGATGTTTGGTAAGTGGTTTTATGCAATGTGTTTGTGAAAGTTGTTGAGGCATCGGTAGGTGTTGTGTGTGGGATGTACGAGAAATAGCCTAGTGAATTTTTGTTTTGTGGTGCTCAATTTGTCTAGTCGTTGGGTGGATACGAGGCGTTGGTATGCAAATTACTTTGGCCGACACGTTGGTTTTCGTTGAATAGACATGTTTTATGCACAGCAATGATACGATTCTCGTATCATATAGATATAGATATATATAGATTACAACGTTTGGTCAAACTTGGGACCTCGCAATCTCAATATTGCATAGGTCAATATTCGAAAAGAAACAAGGAGAGTAATGAGCAACTAGAAAGAGAGAAATAAGCACGACGACGGTTGGTACAACAACAACAACATCAGTACTTACACCAATATTTCCTCCCAGAGGTAAACCAGGACCCAACTTTTGTAACACGTCCTGACCGGTACACACGCCGTCTACGGGACAGGACGCCTGATCGACAAATGTCCAATGGGGAAATTGGACTTGCAACAAGGAACCGTAGGCGTAATAGATAAAGGACAAGTATTTGAGCCAAATAAAGTAATTGGGAACTTGTCCACTACTAAGGAAGAAACCGCCAAATAGTAGGGAAATGACGATAAACGCAGGAGTAATAGCTGCAGCTACTTGGGGGTTGGGGGCACTTGACTAGAGAAAATTCAGTGGCTATTTTCTTTGCGAAAGGCACCGTCTACTTACGGCTACCGCAGAAGCAAGACCTTCAGCGGTGAGAACAGTAAGAAACACGATAACATAACTCAAGAAAAAGTCTCTGGCAGTGGCATGTAAACCAACCATCCAATACAACTACGAGGAGGGTGGTCAGACAAAAGTTGCCTAGCACAGTGTGGAAACTTACCAAAACAACATAGAGTACACAAAGAATGAGGTTTCTCGGCAGTTCAACCAGAGTTTTGGACAAGTAATAGGTGGATACTCTATACATTCCACTAGTTCGCTCTCGTAGCACGATCGTACGTTCTAGTGGAAGCACAAACACGGTACCAAATGCACTGATAAAGCTTTGATTGATGAGTAAAAAGAACAAAACTCCACATATGGCTTCATAATTGTGATAAGAAATGTTTCGTCCCTTGTTCAACCAGATGAGACCCAAAAATACTCCAAAGAACTGCATCATCGTAAGCTATTAGCAACCAATAACGAGGATATCAACTTACTAAGGTTTGTGCAATTCTAGCAATGTTGGAGGCTTTTTCTCTCGTTTCCAATTTAAACGCACGTTGCGCCAACAGTAAGAATTCAAAGAGATATGGACTGGCAAATTTCTGTTCATTGAAACCCGTTTCCGATGGCTTTACGAGCTGACCCACTAAGGAGGAACAAAGCAGCGTTAGGTTGAGAATAACACGGAAATATGTTGCTACTACATACTGTATTCGTCGTCCAACTCTGCATCAGGAAATACTTCCGTTTGTTGAGCTTGATATTTCTCAAAACATTGAGCTAAATACTCTATCTTTTTTTGGGACTCTTGTTCAGCTTCTTTGCTCCGTCCATCTCTAGATATTATATCCAAAAAGAAATCTGCTGGATTATAATGTTCTGGACAACTATACGACGAGTAAGGAACACCACGTAGATAATCATAATGAGATAGGTACTTACGGATAGCCAATGGAGGCAAAGTAATCTACAGCAGCCTTGGCAGGACCGAAATACATGACTCGGCCCTCACTCAATAACATCAACATATCAAACATATTGAAAATGTCACTGCGTGGCTGATGTATCGTCGTCACCACTGTCCTTCCGCTCTTTGCCAGTTGCAACAAGGTTTGCATGACATTCTGAGCGTTGAACGAATCCAATCCCGAGGTAGGTTCTACGTAACAACCAATGAGTGGGAAGGCATTTTCACGAAGTTGCCTCCTATTACATACCATCTAAGAAGAGTAGAGAAGGATTCGTCACCAGTTCTGTAGCAATACTAACTCTCTTTCTTTCCCCTCCACTAACTCCTCTTTTTGTCTCGGAACCAATCATAGTGTTGGCCACGTGTGTTAAACCCATTTGCTGCATGACCTCTTGAACCCTTTGTTTCTTCTTTTCCATGGACATACTATTAGGTAATCTAAGAAGACAAGATAATGTGATTTGCTCTTCCACGGTAAGTTCAGCAAACATATTATCGTCTTGCATCACATAAGCACTAATCTAGATAGCCCTATTATCCCTGCTTCTCTCTACTATTTCAGTTGTGTACGTACCTTTTTGAATATTGAAAATTCTCTCTTTTCTCCATTCAGTAGCACACTTCCACTTGCAAAGTACTTGCCAGAAGAAGACATTCTACCCGCCAATACGTTCAACAGAGTGGACTTTCCAGCACCAGAGGCACCCATGATTGCCAATAGCTGTCCAGGTTTCACTATACCAGAGACTCCTTTCAATATTTCCTTTTCCGTAGTCTTTCGGTGGAACAGTCCCTGGGACTGATATACACCAAAGTGAACATCATTAAACTCGAGACATACTCCAATTCTGTTTTGTTCAAAACTAGAAGCCCGCGGTGCAACAGACTCTTCCGGGTCCTTGTCGATTTGAATAGAAGAGAGTTGAGGTTCTTCTGAGTACTCCGAGACAGTAGATTGCATCACGATTTACCACAATGCGCAATGTAAATTAGATAATGGACAAAGGTCTTTTTTTTTAAAGACAAGCAAGCACCACGAATTGATCCACGACTGGTTGGATAATTCTCCATCACACAATGGCCATTTTATGGAAACGACATTTGATTGGATTCCGCTTCCATTTGGAAAGGATGCGATGTGCTTTTTCCACCACGCACATTGCGTCGTCTTTCGATATTGATCCCAAGCCAATAGAGAGAGAGAGACAAGGAATTGTACGGTTACTTTCCCACAAGTATGTGGTAGCAAAAAATACAAGGCCTAGGTTCCGAAACGTTTCGTTGGAGACGAAACTTATTGGACCAAGAGTAGATGGAAGGTACTTATTGGTGTCGTTGGAACGGGAAAAGTTGGGAACCTTTTTGGTTACAGCCATTGACACAAGGCGGCGGTTTCGAGGAAACTCAGAATGACTCACACGCTATTGGAGAACTTGGAGCTGAGTGGGAGTACAAGGGGTTTCATGACGGCTATTTAGCTGGTTGTCTCGATGCAACGAGCAACGGTGATGGTGCGAATAGAGTTATTCCTTTGCAGCAGAACAAAGCAGAATCTTCATATGACAGTGCGCTGTGGAGAAACTCTCCTTCACCGAACAACACTGAAGTAGAGGTGAACCAAGACAAGGTGCGACGCACGGAACGAAAACCCAGGTCGAAACGAAAAGACAAGGCGAAACAAAGCAGTGTTACGAATAAACCCTCAAGGGAAGATATAGCAACTCGAGACGACAAGCAGCATACGGACCAGGAAATACTCGAGTTGGAAGCAACTATGGATGCAAAGTTTGTGAAAGTTTTACGAGAGAAAAATCCTCCTTTGTGGCCGATACTTGGTTTGAACCTTGCATATAAAGAAAGCGAATAACGTAGAATAGCATTGTGTGTGTATATTTTATAAAGTTTTTTAGGTTTGACTCTTTCATTATGTTGTGTGAGCACTTGTAGAAATCGAAGGAGAAGAAACCAATCGCTGCATCCTTTTTGATTGCCAGCGATGAAACGACAGCAGAAACGTTTGACTGGGGAAACGTCTCCCAATAAAAGAGGAAACAAACGTATATTAGAGAGCGATGAAGAAAGTGAATCGGAAGAACAACAACATGTGGAAAAATTCAAAAAGGTCGACGCAACGAAAAAGTCGGCTGTGACTACCAGTCGTTCGTTTCAGCGAGGTCCATGGCAGCACAGCGTTTCTCCTCCCAACAAGGGAAAGAAGACGAAACCTAATGGTAGTCCTGGTTGCCTTCAAGGTTTGACTTTCTGTATTACTGGTGTTTTAGACTCTTTAGAACGAGAGGAGTGTACAGACCTCATACGTTCGTTGGGAGGAAGAGTAGTATCTTCACCTAGCAAATCGGTCAACTATGCTGTAGTTGGTCTGGAACCTGGAGAGAGCAAAATGGCAAAGATTAGTAGTTTGAAGATACAAGTTATTGATGAAGATGGACTGTTTGATTTGATCAAGTCGAGGTCAACTACAGATACTTCCAAACCGCTTACCGAGTCAAAAGGAAAGTTGGAACAACAGAATGCACTCAAATGCGATGTGGACCACAGCGCTATGGAAGAGATTACACCTAGTTCGGAGTTGTGGACGTACAAATATGCACCGCGCAATCTTTCAGAGTTGTGTGCGAATCCTGGGGCTATCAAGTCGTTGAAAGATTGGTTAAGTAACTGGAAGACTGCATCCTTGTCTACTGAAGCGTCTAAAAACAAAGGCAAGAGCAGTCCAAAGGCCGTACTTCTTTCGGGACCTCCGGGAATTGGGAAAACTACTGCAGCAGTTTTAGTCTGTAAAGAATTAGGATTTGTCCCAATAGAATTCAACGCAAGTGACACAAGAAATCGTGCAAGTGTGTCTTCTATTATAGGTTCAGCTGTCAATAACCAATCTTTGAACCTATCTGGAAAGAGTACTCGTTCAGTTATCATCATGGACGAAGTGGATGGTATGTCCGCTGGTGATCGAGGTGGTACTCAAGAACTGATTCAACTTATTAAGAAAACATCAGTCCCTATCGTGTGTATATGTAATGACGATTCAAGTATTAAAGTAATGCAAATCAATGCTTTATATATTTATTGTGTACATGAATTGATTATTTTATAGGTTCGGTCGTTGGCAAATTATTGTCTCAAGTTAAAATGGCGACGTCCGTTGGCAAGTCAATTGCGCGGTCGTTTGTTGGAAATATGTAAAAAGGAAGGGTTTGAACAAGTGGATACTCAAACGATAGAAAAGATTGTAGAGAGTTGTCATGGTGATATGAGACAGATTCTCAATTTGTTACAAAGTTGGAGACTGCGTTCGAAGAATCTTACCTACTCGGATGTTGTAGAAAGAACGCAACAGGATGGAAAGACATTTGAAGAAATGAATATCTTTGAATTGGCAAAGAGTCTCTTTACTGTAAGTATTTTTCATCTATTTGTTGGATAACATCATCATGGTTTTTCAGCCTGGACAGCCATTGAGTCGACGTTTGGATTATTATTTTATGGATCCGGATTTGATGCCCTTGATGGTTGCAGAGAATTACATAAATAGCAAAGAAGCAGTAGATATGAAGAAACTTTCAGAAGCCGCAACCAGTATTGCCGAAGGAGATATTCTCAATGATTTGGTGAGTATCGAGTTGCATTGGAAAAGTCGATAAATGAAATGCTCTGGTAGGTTCGTCGTCAACAAGCTTGGAATTTGATGCCTGTTCAAGCAATATTTTCTGGAATCTATCCTGCACAAATACTTCAAGTCGGTTGTGTTGTTTTCTTTCATTGGGCACTATTGATGGAAACGTTCGCTAGGGACCCTTTGCTGACATGATACATTTTCCTTCGTGGTTAGGCAAGAATTCCACTCGTTCCAAAAACAAACGTCTAGCTTTGGAGCTTCAAATGCGAATGAGTACTAACATATCGGGCTCTTTCAATGCCTTTTTGATGGAATATCTTCCATGTCTACAAACCATATTATCGGCTCCTCTTGTGAATAGCAAAGAAGGTGTTTCGGAAGTGATAGATAAGCTTGATGCATATTACCTGTCCAAAGATGACTGGGACACTTTGATGTCGTTGAGTCTAGAGAAAAATGAAATGGACAAAATTCCCTCTGCCACGAAATCTGCTTTTACCAGAGAGTACAACTCTAGAGAACACCGATTTTCTACTGGTTCTGTTGTAAAGTTGCATAAAATTGCCGAAAGTATCCCAGTGGAAGAAGGTGGTGAGGAGGTCGAGTCGGTACGTGAGGAAGAAACCAACGTGGAAAATAATGAACAAGATACAACGAAGCAAGAAGAAGAAGAAATTGTTTCCAAGTTTGTTCGTTCCAAGGCAGTACCTGGTTCTTCGAAAGCATCGAGTAAGGGTAGCAAGATGGGCGAAAAGGGAGGTAAAAAGAGTAGGAAAACTGCTACAAAGAAATGAAGTACTCGATCTTCCATGCACTCTTGCCAATGTCATTTGTTGCATACATTGGAACACTTCATTTGGCAAGTCATAAAACGCATTTTTTCACTCCAATTTGGATTGACTCCTCCCCGTCCTTCCATGGAACCAAATTTGTTGCGATTATTGTCGTTCAAATTGTGTCCACGCACTTGGGGCTCTTTGGATGAAGCAACCGGCTCTGTAACGACCACTTTTCATTTCCCAAAACATGTCGCTAGGAAACAATAGCCTTTTTCAATCTCTAAACGCGGCTGTAGAAAAGTCGAAAAAGTCAAAAACCCTTCCGAACTATGGGGACGGTGTGGAGTTGGAAGGTACGTTTCGAATGCCTCCCGTATCCCCCAGCAACTCCGCCTCTCCTTTGAGCGGTGAGTACGACCCTTTTTTCCTGTAATGAATGAGAAGTTGATTATCCCACGTAGAAATGGGTGGAAGAGTAGAACCAATGAGGTTTTCTGGACTAGGTTCAGCGTTTTCTCGGTCTTCGGATGACGGAGATGTGGCTTCACGACAAGGTACAACCGTGGACTACTTGGAGGCAAGCTTATCGCAGTTTGAAGATGCAACGAATGCAGCGGGTTCAAAGAGAAAGTCGGCTCGTAACGGTGTTTGGTATGAAGAAAACCACAAAAAGGGCATCTTTTCGAAGAAAGAAAAAGAATTGGTGGATGAAGGCATGATTGCAGTTCTTCAGGAAGAAGGTTTGCCGTATGATTTGGAGTTTCGAAGAGAGTTTGTAACGAGAAAAAAGAATCAGTAAGTATATTTTCCTTTTTGTGTTGTAGTATTTCTTAGGAGTTTTGAAGGTTACCCAAGAAATTTTGGGTGAGAGTTGCTGCTCATGTTCCTGGTCGCTCGCCTCAGTCAGTATATGATCACGCAAAGCGAAGACTGGAACCGAAGAATTACAGAAGTGCATGGTCTAACGAAGATATTGAACAACTCGCGAGACTTATTCAAAAGTATGGAACGAAATGGGTTCAAATAGGAGAAGAGTTGGGTCGACTTCCGGGTGCTTGTAGAGACAAGTGGAGAGATGTTCTGCGTACGTCTGGTTTCAGACCTCAAGCCATTCGAAAGGGACGTTTTACGAGTGAGGAGGAGGCTTTACTGTTAACCTTAGTGATGCAGTCTAGAGAAGCGCACAATGGTGAAGTAGATTGGACCGAAGTTGCTTGTAAAATGGGAACACGCTCCTATCGACAGTGTCGACGCTTTTATTATAATCGTGCAATGAGAATGAGTTTTCCAAGTCAAACTCCGGAGTCCGACTTTGAACTTGTAGAAAGACTTTACAATTTGGACTTTGAAGACGAAACGGAAGTTCGATGGGCTGAGCTTGATACGCAGCGAACTCGAGAGCAAGTTTATGAAAGATGGAGATTGCTAGTTAGGAAGTTCGTTCCTGAATACTTTACTCGAAGAAGCTCACCAAACCCGATGCCATTCCGAGATTGTGTTCGACAACTTTATAATATTTTGCAAGAGAAACAAAGAGACTTACATTATATATCCGATAATGTGCCACATGGATAGATACTACGAAAACTCATCAGTCTTATTTACTTCTGTTTTAGTGTTTTGTTGTTTCCACTTTTCGCAAAGTTGTAGTAACTCTTCAGAAGAACAACAAAGATACGCATCGAATGACTCTTTCTAACATAAAATTTTTTCAAGTACTGAACAACTAAAACTGTAAAATTACAAACCTTCAACATCACTACAATAGCTTCTAGACCGAAATCCTTGCTTACAATGACAATAACTGGCTTATCGGCGCTGTTTTTATATTCGCAGGAATGAACTGCCGCACGATAGGCCATCAGAAAATCTGCAGCGTTCTTGACACTCGACTGTGTCTTAATGACCTTGATTATAATAGGTAGATTAGGATTCTCATATACTCTACCAGCATATCCTTCGAGCAGAACACCACGTAATCGGTATTTCTTAAAATGGTTGAGACTTTGTATTTTACGAGGATGGCAACCCTTACCTTGCAAGTCAGAATCAAGTTATTTAACAAGTGGGTGGAGTTGTCGAGGTCAATCATGAAAATGTATGATGGCTTCTCCGTCACGAAGACCGGCAAATCACTTTCAAGACTGACTTCTGCAACTGCACCGACAGACGACTCGACAGCAGGTTGAGTCTCAGGGGATGGTTTCTTTGTTTCTTCTACGTATGGCAAGACATCATCTGGGACTCTGCTCACAAATGGGGGCATTTTCACGTCACTCTTTGGTACCTTTTTTATTCCCGCTTGGACCAAGTCCACATAATATTGGCGCCTTTCTTCGATAGCGTCCATAGCTTGTTTACAAGCGTCCGCCTTTGCTTCCTTCTTATTTCGACCAATTCCTTTAAAAGGACCAAGGTTAGACCTATTTGTCCTCTGTGAGTTTTCCGAGGCGTTTTCCGTAAGGACGAGGCTCACCAACGCAAGGTGCAAGTCCAACTACACTGTTCTGGGGTAGGACCGGTCATTTCGTACAGTTCTTCTGGACGTGAGTTTATCTTTGTTGCTATTTCATTAAGCAGAACATTATCAGGCTTATGTGAAGATCGTTCAAAGTCTCCTAAGAGTTTGAAATGAAACTCAGGAGCCGAGCCGCCAAAATTCATAAACCAACGATTTCCCCAAATAGAAAAGTAAGGTTGCTGCTCTTATTCAAAACGATGGAGGTATTGCATCTTATGATTGTTTCATTAATATAATACATTTGTCTTTACGACTTTGCGAAAACTTGAAAGAATCTCAACTTTTGGATATTTTCAAGGAGTTGGTTGTGAAGGACATTTGTAAAATTATCGAATTTGTGGAGCGACACAACTGCCCAAGGCCTGTCGTTGCTATGTACAACTACGTGGTTACTGCACATAAAGCTTCAGCCGTCACTCATGCTGCCGTTGGATCTTTCCTTAGTCCAAATAATAGGGATCTTATTCTTGCAAAGTGTTCAAGGATGGAGATATATTCTCTTTCTTCGGAAGGTCTCGTGCCGGTAATAGAACTTCCGATATACGGAAGAATATCCGTAATGAAGCTTTGTCGATTCCCTGACGACCTCCAAGATTGTTTATTCTTTCTTACCGAAAAGTACAAGTTTGCAGTGTTAAGGTGGAATACACAAACAGGAGAATGTGACACCATCGCAGGTGGTGATGTACACGACCGTATAGGTCACCCCACTTCCGCAGGTCATATAGGTAAGATAACTTGTCAAGTTTTCAGTGAGAGAAGAGCCTCAACTATTTTCAAGGCATCTACGACCCTTCAATGACTTGCTTTGGTTTGCACTTGTACGATGGCCTGTTTAAGGTTGTTCCAACTGACTTTAAGAAAGAAGCTTTCAATATTCGATTGGAGGAGTTGGACGTATTAGATATTCAGTTTCTGTATGGACACTCCAAACCAACTATTGCTGTTTTGTATACGGACAGTGAGGAAAATCGACATTTGAAGACCTATACAGTCTCAGTTAAGTACGATTAGAAACGCTTTTTGTAGTGGCTAACCCACAAGTTTAGTTGAAAGACAAAGAGTTTGGAAACGGACCACTTTTTCAAGGCAACTTGGAATCTGGTGCTTGTATGCTCATTTCTGTCCCTTCTCCTATAGGAGGCGTCATCGTCCTGGGACAAGAAACCGTTACATATATTTCAGGAAACGGTTTGAGAGGTTATCATTCTATTCCTGTTTCTCCAACTATTTTTCGTGCGGTAAGTTATCTCTCTTTATTCCTTGTTTCGTTTCTATAACTTGAGTAGTATGACAGAATCGATAAAGATGGTACTCGCTATCTTTTGGGAGATGAGCGAGGCATTCTTTATTTACTCGTATTGGAACAATCCACTTCGCTTTCTACTTTTTCGACGGAAACGGAAACGAGAATAACCGGACTGAAAATACAAACTTTAGGAGAGACTTCATTGCCATCTACCATCAATTATTTAGACAATGGTTTTGTCTATATTGGAAGTTGTCATGGGGATAGTCAACTGATCCGATTGCTCTCTGAACCTCATCCTGAGACTGGTTCATTTATTGAAGTGATGGAATCTTATCCCAACCTTAGTCCCATTGTAGACTTTTGTGTGATGGATGCAGAAAGACAAGGCCAAGGACAAGTAGTGACATGTTCAGGTGCTTCGAAGGATGGAAGTTTGAGAATAATTCGCAACGGCATCGGAATTCATGAACAGGCTTCTGTGGAAGTTCCCGGAGTGAAGGAACTCTTTTCTCTGAAAAAAAGCTCTTCATCTGCTCAGCATTCCTTGTTATTATTGTCTTTTGCTTCCGAGTCTCGAATTTTGGAGCTTGTAAGTACGGAATTGATGGCAGAAGCGAATATTCCGGTATTTGAAATGCAAGAGCCAACGCTATATTGTGGAAATGTTGTTGGAGATTGTATTGTTCAAGTATGTAGAACAACCATTGCTAGTACTACGAATGACACAGAGTTTTTCAATCTAGATTACTCCTTCGAAAGCACGTCTTATTTCCTGTAAAGACATGTCTATTGCGAGTGAATGGTATCCTCCTAGTGGACTTCGAATTTCAGTTGCTAGTGGCAATGCTCTGCAGGTGATTTTGGCGACTACTGGTGGAAACCTTATTTATTTTGATATGGATCCGAGCCAAAATCGTTTGGTGGAAAAGTCGTATAAAAATTTGGAATATGAAATATGTTCTTTGGATATCTCACCACTTGGTAAGCGATATTTTGTGAAGGATGGAGGAATAGTTTGGCTTACTGCGTTCTCTTAGGACAATCCGCAACGCAAGCTATTCCTTCCAGTTTTGCTGCAGTAGGCATGTGGACGGAAGTTTCAGTTCGTTTCTATTCTTTGCCCTCCTTGGATCTCGTATATACGGAGAAATTGGGTTTAGATGTGATACCAAGGTCTCTTTTATTTGTAACTATGGATGGAGAAAACTACTTTTTAGCTGCATTGGGAGATGGTCGATTGTTAACATATAGAGTGGAAGTTCCTTCTGGAGAGGAAGGCAGCACTAGTCATAACAAGTTGTTGTTGTATGATCAGCGTCAAATGAGTATAGGAACACAACCGGCATCTCTTAGTCTATTTGAAACGCAAGGTGCTTTGCATGTGTTTGCTGCTTGTGATCGCCCAACTGTTATTCATTCCTCTAGTGGAGGTGGAAAGTTACTTTGTTCCAATGTCAACCTTCGAGAAGTAACTCGTGTCTGCAGTTTTAGCTCTGTAAGTAATTTTTATGTTTTGACGTTGTTTTCTGATTGATTGTCATTGCAGGAAGCTTTTCCAGATTGTTTGGCTCTAGTAACAGAAGGATCTCTTCTGCTTGGTACTGTAGACAACATACAAAAGTTGCATATTCGAACTATTCCACTTGGAGAACAACCTAGAAGAATTGCACATTTGGATAGTCATCATGTCTTTGCAGTTTTAACCACCAGACAAGTTGTTACCGTGTCGGAAGATAGAAATGAATCGGAGACTAGTGAAGAAGGTTACGTTCGACTCATCGATGATACTATGATGGAAGTAAGAATAAGTGGAAAGATGTTGGTTTGTTTGGTGCTGATGCTTTCCATAGATTGTTCACTCTTACAAATTGGAACCTTTTGAGACTCCTTGTTCTGTGATAGCTGTAAACTTTAGGGAAGACGCAGCGGCAAAGGACAATCAAGACTATTTTGTGGTAGGCACTGCTTATTCGTATGCTGGTGAGTTGTTGGTTGGATTGGTTGGTCTCTGGTTGAGTAGTTGTGTTTTATAGATGAACTGGAACCAACACGTGGAAGAATGTTGGTCTTTGCAGTTCAAGAACAACGTCTTACCTTGGTTGCAGAACGTACTTTTAAAGGTGCACTTTATTCTATGGACGGATTTAATGGAAAGATTCTCGCCAGCGTCAATTCCATGTTGAAACTGGTGAGATGGTCAGAAACGGAAAGTGGTGCTCGAACACTGACCGAAGAATGTACTTATCACGGAAGTATTTTCATATTGCAGATAAAGTGTTTGGGAGATTTCATACTTATCGGCGACTTGGTACGCTCAGTCAGTTTGCTTGCTTACAAGGTGAGTTGCGTGGTTGTCCGAGTCGCTTATACTGAAAATACATTAGCCAATGAATGGTACTATTGAAGACGTTGCTCGAGATATCGATCCGAGTTGGATTACTGTCATAGAAATGCTCGACTTGGACTATTATATTAGTGCAGAAAATTGTTTCAACTTTTTCACGTTGAAACGAAACGCAGATGCACCTTCGGAAGAAGAACGTTCGAGACTGGAAAGAGTTGGAGAATATCATCTTGGGGAACTCGTCAATCGAATAAGACATGGAAGACTAGTAATGCAGATTCCAGAGTCTGGTACTTGTATACAAAAGACATTGTTGTATGGTATGTGTTGTTGTTTGTCCTAGGAAGGAATGGTTATATATATCGATTGTATTTAGGAACTGCCAATGGAGCTTTGGGTGTGATTGCTTCTATCGATGAAAAGACTTTTCAGTTTCTGCATTCTCTTCAAACAGCTTTGAATGAAGTTATCAAGGGTGTTGGCGGTATTCAACACGAGGAATGGAGAAGATTTAGTAGCGAGAGAAGAATTGGTGAATGCAAGAACTTTTTGGATGGAGACCTGATTGAAAGATTCTTAGACTTGAGTCGGGACAAGATGGAACTTGTTGCCAAAAAGGTGAATGTCCCTGTGGAGGAACTAGCAAAACAAGTGGAAGAGTTGACAAGAATCCATTGATGAGAGAATTATAAACAGCTGCTGTTTACAAAGATACTTTGGAAATCCTTGTGATAAAACGGATATTTTTTTGTTTCCCAGTAATCTATTGAAAATTGGAAACCATATGTATTTCCTCCAATAGCTAGTGAGAATAAGAGAGAGAGCATCCAAAGCGCATTTCTCCTAGCATTGCCCAATGGACAGGAGATGCAGCATTTTTCTTCTCTCAAGCAGCAGATGCAGGGTTGGGAAAGAACAGCTGTCCTTCTCGACGGGAGATGAAATGTCACGTGGAAGAGGAGGGCCCAAACGTGTTTCTTTTCTTCCAAGAAATTTTATCTCGTTTCGGATTTGTTGCCCCCGACTTTTCTCTGTGTCGTGGTTCTTGTGTCACCTAACCGCAGTTTATATAGACAAGATGAGTGCTACAGAAGATATGATAAAAGCAATGCACGACAGTGTTTCTGAAGTGAGCAAAGAAGCAGGACCCAAGGTTCCTGTGCCTGAAGCTTATTTAAAGTCCACCAAGCATCACTTGAAAGACATTCAAGAGTATTTGGACATGTATAAAAAGTCAGTGGAGGCACCGGATACCTTTTGGGCTGAAAAAGCAAAGGAGATGCTTTCTTGGCATCAGTTTTGGCCGGGAAAAACCTGCGAGTACAATTTTGACGTGCGGAAAGGAAGTATCTATTCCGAGTGGTTCAAGGGAGGAAAACTGAATGCTTGTTACAATGCACTGGATCGGCACGTTGAAAATGGCTACGGTTCCCAAGTTGCTTTTTACTGCGAAGGGAACGACTTGGTGGACGACCATAAGACCGTCACTTATGGGGAAATGTTGGATCAAGTGAAGAGGTTGGCTAATGCACTCAAGAAACGTGGCGTTCGTAAGGGAGACGTTGTTGCTATTTATTTACCCAATATTCCGGAACTTCCTATTGCCATGTTGGCGTGTGCTCGGATTGGTGCCGTTCACAATGTGGTGTTTGGAGGCTTCTCCGCGGAAGCACTGGCAGGTCGTATTTTAGACGCAAGGTGTCGTGTTCTTATTACTTGTGATGGTGTTATGAGAGGAAGTAAGGTTATTGAACTCAAGGCACTGGCTGATGCTGCCGAAGAGTTGGTTTATGAAAGAGGAGACGGTCACTTAGTGGATCGCCAAATAGTATTTCGCAGGCTAGGAGATAAGTGTCCCGTAGGTATGAAGCCTAGAAGGGATGAGTGGTGGCATGAAGTACTAGCCAAGACAGAGCCTGATTGTCCCGTGGAATGGATGGACGCGGAAGATCCTCTTTTTGTCTTATATACTTCAGGTTCTACCGGAAAGCCAAAGGGACTTGTTCATACAACTGCAGGATATCTTCTATATGCTGCAATAACTCACAAATATGCCTTTAATTATCAAGAAAATGATGTTTATTTCTGCACTGCGGACTGTGGTTGGATTACTGGTCATAGTTATGTGGTTTATGGACCTTTGTTGAATCGTGCCACTAGCGTTATTTTCGAAGGAGTTCCTACTTATCCGGATGCGAGTCGTCTTTGGCAAATATGTGACAAATACAAAGTAAATCAGATGTATACGGCACCCACATTGATTCGTTCTTTGATGAGAGCTGGAGATAAGTATGTTACCAGCGTACCTCGAGATAGTCTTCGAGTACTTGGAACAGTGGGAGAGCCTATCAATCCCGAGGCTTGGAATTGGTAAGTATGGAATTGGAAGAAGAATATATGATTATGGGAAGGATGATCGATACTAACTGTGTGTGTGTGTATATATATTTAGGTTTTTCAATATTGGAGGTGATAAGCGCTGTCCTGTGGTGGATACTTGGTGGCAAACAGAAACAGGCGGTCATATGATTCTTCCTCCTCCAGTGAAAGGTTTTCAGATGAAGCCTGGTTCAGCTTCCTTACCTTTCTTTGGCATTGAACCGGTTGTCTTGAATGAAAAAGGCGAAGAGTTGTCTAAGCCTTGTGAAGGTTTCCTTTGCATGAAAAGTTCTTGGCCTGGAATACATCGCACAGTTTTGAACGATCATGCCAGAATGGAGCAAGTATACTTTTCTACTTTTAAAGGATATTATATGAGTGGAGATGGCTGTCGATTAGATGAAGATGGATATTATTGGCTAACAGGTCGTGTCGATGATGTGATTAATGTCAGTGGACATCGTATAGGAACTGCGGAAGTCGAGTCTTCTCTCGTTTCTCATCCTTACGTTGCGGAAGCAGCGGTGGTTCCCATGCCTCATGATATAAAAGGCCAAGGAATTTATGCATATGTGACATTGCGAGACGGCTTTGAACCTAGCGAAGAACTCCGCAAGGAACTTCGACAAACTGTTCGAGTGCAGATTGGAGCCATTGCTACTCCCGATGTCATTCATTGGGCACCTGCTTTACCGAAAACGAGAAGTGGCAAGATTATGCGAAGAATTTTACGTAAAATTGCAGAGAAAGGAACGCATGTCTCTTCGGATGAACTTGGAGATATTTCTACTTTGGCAGAGCCACAAGTGGTTGCTCAACTTATTGAATTGTATGGAAAATGAATGTGGTTTTTTTTGGTTGGTTTATTTGTGTGTTTGTTTGTGTGTGTGTGTGTGTGTGTGGATAATTGATTTTTCTCTTCTTTGCCTATCTATATTATAGAATATGAGGTATGATATATGAATAGATAGAGAGAAAAAATGAAGAAAAGATGTTTCATTTGAAGGAGAAAAGACGAAAGAAGATTATTTCCTTGCCAATACAAAATGTCCATATCATCAGCCGTATATATACATACATATACATATATATATTCATATATATATGTGTGTATGTATATCTCACACTAGAACAAAATATGACAATACACCAACTACTCCTTTGATTTTCCAAACTTTGTCTTGTACGTTTCTACCATTCGCGACCACGCATTGGGCTCTTTTCTTTCATCCTCATCTTTCGATGGCAAACTATTTTCATTGGATACAAATGACTTGTTCTTTCGAAGCAATGAACCTTGCCTTTTCCACTTAACACTCTGAAACAAACCACGTCCATGTCCAGAATCATCCGAAGAATCCCACTCGGCAGCAACTTTTTTCGAAAAAGTACCACTAAATATATTTCCACCGTGTACCGTCACATCTCTCATCAACTCTTGTCGATGTAAAACGACAACAATAACGGTAATATTATCCTTAGAACCCAATGAAAGTGCTTTCTTGATGAGTGCTTTGGCAGCCATTTTGGGATCCGCATATTGTCTAAGCGTCTTGCGAGTCCATTTGACTGCTTCGGTATCGCTCATCTGACACCATAAACCATCACTTGCGACAATAACAAACTCATCCGTGGGATGTAAATCGACCACTGTGATATCAGGAGTGGCTATCACCAGATCCGCTTTCAAGTGGAGTTCTGGAAACCATTTCTCCTTGTGTCCTTTCAAGTCTAAATCACCCAAAGCTCTGGTGACCGACATGTAATCGTTGATTCCTCGATGAGTGATGAAGCCACCAGCTTGTTTCACTCGAACAACTTCAGAAGCGTTGGAAATGTTGTGGTCTTTCGATAAGGCAACGGCAACTCCACCTCTCGATAAAACTGCACGGGAGTCTCCCACGTTACAACAATACAAATAACGAGAACTTACAACCACCAAATTTAAAGTACAACCAGAATACGTCTTCCATTTCAAGGACTCTTCTAACAAACGAACATCAAAACTCTCACAGGATTCTCTCAAACAACAAGCAATACTAAAGGAGCCTCAATCAGTCTCTCAAGAAGCAACGTACGAGACAATAAAATAGACATACTCGATGGGAAACTTGGGATGTTGTATCACAACTTTTGGAAAGTGTTTCGCACAATAATCAGCCTTGACGATGAGGCTTCAAGTGGAAATAAAATGACGCGACTTACTGCAAATTCTCCACCGTGTCCATCATATACAGCGAATAAACCTAAAGTTTCCTTTCCATTTTCTGTTTCTACTTGGATGAGTTGGGAAGAATACCTGTCTTCCATATAGTTTCGTTTTCCTGCAACTGCATCCACTCCAAACTCCATGGAACAACGGAAATCCAATTGCCAAATATTTTTCTTGGGAAACGAATCCACAAGTTACTTTGTACTGCTGCTTGTGGAGGAGGAACCTTTTCGTGATGGTTTTATCAGAACTGGGAAAGAAGATATCGGGGGCCTTGAGAAAGCTCGCCAACAAAACAGTTGTAGATGAAGAAGCTCTCAATGAGATGCTCGGTGAAGTTTGTAGAGCACTGTTGGAAGCAGACGTGAATGTAAAACTGGTACAAAGTTTGCGCCAAAGTGTAAAGAAAAAAGTGAATTTGGAGGAGCTGGCTGCAGGGGTAAACCGTAGAAAGCTTATTCAGAAAGCAGTCTTTGATGAACTGTGTAATATGTTGAATCCAGGTTCTTCTCCCCCACCGTTGAAGAAAGGGAAACCAAACGTCGTTATGTTTGTTGGTCTACAAGGAAATGGAAAGACAACTACTTGCGTAAAGTATGCATATTACCACCAAAGAAAAGGTTGGAAGACGGCACTCGTGTGTGCAGATACTTTTCGAGCTGGTGCATTTGACCAACTGAAACAGTCGGCAACCAAGGCTCGAGTTCCTTTTTATGGAAGCCATACGGAGATAGACCCCGTGAAGGTTGCCACGGAAGGAGTGAATATGTTTAAGAAAGAAAAGTACGAACTCATCATTGTCGATACTTCCGGAAGACACAAGCAAGATACCGCACTTTTTGATGAAATGGAACAACTGGCAGAGGCAATACAACCAAACAGCATTATATTTGTTATGGATGGAACTATGGGGCAATCCGTTTATGATCAAGCACTTGCTTTTCGACAAAGAGTGAATGTTGGAAGTGTCATTGTGACAAAGTTGGATGGTCATGCCAAGGGTGGAGGAGCTTTGAGTGCTGTTTCTGCTACAAAGAGTCCGATTACTTTTATTGGAACTGGAGAAATGTTGGATGATTTGGAACCTTTTGCGCCACAGAGCTTTGTTCAGCGTTTATTGGGTGAGTTGGGAGAAAAGGAGAGATTAGCAGCGCTGAACAAGTAGATAATAGGTCTTGGAGATATCAGTGGTTTTGTAAATGCTGTGAAGGAAGCAGGAGTTGATCAAAATCCCGATATATTAAAACGAATACAAGAAGGTGTTCTTACTCTTCGAGACTTGTATGATCAGTTTCAAAGTGTACTCAAAATGGGACCCATGGGAAAGGTATGGATATGTTGGATTGAATGACAAGTGTTCACATGTGTATTTCTTCGGTGAACTAGGTGCTATCCATGTTTCCAGGAATGCAGGATCTTATCCCAAAAGGGAAAGAGAGGGAGGGCACTCTTCGCGTCAAGAAGTTTCTAAGTATTATGAACTCGATGACGGACGAAGAATTGGACAACCCCAAAGTTCAGTTTAATCAGTCGAGGATGATTCGTAAGTTGGTATATAGAATAAATATTTTATCTATTGACGAATGAATGTAAAAGGTATCAGCAGAGGTGCAGGAAGAGATGTCAAGGACGTGGAGGATTTGCTATCCGAGTATAAAAGGTTATCTAAGCTTGTAAGTAGAGTGGGAAAAAACAAAGCACTAAAGACAGGTAAGAGAAGCTACTTTGTGGACCAAGGTGTATCGAGGAATAATAATAATAATAATCATAGGAGACTTTTCTCAGCTACAGAGAAATATGCCGCAACAATTGAGTCGAATGATGGATCCAAAGATGCTTCAACAAATGGGAGGCGCTTCTGGACTACAAAATTTAATGAAACAGTTTTCCTCTCAATTTCGAGGCTAAAAAACTTTATAAATATTTCATCAACGATCTTCACCTTGTAAAATGCTGTCATGTTTTCCTTTTTCATCACTTGCAAAATAAATGAAATGGTTCTGAGAGCTCTCATGAAACCTTGTCACGTCTCGTCCTTTTTCTTCGTTTCTTGTTCTTCTTCTTCGTCTCCTCCGCTTCCGCAAAAGTATTTTCGTCATCACCCTTTACGACTGGCAACGTTGTGTTGGGAAAAAACATTTCCTCATCGACCGTGCGGCTAATTCCTCGCAATGCACTTTCAAGCCTTTTGCTCTTGATTTTGGCAAAACGCATCGGATGAAAATAATGTTCGATGCGAGTTTGACTCGCATTGGCATCGTAGGCTTTTAATACAGGAAGGATCAATTTCTTCACTTTTTCAGAGTCCCAGCCAAATTTTGCTCTACAAAATTCCACAAGTTGACCAATATTTGGCCTTTGACAACGAAACTCGATAGCGTTTGTATCCACCATGGGATGATGGTAAGCATCTATCACATGTTTGTTAGGAAAAGAGTCATGGATCACCCAATTTCTTTTCATCTTGCGATGTTTTTGAAAGAACTCGTTCTTTACAAAGTTGGGGTCTTCCGGATTACACGAATAATAACTTTCGTCGTCAAGCGTAAGTTGGTTTGCCCATTGAGCAAACTCTTGGAGCTCTTCAAATGTCGGGAATGCTCTTATTATCTCCGTCGCGTTAACAACTCCAACACCGTGAATACCTTGGGTATAGTCACTTCCTAATAACAACGATAACAATATCAACTTTTCGCGGTCAAAACCTAGATATCTTTCAATGTCATCCATCTCATATTGTTCCACGTATTTCTTGTCTTCAAAAATATTTCGGAATACAGTCCTCGCACCAAATAAAAAAGCATCGCTATCCTCCGTAACTACACCCTCTACAAGGCCAACTTGGTTGAAATAAGCACATTGCGCTTCTGCTTCCATAGGTGCTTGAATGTAAGGTATTCCTAATATTCGAAGTAAACTGCGAATTTCTTCAAGCATCTCATCACTAATGATGTCGGAGCCACTCTTAGCATGCGCAAATTCCTTATTTAGATCTTTGCGTTCCTTTTCAAACTTTTGAAATAAATCTTCTAGCTTCTCATCTGGCAAAATAACGTCATTGAATGCTCCTGTGTTTAATTCTTCCTCATTCAAAAATTGTTCCTCCAAATGTGACTCTGTGGTGTTTGTAGGACTAGAATAAGATATATTCTCTTCACAAACTTGAGAACGAATCCCCTTTTCAGAGTCCAGTGTATGCTCATTGTCACTGCCTTGATCATTTCGCTCTTCTATCATCTTGAAATCCTCCTTCGTGTCCACACTATTCAAAATATCAACTTTGGAAACAGAATCTGCAACGTTTTGAGGGCTTTGGACAGACTCATTCTCTTGTTTGGAGTGCTCCTTTTCTTGTAAAAGCGACGAATATATGGCAGACTGAAAATCCATCGTTAAACTATCATCTTCCTCTGTATTATCTTCTTTTAGAGAAGTAGTGAAATCACAAGATGATGAATTGCCTTGGTGCTGTATTCCCATTGTGCTACGCTGCTCATTCCAGGTCGACTCTTGTTGAGTAAGACTGTCATCAGTTTCAAGAGGACACGCAACCCACTGAATATCTTCCTCGGCATTCTCCTCACTAAAATCTCCACTACAAGTCATGCTAGGCTCCAGTTCCGTTTTCCACGGGTTCAAACTATGCATTTCCTGCTTCTCAGTTGGCGAAACTAATTTCGTCCACTCTAACCCTTCATCAACCTTGTTATTATTATTCTCTCCTAGGAAATTGGGATCACCTGAACCATTTAGCTCCGGACCATCTCCATTCTCAGCCATGGAATCATCTATTCTGGTAAGAGAATACTTTTTTCCAGGATCAGACGCAATGCGACGCCTTCCGAATCCTAGCTGAGAACCAGCTGCTGCCCGAGCTTTCATAACTTCCCTCTTCGTCAGAGATAAACGAAGGAATCCATCAAGCTGCTTTTGCGAAAAATCAGTAGGATCGTTTTCAACCTTTAAAAATTCTTCTCTATGAATTCTTCTTTCTCTATTACGAATTTTAGAAACAATTTCTTCAAACATTTCTGGTGGCATAGACGCAAAAGCTTCGGGGTTTATTTGGCTGATATCTGGCACTTCATATTCCTCATTCTCGGAGGAATAGGAATCGACACTCTGCATACTGTCTGAAACTTGACCTTCGCCTTCATCTCGGTTCTCTTCCAATTGTTCAGAACCCTTGATTTTTGTTTCACTGTCATCAGCGTCGCCACCTACGCTATCAGTTATCTGTTGTTCAAAGTTACTGTCGGATTCGTTAGTGTCTGGTTGCTCTCCTATTTGGTCATCATTGCCTTCCGAGTCTGGTTTGTTGCTTTTTAAGCTCTCCTTCAAAACTCTGTCCATATATTGGTCATATAGGTTAGAAGAATCAATATGTGAAGTAACAGAACTTTCTTCAGCTTCTTCGGGTTCTTTCGCTTTTTTCTCCTTCAATTTTTTCAACTTGAGCTCATTCAAAACTATCTTTTCTGCAATACGTCGCAGTCTTAGTTTCTGCTTGTTTCGCTGGCTTCGTCTCAAACTCAGTGTCCTCCTCTTCAACTGTGGGGTGGCGCCATCAAATACGAATATGGGTTTTACATTGTAAAAAATAAGCTTGCAACAACGCCTTAGAACACCGAGCAGATGAGCGTTGCGAATTAATTCTCCATCTGAGTCTCTCATTGCATACAAGAACTGAGTGAGCCAAATGGAAACATCTACAGCTAAAGTTTTGTTGGCAACAGTGTCCATAGATACACGTCTGCCCACTGGGGCAACAAGTTCCCACAAGCCTTTCACACCCATGCTATAGAATTTGGCAACTAGAGTTCTTTGAGCGAAAAAAGGAAAGCAAGGCCTGTACGAAAACGCCCCCAAACAAACTACAACATTTCCTGCAAAAATGAATCTTCCCGCCCAAGTGCAGAAGGGTGGGACATTTCCGCGGACTAGTTGGATTGGTTGAACACAACTTTACAGTGTTCATCATGAGTAAGAAGATAGTTAAGGGGAATAGAGAGTGCACATATCCTAGTAAATGATACTATCAATCGTTCTGTGGGAATCTAGAGTTAAGTGGCACTGCAAAGCTCAGTCACGGCAGGAGTAGTCATTCTATGTCTATTCCCAAAAACCACGCCTGCAATCGTTTTCTCTACCTTCTTTTCTTTTATTTGCTCTTTCTCTCCTTACTATGATTGCTCCTTTTAATACAGCTATACTATTTGGAACAACATGAACATTTGGAACCCTCTGCAGGGATAGCCGTCCAACTTGTATGGCAGGGATCGGGGGGACTTGAGCGCCAATAATAATAATAATAATAACAATCATGTGCGCACAAAAGACTACACCTGTTGTCCGAGTCACTCAGTTGCACAAGTCACGTGAACTTGCAAAGCTTTAATACGAAAGAGGAACGGTTCTAGTTGTCTATCCTTTGTGGAGCAAGGGCTGCGCTCTGTATCAAAACACGGATATTCTAGAGTCGAGAATTCGCACTTTGCTATGTGTCGAAGTGGCCACAGTCACTGACTCTGCAAAGAGTTAGGGGCTGTTGGCGCTGCGGCTGTCCTCCTGCGTTTCTCCTTTTTGGCAGAATGTTACAGAAATGCTTCATATGGACGTTTCTATGTCGGTGTCAAAGGAATATCATAACTTGCAAGCCAAAAATAAAGAATAAGCATCAGAAACGCTGCTCTCTTATCAGAAAACATGAATACCCAGCCCGATAAAATTCATTTATAAATGAAAAAGCCGCTGATTAGTGTAGTTCAGTGGGAATTGCGTCCCAACGAAATTTTCAGTATTTGAATAACTGGTCGCTGTCTATTGTAAGGGGATACGAACAGCTCGCACGATTAAACCATTTTTGGCCTATATTACATCAGATATTATTTCTAGTTTTTGTTTACTATCTTTATTCAAGTATTTTTTCGCCGAAAGGTCTATAAATATACTTTTGCATACTCGCTATGTACGTTTTGAAGACAGCACGCAAAAATTTGCCGCAGCTATGGAAAAAACTCAATTACTGTGTAGTTTGTTTCTATCACTGTAACGTCAAAAGTTTCGAAGCTACTCTATTCCTTTGGGCTGAACACATGGCGTAAAAAACGTCTGGCACAACTAAGAATAAGCTGTAAGTGGTAGGGCTCATCCGTGATTACGTGCAGTGAACACAGTTCTTGGGGCGGATTTGTAGCCCCTCGTCTGTCTATAAGCTAGTAGTTGAGAAAGCCAACTAGCAGCGAATCGTCTGGTTTGTTTCAAAGGAGAAATAAGACTCTGCTTCTTAACTGGCGTGTCTGAAAAATTCAGTCCATCTGTGGGGGTAACTTTATGAAGTGATTTTTGGAACTGCTGCAAGGAGCACCAGGTAAAAATATAGCACAAGTTCCGCATTTGATTGCTTACTGAAGTGTAGATACTTATCTCTCGACAGGCAATTCTTTGACCTCTGTGTTATCCAACGAACTATGATAACTATGAAGACTTTATCAGTCAAGTTGCAAGAGGCTAGTAGAAGAACCATTGATCTGGCAACTAAGTAAACATGCTGCTCTACCTGTTTTGGGCACGTATTTGTAAACTGCTTGCTTTGTCTGATGAACTGAACTTCACCAGTATTCTTGCCAATCAACAGTTGCTCATGATTTCGTTGTTTGTGCGACAGGTGCAAGACTTTGCTGATAATATGTTATTTTCTTATAAGATTGACGCGCGTTGTGCAGACTGACTATAGAATGATAATATCAGGCAATCTATACGCTCGCGGAATGTGAACATAGTGCACATGTCTTCTCCTTTTATGGACGTTCCTCAAACATAAAAGATTGAAATTCAGCCAAACATTCTTCCAAAGCAATAAATTCCACAACTACTGCCGCTTTTTCCGCTTTTACTTTTTTTCTTGCCAATGGAGTCACATAAAAGATACATATTCGGTCTTGACAAGATATACTATTATGAATAATACTTGGAGGCTCACTATTGTCCCTCATTCACAGGCAAGCTGACAAGATTCAAAACTACTGTACGACAGCTTTGATTGAAAATGCGTTCATATTGCAGTCGGAAGAAATGAAAAAGAGCTCTGAAAGGTACGATGTCCACCCGCTATCTCTCCTATGAAGATAAGTTATTCAGAGAGTGTGGAGGAGAGTGTAAAATTCAAATCAATTTTTCCTGGTTTGGTCGATTTGCTGCATTTTTCGTTGTTATTTTCTTATTGCGCCTTCGCCCTTTTTCTTTACGTTTGAGGCGGTTAAAGTCTATTTTTCTCTTCCTTCATGAAACTTTTAGGAGAATCAAAAACGCCTCTTCCGACAATATTACGAAATCGCCCTCACCGGAAACGACGCAAGCAAGTTAGTACCCCAACCAACTTGCGCGTTTTTATCGGTGTCTTTGGCTGCATCTTGTTCCTTTGCTGTTTGGTACTTCCTTCTGATACACGTCTCGCTGCCTTTGTCATATGTACAGTGGCTTTCGGGGGCTTTCTTTTTTCTTTATTTCTAGCCAAGTGGGTCCTGATGCAGGAAGAAGGAACGGAAGAGATGCGGGTAGTTTCCGATGCAATTCGTATGGGAGCCGATGGATTCCTCAGAACGCAGTATGGAACTATCATAAAGTTGACACTGTTTTGTATGTCGCTTCTGTTTGTAATATATCTGTTTCGACAAGTACCAGAACACTCGCCAGTGGGCTCTTTTTCGTTAGCTTGTACGACAGCCATATCTTTCTTTATGGGCGCAGTATGCTCGGGTACTGCGGGGTTTGTAGGTATGTGGGTTAGTGTCCGTTCCAACGTTCGTGTTGCATCTGCTGCTAGCAAAAATTATCATCTAGCAGTCTCCATAGCTCTAAGGGCAGGTGCATTTTCAGCTATCCTCGCAGTGAGCATGTGTCTTTTGGGTATTTTCGTACTCTTTGCTTCGGTTTCATTTATTATGCAGATACCATTTTATCGAATCCCCGTACTCCTTGTCGGCTACGGTTTTGGAGCATCATTCGTGGCACTCTTTGCACAGCTGGGCGGTGGTATTTATACAAAGGCGGCAGACGTTGGAGCAGATATGATAGGAAAAGTCGAAACGTCGATTCCGGAAGATGATTCTAGAAATCCGGCCGTTATTGCTGACCTTGTTGGGGATAATGTTGGAGACTGTGCAGTGAGTTGCTAGTTTTGAAACAAATTATATTTTCCATTTACGTTTTGTCAAAGGGTCGAGGAAGTGATCTGTTCGAAAGCATTGCGGCGGAGATCATTTCAGCAATGATCATCGGTGGGGTTTTGATGGAACAAGCACACGTTGGGGCAGGTTATTTGATGTTTCCTTTAAGTGTTCATGCAATGGATCTGTTGGTTAGCTCTTTTGGAATCATGTCTGTTCAGAGAGCAGATAATTTTGCCTATTTGACTCGTATCTGGTCAAAGGTGATTTCATTGTGGAACAGGGACTTTGGTGGACAAAATGAAACGCTTGAAAATGGCGACTTCCCTGCAGAGAATAATGCATTCGCGTTGTTAATGAAAGGTTACCGAACCAGCGCAATTATAAGTGGAATTCTACTTGTATTTCTATGTCGCAGCCTTCTTTATGACGAAGCAGCACCTTATGCTTGCTGGTATTTCTGTCTTTGTTCGTTTATTGGATTAGGAGCTGGATATATATTCATTGCTATCACACAGTATTACACAGACTATAGCCATAGTCCAGTGGCCTACATAGCAAAGTCGTCCATGACTGGAGCAGGTACGAATGTCATTGCAGGAATTTCTGTTGGATTGCAGTCTACGCTACTTCCAGCAGTAACTATCACTATGGCAGTTTTGATGTCCTATCGTCTTGGTCAGGTAAGCATCGAGCTGATATCCCAAGTGACAATTTTCATTATATTTTGAAAGGCTTCCGGATTATACGATTCCAATGGAGAACCTGTCGGTGGCTTATTCGGTACAGCCGTTGCAACGATGGGTATGTTGAGTACAGCCGCATATATCCTTTCGATGGATGTTTTCGGGCCTATTACGGATAATGCTGGCGGCATCGTTGAAATGAGTACATGCGCACCAGAAATCCGAAACATAACGGATCAACTTGATGCAGTCGGAAATACTACCAAAGCTATTACAAAGGTATCTAGTCATTCCGTGGTTGATATGCGTGTGTTTGGAGATATATAACTGATATCTTTCAAATGTAGGGTTATGCAGTAGGTACCGCTGCACTGGCATCATTCCTTCTGTTTAGTGCATTTCTTGATGAAGTAATGGAGTATTCCGGTTTACCCTTGGAAATAGTAGATATTGCAGTTCCTGAAGTATTCTTTGCTGGTTTCATAGGCTCCACATTGGTGTTTCTTTTCTCTGGAACAACCATTAGGGCGGTAGGTACGGCTGCTCAGGACGTTGTAGCGGAAGTTCGACGGCAGTTTGCAAACTTCCCAGGCATCATGAATGGAACACAAAAACCTGACTACCAAGCATGTGTAACTATCGTAACGAAAGCTGCTCTAAGAGAAATGTTAATTCCGGGTGCAGTCACTGTGTTGTCTCCTGCCTTTGTTGGCTATCTTTTCAAGTTTGTCGGAACTCATGAGGATGATCCTTTGATTGGTGGTAAATGTGTTGCGAGTTTCTTAATGTTTTCTACTGCCACAGGATTGTTACTGGCATTATTCTTCAACACGGGTGGAGGAGCATTTGACAATGCCAAAAAGTTGATTGAACGTGGTTTCTACGGTGGAAAGGGCTCGGATGCTCATAAAGCTGCGGTGACGGGAGATACTCTGGGCGATCCATTTAAAGATACGGCTGGGCCTTCCCTACATGTACTTATCAAACTAATTTCAACCGTTGCACTTGTACTCGCTCCCAGTTTTGTAAAAAGCGGAAAGCTGTGATTGGTGCTAACAACCCTTTTAATAGTATGGGGCACCATAAAAATATTTTACATTATATGTCAGTTATCAGAGACTGAGGCAGTGTCGCTTGTGGAGTCACTATCGTCTGAACTATACATTTGTGCTTCTTGTTGTTGTTGTTTCAGTTCAGTTGAATCTCTATGGGACGATTCTGGAACGGTGCTCAATTCATTATTACCGCTTTCCTCAACATGACCAGTGCCATCGAATCTCTTGTCTTGATCACCTCTTCCTAACCCTCCTCCTCCACCACTTGTAGCACTTGCCGTCTGCCCACTTTCTAAAGTCATGCCCATATCATAGTTAGTTCCTTGAAGTGTTCGTAACTGCTCCCTCAAATTTTCCAATTCACTGGTAACCGATGAGGTTTGCGTGGTGAAGGTTTCACCTACTGAAGCACCCTTCTTCTTTTGTACTCGTTTCTGTAGAGCACTTTGTACAAAAGCTTCCATTTCTCTCAGTGTTCGAGTATCTAGTGCATCTATATCTATCTCTATTTCTTCTCTGTCGTTCACAGGAGTAGAACCTTTGTGACGCATAATTATTTGTACCACCTTGGCTAATTTGTCACCAGGAAGTAAGTTAATATTGTCTCCTAATCTACGCTTTTCTTCATATGTCATTGGCACGTTTCCAAGTGGGTTGGAGGACGAGGAAACTTCTTGCGGTGGACCATCTGCGTTGGAAGATGCCATTCTGGCCTGTATTCTTTCCAATTCCTTAATCTTCTCCTGTAGTTTTTGAATCGATGACGATGGACTTTCTGCAGTCATAGATGCGTGTGATGCCGCAGCAAAGCTACTGTATGTTCGTTGGTCGTTTCGATTCTTGTTGTCTGTCGAGACAGTAGTAGTACCTGCACTTGTTGGTGCAGCAGGTTTTACTTTCGTGAATGAATGATGAGCCGCCTTGTGAGAAGAACCTTCAGAAGATGTCTTTCGTTTTGCAGAAGAAGTATTCGCCTTCTTTACAGGTCGCTCATGAACAGAACGCGATACAGATGGTCTTTTCTTTTCCTTTGACCTGGACGACTTTGTCTCGGGCAAACTTTTGAGAGTGGCTTCCAACTTCCTTTCAAAGGTTTCACTGAGTTTTGCAGCGGTTACGTGATAAGGAGTTCCTTGCAGATTATATGTCATAGCATTTTCCCACACAAGACGGACATCTGCTTTAAATCTTTCCAGATCAAACTGAGCGTATTTTGGCGTATCTTCCATCGTGGGATGGCGATACAATCCAAGCTCCATTCTGTAAAGAACAGTACCTAAATCCATTGGATGCTGGATAATTTCAAAGTATCCTGGAATTTCTTCTGGAGTAAATAACTCATCGACTGGCTTGAGAAATGCCCGGGCGTCCTTTCTTTCCATAAGACTTTTCAAAATATTCCTACACTTGTAATACAAGGGGTCTTCTTTATAATCACTGCCTGGCGTATGTGGCGACGCAACTAATTTCACCGAGTTAAGCTGACTTCCAGGAGTTCTTGGTCGAAGCGAACGCGACGACTTATCTGGCTCCGACTCTTGTGGCGAAGAAGCAGTTCGACTTTCGCTATTTTCTCCCGCAAAAGAACTCTGAATATCTAAAGTTGGCGGAGACATTCTCTCGGTAACGAAAGTTTTCTCCAAGGGACTGGATATAGGAGTGTTCTTTTTCTCCATGTATTTTAACTTCTTCGACTCCACCTCATTCAGTTTCGCTAGCAACGCCATTTTCCTTTCCAACTTATCGTTCTTTCCAAACAACTTTTGTTTCGGAGAAGAACTTAACGTCGACTCTCTACTCTCAAAGGTAGGTGTATTCTCCTCCTTTGGAGAAGTTTCTCTTTCGTCCGTCCTCGAACGTTCTATAGCAGTTGTTTTGGAGTCAGAACTCACTGTGTGTTCTGATGGGTTCTCCGCCTCTATTTTAACCTGAACATTCTTATCTTTTTCCTCATAGCTTTGGCTGTTTGCTCCTTGTGAACAAGGATGTTCTACGCTCTCATTCGGAGTCTCAGACTTGGAAAGTTTTCCAACAGTAACGCTTGCTGATTCTTCCTCCAGTCTTTCTTCCGCCGAATTTTTGTCTGTCATTGCCTCAGCCCCAGTATTTACTACCAAACTTGAATCTTGGGGGTAACTTGCTTGACTCTTCGACGACGTCTCCGGCTTTTCAATATACGTAGTTCCCTGAGTGGGGGACTCGTAGTTACGTTCTTCAACGTTGATCGGGGAAGCTTCAACGTGGGACGGCCGCTCACCAGTCCACCCTGTAGAAGCTAGACTGGAAACAGGGATTTTATTCTCTTCGAAAGCGCTATCGTCTACCCCTGAGTATTTTTGGTCAGGGAAAACAACTTGTTGCTTTTTCTCGCGTTCCACGTCCTCTAGCGTTTGTTTTTGTACCGTTAAAGCGTTTGTCCCCGTAGCACTGGACAATTCTACGTTACTGTCTACATTTGAACCCCCTTGGACAATTCCCTGTGACTCTACCATAGTTTCGTCTTCAGGGATTTCGTTGGGAGAGCTCATTATCTCAAAAATGTTAAGAAGTTTGTCGGAACAAGTTGTGTCCACCTAGCGTTGGGAAAGCATCAATCACTCATTTCGTCGATCTAAGCGCCATGAATTCTTAAAAGGCGGGCTCGCGGCGGAGGGGCCGATTCTACGCCCTCGAAGGGACGCTGAGGTGTTCGTTGAGGCGCAGGGACCTCCTTGATTTCATCAGAAAATGGCCTCGATGATTTATTGTTGGTTTCTCACTTCCAAACAAAATAACGTCTAATGTGTTTCTCTATTTTCAAGCCTTGACAGACACTCTTTCACTTGTGCTTCCGTGTATATCACGAATTTCTTGGTATCTAAACTGCTTGAGAAATAAACAAGAGGAGCGAGATAGAGCAGTTTACCTGTTCGTACAACCGCAACTTCAACATTATTGCTTTCTACTTTCTCTTCCATTACTTCTTTCAAAGTACGAAGAGCCAGAGTTTCAGCTTCACTCAAAGTCATGCTCTTATAATATGCCTCTTGTAACGCACTTTGCGCAGCTTCCGATCCAGCGCCAATTGCCTTTGCCAACCATCGAATATACCTGGCAATCTGTTAGTGTTATTCTATCAATCACTAGAGAACCTACGTTCCCGAAGGATCCGTATAAAAGAGAGCAGGGCCCTTTTCGTCGACTCCAGCTATCAGAAGGGAAACTCCAAAAGGACGGCTCATCATTTCCTTAAAGTTGTAAACGATTTTTTAAAAAGTCCATTGCAACGCCAAACACACCTCTTCCCTTTCGTCATCGTCTTCCACACCTTCCCCGAAACGAAGTGCCAAGTCACAAGTTGCTTGCGTCAAGCTTTCTACTGGCATTGGCTCGTCGAAAGTAAATCTACTTTGCTGTGAACATATAGATAAGACAGTAGAGGCTTTTCCTTACCGATGATTTTGAGCTTCTACTCGTGCATGTTCTATCATAGTTCTAGCATCGGCAATTAAGCCACTCATTGCGCAACCCACGTGTTCATCCTTTGACACAAGCTTAGTACGGCAACCATCGTTGCACGAAAAAGTTCATACGATTTCAACAAGTTTTTCCACACTATTAGGCTCCAACAGCGTAGAAGAAAGACGTTTTTCCACCGCGAGCACTACACTATTCCATGGTTCACCAAATATTTCCACTCCTTTGTAGCAAGTTGATCTTACCCTTCAGCTGTTTGTATACCTACCGCTGTTGAACCAAGCTTGATCGCTTCCATTGCATATTCAACTTGAAATAGTCTTCCTTCTGGCGAGAAAGTATTTACTCCTCTATCATATTCGCTTCTGGTCAGAAACATGGCGATGATGATGAAAAGGCCAAATTCCCCCCGCCACCAACTTGCGGAGGAGCGGAGCGTACTTGTTTCCTACTTTGCTTACGATGGCATCTATTTTAATGTTGCTATTGCATTTTATTTGGAAAGTGGACTAATGCTAAGTTTTAAGTAATGCAGTATAGTTCTTTAGGCCAAATGCATATTCCCTATCTTGGTTGGTTTTTCGTAACTTTGGGACCGTTGACATGTCTGTCAAACTGGATGTTGCTGAACGAGATGGAGAAAAACTCTGTTTTCTAACAAGCTGCTAATCTATGTCACGACAAGTCCTCCTTTTCCAACAAGGTCTGGTTGGAGCTAATGGCCCTGTCCTACCTACAGTTATGAATGTCTAGTTTATTGAGGGCACAGTGCTACATGGACTCGGAAAGCCTTGGCGGTAGCATTTATAAGTAGTTCAATGTAGAGAGATCCTGGCAATCTTTCCTTTTGCTCACTTCGTTTGTTGAAGTTGAGCCAATGTGAATCCTATCTCTATTATCAGACTCAGCCTTTGATCTTGTTTCGTTTTGCGATGACGAAAGTTTCAGATTTTTTAAGGAGCAGATAGCTAAAATTGGACTATTTTGAAGAACAAGCTCGTTGAGGTCTTCCAGTTGAATTTTATATGTAGATGCTTGAAGCCTTCAATGGCTAGGAGTAGCGAGATGTGATTACCTCTGCTATGGAAAAAACAGATGAATTATCTGTATCGTATTACGAGTTACTGAATTGTGTTTAAAGAAACTTGGAGGCAAAGCCTAGAGTGTCATGATAAAGCCATAGAATGAATGAGAGACCTCCAGCGATTGTTGGACTCACCTTACTCTGATGCCAAAGTATCACGAGACGTGTCAACTCACAAGTCGATATCCAAGCGCGAGTGACTTTTGTGGCTGAATGCCAACAGGATCGACACTACTGCGATTCCTACATAGCACAGGCATTCTTTAGGTGCGACTCAATGGACTAGGGCGGCTACCTATGGTGTTTCATTTGCAACATTGGTTCCAGTACTTGAATATCCCGATGCAACATAGAGGAGTCTAAGGCCTTGTAAACTACTTTAAAGCCTCAAAGCAATGCCTATTTATATCGATGGATCCAATTTTTGTCGCAGTGTTAAAGAAACGCTACTCTTTTGTGTTTGTCTTATCTTGCCTATAGTCCAGCCTCAGTCTCACAAAGGAGTAATTCTTGCTTTCAACTCGAGTGACCACGGCTGTGGACAAACGAGCTTCAACTAAGGGAGTCTTTATATGACCCAAAAACTTTATCTATGTAGCAACTTGCAGCTAGAGGAGCGGACGCTTGGGCTATTTCTTGTCGTGGTGAGTGCAAATAGCCTTGAAGACAGTTTGCACTGCTCAGAATGCGCAAACCTTTGCCAAAAACACTTAATAGTTGTCTTGACGAGATATTATGCATCATTTTTTGGGCTCTATAATAATTGGTATCGCACTATAGTGAATTACTGTGCCTCGCTATCATCAAGTGTCATAATTGCCAGAGTTGATTGACTTTGATGAAGACTGGATAGTAAAGACGCGACTGTTTTAAGGCAATTGATCTGTCAAGTTCAGTTTTATTTTAGAATGATAAACGTCGAGTCAATATTTTTCCTCTTTGGGATGCTTAGACACTTCAAAACTAGTTGCAAAGTGCACTCAATTACTTACCGCTGGTTGACGGGTTTTCCTTTTTGCTGTGCTGCAATCCTACATTGCAAAGGTTTCGTATTTCGTCGATTATTGATCATGGAAAGAACTTCATGAGCGAGACAATAGGTTCGTATGGAATAGGAGGAATAGATATCTTTGCAAAGGATATTATCTGTGGTGATGGATAAGCTCATTTTGAGTGACATAGGAAAGAGCTAGAGGAGCAGCAACAGCAGTCATTCTATGTCGATTCCCAGAAAGGACGTTTACATTTTTCCTCCTAGCAACAAAGTCAACTTGTAGAATTCTTCTGCATGGATGGCAGTGTAACTTGTGTGTTCATAATAATTGTGAGCACGCAAACTACTATTACTATTCTCCGATTCATTCAGTTGCATATGTCACATGAAGCAGCAAAGGTTTCAATAGAATAAGTGCAGGTTCTACCCCTCTATCCAATATGGAGAGATTTTCAAGCTCTGTAGCAATGAAACATGGATAGCACTTGGTTCGTGGAACTGGTGCAGAAATGCTTCAACGGGAATTCTCCGCATGAAAGGAGCGTTCGAGTGTCGCGTCGAAGTCCCTTCGAGGTCCACAGCACTTGTGACATTATTTGCAGATATTTTGGAACAATTTCGTGGCGATATATGCAAGTGGAGTTTATCAGATGTTGACAAGTTTAGTCCATGCTATTACGAGTCGTTCAAGCAGTGAACAAAATGATGCACGACAAGTAGAAGGTTTCTTTGAGGTTGACCAAGTCCAAGGTTGTGAAAGGGCTATCAGACAATGCATACAAGAAACAAGTATAATAGCGAGTTGATATTATCGTAATAGAGAAAATGTGACAAGTTGGTTCAATAAACACTTGGAACAGTCGATGGTTTCCTCATGAGAAACAAGTGGTAATATCGTCGTCCTTGCAAATCCCACTTTGTCCATTTGTTGTTTTTTTGGGTTCGGTCAACGCCAACCATACTTTGGCTTGTAAGCAAGTTGTTGTATTCAGCAGTATGCCAAAAGTCAACGCTACTGCTGCCACTTCCCAAACTGAACAACCTCATCCTACTTCCAGCAACAAGGGAAAATATACTTCTTTCAACTTGAACGCTCTTTTGCCAAAACAAAAGCCACATACGGAAAAAGGTTCGTTGCAGTTTTGTACGAGAACCAACTTCTGAACAAAGTGTTAGGCATTGGAAGCTCGAGAATGCAAGTCTTGGGCAAGTCTTCTGTACTCTCCAGGGCAGCACCTAAAGTTCCTTTACCCTTTAACTTGCCAAGCATGAGAAAGGAGTCCGCTGTGGAAGCCTCTTCCGAGACTGATAAGGACGGAAAGGATAAGAGTCCACAGAAACTTGAAGTTTCCAGGCAAGAACAACCAAACTCCTATGCGACGGTTGCTGCCAGTAGAATGAAACCTCACAGTGTGAGATATTCACCGACGATGAGTGGGAAAACCGCGTTAGAAACAGAAGAACACTTGAAAGATATGCACGAGACAAGTGCAGGACAGAGTGCATCGCAAGTGGAAACTCAGAGGACTGATTGGAATGCAGAGGCACAACAAAAGAATTTCCCTTTTTTGAACCAAAAGTCTCCTAAAATGTTTTCTAGTGATTCGAAAGAGACTTTTCCAACCAAGGAAACCCGAGGAAACGTGATAGAGTCCGAGAAGTTGGGACAAAGTGAAGTGTTGGAGACTCGCAATGATAGTAAGGGAGCAGTTCATGAGCACCGTTCCGTTTCTTCAGTAGAGAATGAGACATTTTCAGACTCTGGAAGGGAGTCGGAAAAGCCTCCGAAACGATTAATATTGAGAAGACAGGAGGAGAGCATAAATAGAAAGCCTGAATCACAAAGTTGGAACGTGGAAAGCAATTCATCTCAACGAGATTCCGTATATCTTAGTGCAGAAGAACCTTTATATGAGTCGGATACTGTGTCGCAGGATAGACAGAAAGAATCCACAAAATCCTCTGGTCACTCGGGATTTTCATCTGATAGGGACTCGAATGACCGGCAAAGTGAGTAATTGGAGATGCAATAGATAATAGAAATAGATTGAAGGTGCATATCTAGGTGACCGAACCATGGAAAGAAACAATCGTGTTATCTCTGAACGAGATTATGTCGACATAGGATATTCTCAAGTTTCTAAAGCAGGTCGGAAACCTTCAAGACCAAAAGCGAGTGGCAGATTTAGACGAATGATGTCGTCTGAGATCAGAGGACGTCGTCGTGGAGTATCATCGGAAGGTCGAAGATTTTGGAGAGTTGTTCAGCGCTCAAAGAATGCAGAAAGGGAAGGTTTGTAGTACTCTTTTGAATGGATCATCTTTTTAAATATTTTTGGTTAGATCCTTTCTCGAATGCAACTTTATCAAAGAGTTTTTCTGAAGAACGAGACGATGTTGTATCTCATCCTTGTGAGAATTCATCAGTTTTTGTAGATACTGTCAACTCTCCAAACAAAGACAATGTTAACGCCTCAGCGGATAGAAAATTTTTGGAGAAAAATGATAATTTAGAAACGCTCTTTGAAAGAATTAGCATTCAAGAGTTAACTGCTCATAACTCAAGTGTCGACACCTATCCTTCTTCCACAAGTCAAGAAGAATGCAGTGGCAGTGGGGAAAAAGCAGAATTAGAGGAAGAACAGACGTCGTTTTTGACTTTTGGTTCGTTGTGGTCGGATTTAAATGCCTTGAATGATTCGTCGAAGAGTCCTACGTTGAATATTTCAAGTCAAAGTGAAAATGCTTTGGGGGAAGATTTTTGGGGTCAAGTTAACAACACTTCATTAGTTGTTCAGCCTGATATTCCTTTTAGCAGCGATAAGAAAACTGCCACACCAATCTCAAAACTAAAGCGTCATCAGCAGCTCAGTCGCAAAAGATCTAGTCAAAGTGGTAAATTGGCAAGGAAGTCAACGGTTGTCGCAAGTAGGACGAGGAAGAGATCCAAAGTTTGGATGGCCAAGCAGTCCACATCATCCTTTGAACAAGTTGAACGAAAGGTCGAAATATCTTCTTCATCTTTGGACACAGTCAATCAACCGGCGTCGAATTCCGGTGACATTCCAAATAGGACGTCGGTCAAGGCAAACAGTAGTCATACGAATGATAAGACTTCCGGAAAAGGGCGAAATGGAAGAGAATTCATAAAAAACAATCGCTTACGTAAGGAATGGGTTGCCAAACATGCCAATAGTCAACACACGGTGGGCAATGACGTGAAGCAAACACTATCACAAGAACAAGTGAGCAACTCCAAACCGAAACCAGAGTTACGCTCGAGCTCAGTACATGAAAGTGATACAACCAATATTACGAGATCTTCGAAACTATCAAATAGGGGTGCAAGAAAACCAGTAAGATGGAGAAAAGTGTCTTCTGAAAACATAACTTTGGACGAAGCGACGAAAGTGACGGAACAAAAAGAGGAAGAAACTCGTGGGAACAAGGATAAACATTATATACGAAGGAGGCCTACAAGAGGAAGACAACGAAGTGTACAGTACGTACCCAAGCAAGTGTAAACACTGAAACTTTTAAAGTTTCAGCACAAGTTTTTTTGCTTTCGAGGGATAGTATTATTGTTTCGTTGTCCATAGCAAGTGGTATATATTTCCAACAAAGGAGATATATCTAGATATTGATATACAAGTACAGCTTGGAAGTCCTTTTTCCCATGATGTTTTTTGGAAATATAAAATATATAATAATGTAGTTCAAGGAAAGAAATTGGAAAGGAAAAATATTACGACTGAATAAGAAGTTATCCTTTTGCGTGTCGTTCTTAGTGCATTTCAATTTCTCGTGGCGTGGGAGTGGCGTTGGACGAATACAACTTGAACTGCGCGGCAAAAAGCAAACTGGCAAAAACACTCGTTCTCTCACATACCAACACGGAGATGTCTTCGAGAGTAAAGGCAGATACCACGGAGGCAAGCTCAGAGTTAAAAATAGTTCTTAAAAGCTCTGATATGGAACAATCAAAGCTGGAAAAGACTTTTCAGATAGCCAAAGAGGTAAGTTGCGTTGAAACGGAGATCCTCGGAGACCGAACTTTGAAAAGGCTGTTTCCAGGTTCAAGTTGGAGAAGGATATTGCTGCATTTATTAAAAAAGAGCTGGACAAAAACTTTGATGTATACTGGCACTGCGTTGTCGGAAAGAGCTTCGGTTCATACGTGACTCATGTTAGTGGCGCATTCGCCTACTTCTACGTGGATAAGCTTGCAGTGATGGTTTTCAAAGCATAGCATAGCCTTAATAAAATGACGTTGATGGCAGTTTTGTAAAATGTTGCCAAAATTTTCTTCTCGTCGATCACAACATGTTGGGGAATTGGATTTAACACAAGAACGTTCGCGCTATTTTCCTCTATGTAAGATGGAACCAAGTAGAAAGTCTCAAACCATTCAAGCAAACCTTTTTTGTGACAAAACTCAAGGTTCTTCTCCAGACATACTTGGGTCGGGTAAAACAGAGACGGTAGAAAAGCCAGTGAATTGGGACTCCGTTTGTAAAGTAGGTATTTGTGCAATGGAAAAGAAAGTTAAATCCGCAGCAATGCAAGAAATGTTGCAGTCCATCTTAAGTCATGGAAAAAATTTTCTGAAAATCGAAGTTTTCACCCCTGAAACTATTTTCCACCGCCAAGCTGAAGACTGGCCAATAGTAGATGTTCTCATAAGCTTCTATTCGGTAGGTTTTCCGCTGGACAAAGTTCTCAAGTATGTAGAACTTCGACAACCGCAATGCGTAAATGATATTGGTTTCCAGAAAATACTTCTTGACCGAAGACTTGTATTTTGTGTATTGAAAAACATTGGTGTCTCCTTACCACCGCATATTTTTGTCAACAGAGATTCACCTTCTAAAAAAGAAGAGCTGTATGCTTGCTTAGCTCAAGTTACTTGGAAAAACTCTACACTGGAAAAGAGTATGGAAAGCTTGCAAAATGCATTAAATTTCAATCAGACAGGTGAAACCATAAGAGTAGGGTCGCATTCCTTACGCATGCCTTTTGTTGAAAAACCAGCTTGTGCTGATCGCCACGATATATATATATATTATCCATCATCTATGGGAGGCGGTGTACGACGGCTGTTTCGTAAAACCGCGGATAGAAGCAGTGAATATTATAACCCACGAGAAGATGAGAAGTGTGGAGATGTAGCTCAAGTTAGGCTTGATGGTTCTTATGTTTATGAAGCATTTTTAGATGCGGATGTTCAACAAGACGTCAAAGTATATTGTGTAGGTCCTCATTATGCTTATGGTGAATCGCGCAAGTCTCCAGTTGTAGATGGTGTAGTGGAACGTCTTCCTGATGGAAAGGAGCGAAGATTTGTTACAACTCTTTCTTCAGAAGAAAGCAAGGCGGCAACTGCTATAGTATCCGGGTTTCGACAATTTGTCTGCGGATTTGATATTATTCGTTGCAAAAATAGGTTCTTTGTTATTGACGTGAATGGATGGAGCTTTGTAAAAGGCAACGAAGAATATTACAGGGAAGCTGGAAAATACTTGGCTACTTATATTTTGTTTTTATGGTCACGACCGAACTGTGCAGATATTTTGTCGTCGTAAAAGTCACAACACTTTGGTTTCTAGAATCCTCCAAGCCATTTTGGCGCGCAAAATCTTCACCTTTTGGCATTTTTTTCCTCGACAATTATTCTTCCTGGCGATTGGGTTGGCGTGTGAAGACGACAAACGAGAATGGGGTCACTAGCAAACTTTTTGAGACCAGGTATTGGAGGTATGCTAAAAGAAGGTGCAAAACACTTGTCGGGAGTGGAGGAAGCGGTCTTGAAGAATATAGAAGCTTGTAAAGATCTTGCTAGCATCGTGCGGACCTCTATGGGACCTAACGGCATGAACAAGATGGTGCTGAACCATACAGGAAAAGTTTTTGTTACTACGGATGCTGCAACCATTATGAAGGAACTAGACGTCATACATCCTGCTGCGAAAATGTTGGTAATGGCTGCACAGTCTCAGGAACGGGAATGCGGCGATGGCACCGGCTTTGTCATCGTTTTTGCAGGTGAACTTTTGGAACAGGCACAGGAACTAATCCGTCAAGGTTTACACCCCAGTGAAATAATTCAAGGTAGGCTCTTTACATGTTTTTGCGTAGTATCTCAACTTTTCTATTCAGGTTATCAGAAGGGTTTTGAGAAGGCGTTGCAGGTCTTGGATTCACTCGTTATCACAAGCATTCCAAACCTGCGAGATACAAAGGCTGTTTGTGAAGCTTTGCGCACCTGTATTGCTTCGAAGCAATACGGTTTGGAGGATCTTATAGCTTCGTTAGTTGCAGAGGCTTGCATCAGTGTTTTGCCCGCGGATGAAAAGCACTTTAACGTTGACAATATACGTGTTTCAAAAGTGTTAGGAGGCTCGTTGCATCTTTCTACTGTAGTACACGGCACCGTGATAAACCACGAAGCAGCGGGCAGTATAAAGTCGGGTAAGTCGTGGTTTATTCTTTTGATCTAAACTTACTTTGTCCAGTTGAAAACGCAAAGGTAGCTATTTATTCGTGTGATTTTGATATAGAAAATCCGGAAACAAAAGGGACTGTTCTTATCAAGAATGCAACAGAATTACAGTCGTATAACCGTTCAGAAGAAGATTCGTTGGAGAAGAAAGTCAAGAGCATCGCAGAACGTGGTGTTACTGTTGTTGTTAGCCCCAAGTTTGGTGACCTTGCCTTACATTTCTTAGAGAGATATAAGATCATGGCAGTGAAATGTGGTTCAAAGGTTGATTTACGTCGCGTTGCACGTAGTTGTGGTGCAGCAGGCTTGACAAAAGTTGAAGCACCCGATACAGAGTCTATTGGTTTTTGCGATTCTGTTGTAGAAGAAGAAATAAGTTCGACTAGAATGGTTGTATTCCGTCAAAAGAATGAGAGTTCTCGAGTTGCCACTATATTGCTTCGAGGAGGGACTGAGAATATGATGGACGATGTTGAACGTGCTATTGACGATGCTGTTAACGTATTTAAAGTGTTGACAAAGGATAATAGGTTTCTTCCTGGAGCTGGAGCAACAGAGCTTGAGTTGGCCCGTCAGATCTCTTCGTTTGGAGAGAAGAGCCCTGGTCTTGATCAGTATGCCATAAAGAAATATGCAGAGTCTTTAGAAGTTGTTCCCAGGACGTTGGCTGAAAATGCTGGGCTCAAGGCAACGGATGTGGTTAGTCGTCTTTATGCCGTTCATACGTCAGGACACAGCACAACTGGTATTGATATTGAAGCTGGAAGTAAGATGCACGAAGACGTTGCTGGTGTATCCTTGTCGAATGGCACGAGTGGTTCTCATGAGACACTCCCAATAGGTATTTTGGATGCAAAAAGTTGTGGTATTTACGATTCGTTAGCAACGAAGAAGTCTGCGTTGACGCTGGCAACGCAAGTAGCCACGACAGTTTTAAAGATTGATCAAATCATCATGGCAAAGCAAGCCGGAGGACCAAAGCCGCAGTCACGTGACGCAGATGCAGATGATGCTGCTTGACTGTACTTTTGCTGTTGTTCAATAAAGCCTTTGTTATCAAAAACTATCTGTTGATATAAAAAGGAATCATTTTATTACGAATACATAAAAATACTACTACTGCTTGGCCCTTAATACTGATGTGAAAGATCCTCTTCATTTCTGATAGAATTGAAGTTACGAAACGGATTCTTTGGATCTGCCGGGTCAAAGTCTTCCAATGCTGCAACATCATCACCTTTGTCCTATTGCATATTCAATCAAAAGTGCATATTATTCTACACACTCAACGTACTTCGTCACGCAGAGGTCCATACTGCGTCAAGTCCAGAGGATCCCTGACTTTAGGTATGATTGGCGGCTTCTCGTTGCGAATCAACGCAAAATTAATGTCATGGAACCAAGGATGCTTCTTCACATCTGAGGCTCCATTTTCATGTCCCAAACGTTTGCTGGGCTATTTCGAGTATTAGTAAAGAAAAACTCCATTGCACAGTATTCTTACATCGCGCTTTAAAAGTTTCTTCATAATATCTTTACATTCGCTAGATATAGGAAGATCCTCTCGAAGCTTTATGTTTCCACTGATAATCTTACTGAAAGTTTCATCCGAATAGGAACCTTTAAAGGGAGTCGTCCCATAAATCATTTCATGAATAAGAATCCCCAAAGTCCACCAATCGACTGCCGATGAATGTCCAACACCTCGAATGACCTAAAAAGTTATAAGCCATAAACAGAATAAACATGATGTAATTATACCTCCGGTGCAATATATTCTTCCGTACCAACAAAAGAATTTGTTGCATACGGAAGAACAGGTTCTGAATCTACGATATCCAACTTGTGCTTCTTCTGACGCTTATTGCCAAAGCTATTTTTGATCTTTTCCAGTAAAGAAGACGACTGCTCCACAACTCGGGGGGATACAGGATGTGCCTGCTTGGACAAGTCAAAGTCAGTCAAAGCAATATGCCCGTCACCACGCATAAGAATATTTTCAGGTTTCAGATCGCGATATATGAATCCCATATGATGCAAATATTCCAGTGCCAATACAACTAAGCATAATTAGTTACTATATGGTATTCAAAGCACGCGACGACTATCCAACCTTCAGCTGCATAAAATTTTGCTGCTTCTTCCTTTAGTCTCTTCTTAGGTTGTCTTTGCAATACCCTGAAAAATTCACCCCCCTCGCAATATTCCATAATGAAGTACAGTCGGTTGGCTGTTTGAAAGGAAGCATACATAGTAACAATAAAGGGATGATTGGCAGTAGCAAGAATTTCACGTTCCGTCAATACTCTCTTCACCTTGAAGACACATTCACTCAACAGACTCTTTGAAAATCCAAGAAACCAACCAACCTTGTTCCTTGCTATCATTTCTTCTTTGGTTAATACTTTCATTGCATACAACTTCTGGGTTCCCTTTAATAAAACTAAATATACCTTGCCTACGTCTCCTTTTCCCAATAGTTTCAGCTTGACAAAACTTTGGGGTCCAACCTCACTGAATTTTAGCCTACGAATTACACACAAGTTTACACGTACTTGGTCTTCCGTTACTGGAAATCTCTCATTGAAAGCAACCGCACTTCGAGCCAGTACCTGTGAACGAGAGACTGGCGTTGACGGGCTCTCTGTCAACGATAAGTTTTTCAGCTTGTTGGAAGCATTTTCGTCCTCTTCTGTGTCGCCTTTGTCTGTTTTGCCGTTGGGTTGTAGGTTTCTGTCTTCTTCGGTGTCATTCATTTTGTTGGAAAGTCATTCCACAACTAACGGATTCACAAGCAGATTTCTGCGCAGGAAGTCCAAATTGCTAATTTTACGTGGTGGAAAGAACTTTGCATTTCAATTTCTGGGGTATGGAAACGAATACTTGGTCCTAAGTACTTGGTTCTTTTTTCGAAAGGTAAAGACTTGTTATTGTGATAATGAGCAACGCCAACTAATGTTGAGTTCCAGGGAGTGCTCAAGCAATTTCTACAACGGTGCTCGAGAATATGAAACATTTCCTTTTGTTCCTTTATATCATAGAAAATCTTTCTATAAATTCTGCCTTGTTTTGTAACATTTTCATAGCTTTCCAATAAAGCTGTGCAACCTTACGATTCTCGTTGTGTCTTCGTTCCAAACTAATGTACTTTAACCAACAATCGATACAAGTATTCCCTTCCAATTCACACCAGGCATCAAATAATTTTCGCAAACGCTGGAGATTTTGCTTCTTCTGTCCTTGTTCAACATGAATAGCCATTCGAATGATGGATACATTCATAGGGCAATAGTAAAGAAGTTTGTCATAAAGATTTCGCACTTTTTCTAAACATTCCAAGTTATTCATAGATGTTAAAGTGCCCATTTCACCGTTCAAAAACTGAATCAAGAAAAGTGCTTGGTTTGTGTCAACACCAGTTTGGTGAAAGATTTGCTGTTCCAATCTTCCAATAATCGAACGTTCGATATCTTCTCGGTCCTGTTCATCCTTCATCTGCTGCCAAGTCTCCACGAGCTGACTTAGATTGTCATTACTTTCTTGAAGGTCTCTTCTTTCCCCTTCAGAACTGTCTACCAATATCACATTATTATCCACCCATTTTAAAAAGGAAGCTTTAAAATCTTCTTCGAGCGATAAGCTATCCATTAGTTGACAACATCGATTCAAGACATCTTTTTTCGGAATGTCTAGTATTATTTCCTTCAACTGGTCAATAAAGGCGTCGGACTGAAACGCATCATTCGAAGTATGAAACCAACCCTTCATCAAAGCAAACCGACAATTTTCTTGCGTTCGTAAGTGGAATAATACCAAATTCCTTATTTCGTTCTTTAAAACTTGTGGAGAAAAAGGAGTTTCCATAACAAGTTCGACTAGAGATGCAAGAAATGAATCATCTGTTTTCCACCGTCCAAGAATATGTTTGAAAACCAATAAAACGACACCGCCTTCCCAAAAAGAGAACGAAACGGAACTTGTGCGTTCTGGAGCACTTGATGATGACTCCTCTGACACACTATCTTGATAGGCAAGGTTAAATTCTTCATCCAAAGCAAGCTGATCCTCCTCCCTGTCGTCCTCTGAAGCATCGTCATCTCGTAACAGAATCTGTCCATGATTAGTTTCATCGCTGAAAATGTCTTTAGCATGCGAAACATCTCTTTCTTCCTTTTGAGGTATAGGTAGCCCTAGATACTGTCTTTGAAATATTTGTCGGCAAAGATAATATAACTCGATGCGAAAATATTCCCTCCAAAGTAGCTGAGAGTTTATCAGTTGTCTCAAAGACCTTTGTGCAATGATTCTTGCGGCACGCATGTTCTTTCTGTGATCAAATTCAAAAGAAATTGCCAACAACCATAGCTCTTCCAAGTTTGGCAACCTTGCTAATGCCCTTCCTAAAACTCTACTGGCCAACCTAAAGCTACTAGTTTGTAGGCAATATTTGAAATAACTTTTCCAAACGGTCCAATCCATCGGAAACTTTCGACTAGCACGATTGAATAAAAAGAAGACTCTACTGGTTTGTTGGAATAAAGCCCTTTTCAAAATTCGCTTCTCACTCCGAGTCAAGGCTTTGGCACCTAAATTCTTCATTCTTCTTTTCAACAGTAACTGCACGTTATGCTCATATTGTATATATCGAAAATAGTGTTTAGCAGTTACTTCCTTTTGAAGAAGTGCTCTTTCCAGATTCCTTCTCCTACGAGCAACTTGTTTGGCTTCATGTTCTGTTACAACCTTTAATTTCAGAAAAGTATGCAACTGTTCCACTGTTGTTTCTAACAAACGTTCTATTGCCTGTGCCATCGCCACGGACCGTAACAAATTCCACGACAAATTTATTCTTCATCGACTTCCTCTTCATTTTCCTCTTGACCTTCCTGATGAACTTGTAAAGGTTCATATTGTGGAGAAAAGAATTTTCTTGAGTTCTTTTGGAGAAAACGTAGCAGCTCATAACTCTTTTGTGCAATATTCAACAAGGCCGCTTCTGGAATTTCAAGTTGACGCACAAGATTAGGTAACTTGACAAACAGTCTTAACAAATGCTCCGCTCCATATACGTCCACAGGCTCTGGAGGAGAATCAGTTTCATAGAATATATGATTATGTTGTGGACGCTCGTAGCGATATAACAACATCTTTCCTAAGGAAACATTAAACAGCTCAATCATTCCGCCGACGAATTCTTGTATATTTGTATCATCCTTAGTAGCGTCTGTCTGCTTGCTTTTAGTTGTCGCCCAAATTTCCAAAATACGTCGAACAGTATATTCTCGTGGAAGTGTCAGTGTCATTCTCTCTCGTGTAACCGTCTCCCACTCGTCCATTAACTGTCTTTTCAAAGATCCTGGAATATTGAAAAGGGAATAGGCATCTAAAGGTTCGTCCTTTTTCTCTGCTTCCCTTGATGAACGTTTTCGCTTCAACTGGCTTTCCTGTTCTGAGGTGGCGTCCTTTGCATCCCTTTCTGTAACAACTTGTTGTCTCAACTGATTCATCAACTGTTGACTCTCCGAGTTGAAAGGATACAAGTCGTTGAACTCTAACCATTCGTTAAAACTATCGTTCCAACCAACATAGTGCACCAAATAGCGAAAAGAAGGATTTTCTGTAGTGGGCTCCGCAACTTGCTGAATCTGAGTAGTTCTCTCTTAGTCTCAACTAGAAGAAAAAACACAACGTCTACTTACTACTACTTCATACATAAGCGAATCTTTCTTTGCATAAGCCTTGTCTCCAACTGCGAAATTGGTCGCCATAATTTAGGAACTTTAAGCGCTCCCGTCCAATTGCGCCAAAAATCGATGGCATTTTTTCATTACACATGTGGATCCTGAAAGAAAAACATGTGCTTTTTCCTATGTAGACCTCGTAACTTTATTCTTAAGAGTCGTTGTTTCATTTCCAAAGTTAGACAGAGATTATACATAGCCTCGAATCATTTTTCAGTTCGACATTGCTCTAGCTCCACTTGTATAAAGTTGTTACAAGCATTGAAGAATTTCGTCAAAGCAGTGGCACGAAACAAAACTTGGAAATCACGTTGTTACGATAAATTGTGGGAGGAGCATGCTGACCCTACGCGCACTTGGGATTTACAGTTTCTTACCTTGTCAAGTAAAGTTGTTTTCTGGACATGGAAAGAAATTATCTTCCAAATATACACACAAGTTTCGGTACCATAATATTTGTATGAAAGGTTCTGGAAGGGGAGAGGAAGTAAGTAGTATCGCGCGTTTGCAACAACAGAGTCGAAGAGTTTTTCTTATTTCTGTGGCGCAATTTGCGTTATTGGGATTACTGAGACCCAAAGAAGCAGTCGCTGCTGAAGAGAGCTTTGCAAAAATCTGGACAAGGAGAGTTTTTCCAAAAGCTGGTTACAATACTCCCGAAAGTTTAACCAGTGAAACAGTTCAAATCGATGCCGAGGCTATGAAAGACCCGCAAGTAAAAAAGGGACTGGAGAATTTGAGAGCTTATCGTAAGAAGGTACTGGATATGTGTAGCGCTTTTCAAAAAGACCCACAACTGGAAATCCAGCAACTTGTGAGGGATAACTTCAACGTGGCTCAACTTCGAGATGATCTCAACAAAGTAAGTCATATGTGCTGTTGTTGATCAAATTTAAAAGAATTCTAGGCTAATAGAGTATTTAATGAAGAGACACAAATAACTACTGATCGTTTCGTACGTAATATTCTTCAAGACGTGGACGAACTTGAGTCAGTCTCAGGGTTGCTTGAAGATAAAACAAGGACGCCTAGGAAAATTGAGAATACTCAAAAGTGGTTGAAGAAGTTGTATCACGACTTTGATCGTTTTTTGGCTTTATATCCAGAATCCTGAAAGGAAAGACCGAAAGTCGAGGGGCTTCTCATGGAAGAAGAGGGAATGCAATAAAACATTTTGGGTACAAAGTACATAGAATGCGTTAGGTTTCTGAACGTTCTTCTCATATGCAATTTATTCCAGGAAAGTCTAATAGTATAACTGACGTAGAAGGAATAAGAGTAGGTTCAGCGGAACATGAACGGCTTTTAACTGGAACCACTGTGGTTGTCCCGACAAGAGCGTGCACTACAGGAGTTTCCGTGTCTGGTGGTGCTCCAGGTTCACGTGAAACTGATGCACTTGGCTCTGGTTGCTTACTAGGTTTATCTCACGCAGTCTTCCTTTCTGGAGGGTCTGTTTTTGGCTTGGATGCAGGTTCTGGTATTGCTCAGGTTCTCGCTAGTCAAGGACAAGGCTTTAAAGCTTTTCGTTCACAAGGAGTTCCTTCTGTGCCTATAGTTCCCGGTTGTGTCTTGTTTGATTTAGGAAATGGAGGTAACTGGAAAGAGAACGTTGAGTTTATTTCCCCTTTTCAAGAATTGGGAAAGGAAGCTTGTTTCCAAGCGTTACAACAAGAGCCTTGTGCCAATATCAGTTTAGGAAATGTTGGAGCTGGATACGGAGCGAGAGCTGGAGCATATAAAGGAGGCTTAGGAAGTGCTTCTGCTGTACAAGAAAAGGGCCAACTACAAGTCGGCGCCTTAATGGCAGTCAACTCGTACGGCTCTCCGGTTATTCCAGGCACGGAAGTTCTTTGGGCCGCTTTTTATGAGCAGAATAGAGAAATGGGTGGCATGCGAGAACAACTGTATCACTGTTTTGATCCAACAAAATTTTCCTTGCCAATAGGTCTAGTAGAAGATTGTAAGTCTTCTATGATATTGCATGAGAACACCGTAATTGGTATAGTAGCAACCAATGCAGCTTTGTCTTCTGCAGAGGCAGAAAGAGTTGCTAAGATGGCACATGATGGGATTGCACGAAGTATAAAGCCTTCCCATACTTTGGTCGATGGTGACGCAATATTTGTACTTGCAACAGGAAGCTTACCTTTGCCTAATGTTGGCCAAGGTGATATTGAACGAGCCAGAATGATATCTTTAATAGGAGCAGTTGCAGCTGATTGTGTCGCGAGGAGTATTGGCAGAGCTATATGGGAGGCAACGAGCACTGATATTTATTTATCGTATAGGGACTACTTTAAGAAATAGCATACTATTAAAGAAATATGTGTCTGTTACTTTTTCACACGTCAGAAGAATGTCTAATGTTTTCTTGCTCACTAGTTTCTTCTTTCTTGAAATGAAAAGTCGACCCCCGTTGTTCTAGTTGAGAAAGTGAGCTTCCAAGTATCTCAAAGGTACCCAAAATATCTGTGAGGCTTGCAAGAATATCGTCAAGGTTCTATTCGAAAACATAAGGATAATGTTTTCCTCTATTCTGTATCCTTACCTGGTTTACCTTGATAGCGAGTTGTTTCTTCTGTTGTTGGAACGAATCCATTTTTAAAATAAATGGAAAATGGGCGGGTTTGGAGACGACATTATGACTAGGATCAGTACGGAAGCACTGATGTTGACTCAGAATGCAGTATATTTGTATCTGTTCAATCCTTGTTCACGCAGTGTATTTTTTGGAAACAAAGTATGAGCCTGAATAGAGAGCAAACAATATCTGAGAAGCAGCAACAGCAGTCGAAGAATTTTCGTTTGGGAATTGTGACTCCAAATATGGCAAGTGGAACCGCTGATGTAGGTCTGATAGGCTTAGCTGTGATGGGACAAAACTTGGTACTGAATATGAACGACCATGGATTTAAAGTAGCGGTTTTTAACAGAACTGTCTCAAAAGTAGACGACTTTCTTAACGGAGAAGCCAAGAATACCAACATAGTGGGGGCGCACTCGTTGCAAGAGTTTTGTGGTCTTTTGAAGAAACCCAGAATCATTATTCTTCTTGTCAAGGCGGGTGAAGCAGTAGATCAGTTTATTTCTATGCTCGTGCCACTTTTGTCTAGTGGTGATCTCATAGTTGATGGGGGAAACTCCCACTTTCTGGACACCAGACGAAGAACGAAAGAACTTGAAGCTAAAGGACTGCTTTTTATCGGAACAGGAGTTTCGGGTGGCGAAGAAGGTGCTAGACATGGCCCTTCTATTATGCCGGGCGGATCTCCTGCTGCTTGGAACCTAGTGAAACCCATCTTTCAGGCCATTAGTGCGAAAGCCAACGGAGAGCCATGTTGTGAATGGGTTGGCGAAGATGGTGCTGGTCATTATGTGAAAATGGTTCACAATGGAATAGAGTATGGCGACATGGAACTCATCTGTGAAGCCTACAATCTTTTGCGTCGTGGGTTGAAGCTGAGCAACAGTGAGATTGCTGATATATTCGCTCAGTGGAATAATGGCGTTTTAAATTCGTACCTTATTGAAATTACATCAAATATTTTAAAGTTTAAGGACACGGATGGTACCGATTTAGTGGAAAAAATATTAGATACCGCTGAACAGAAAGGAACTGGCAAATGGACTGCAATGTCTTCCTTGGAATTAAATGTTCCAGTAACTCTCATTGCTGAAGCCGTTTTTTCTCGAATTCTATCTTCCATGAAAGAAGAACGCGTTCAAGCATCCAAAATCTTTGGATCCTATTCTTCCAATGTAGTATTGGAGGATAAGAATGCTTTTATTCAGGTGACTGAATTGTTATATACCAACACATTCTTTGTTTCTGAAGTTGTTTATTTTCTAGGATGTGCATGATGCCTTGTATGTTTCCAAAGTTGTTAGTTATGCGCAAGGTTATATGTTATTAAGAGAGGCAGCTAGTCATTATGGCTGGAATCTGAACTATGGAGGTATTGCTTTGATGTGGCGTGGTGGTTGTATCATTCGTTCAGTATTTTTGGGACAAATACGTGATGCCTTTCTTCGAAACCCAAATCTATCCAATTTGTTGTTGGATGATTTCTTCAAGGCAGCCGTATTGAAAGGAGAGAGAGGCTGGAGAAATGTAGTTGCTCAAGCCGCATATCTGGGTATACCTTGTCCAGCATTCAGCTCTAGTCTAGCATTCTTTGATGGATATCGTGCCGAGCGTCTTCCAGCCAATCTTTTGCAAGCACAGAGAGATTACTTTGGAGCTCATACCTATGAGAGAGTGGATCAGCCACGGGGAAAGTATTTCCATACTGAGTAAGTTGTCTTTGTTGCCTTTTGTGCTCCTGTTTAAAACACTTTATAGTTGGACTGGAAGTGGTGGTCGCGTCACTTCTAATGCTTATAAGTTGTAGTGTCTCTTGTAATAGTTTTCCAAGTTGAATAAAAGCAAAGTCCTTTGCTGGTTTGTCCCGTGGGCATGCATTGTATTGGCTTCTCCTTGTTTACGAAAGCACTTGGGACGTTGTTCGGGAAGACAACCTTGAATAGCAGTGGGTCGAGGTTGCTATCTACACAAGCAACAGGAGCTATAGATATGGAAGTTATTCCAGGTAAAACGAATATTGGTTGGATCGGTACAGGAGTGATGGGTAAGCACTAGGTTTCATTGTTCTTGCTTAAAGGTGCTAGCGTGATGTAGGTGTTCATATGGCCAGGCATTGTATGGACAAGGGATTTGGACCCTTTTATGTTTATAATAGGACGATGCAAAAAGCACAGCCGTTGGTAGAAAAGGGAGCCACAACTTGCAACTCGCCTAAAGAACTTGCTCAGCATTGTGACGTTGTATTTACTATGGTTGGATATCCTCACGATGTCCGTCAAGTAATACTAGACGAGACTTCAGGAGTCTTGGCAGGTTTAAAGAGAGGAGGTGTGGTCATTGATTTGACTACGAGCGAACCTAGTTTAGCAAAAGAAATATCAGACGTGGCTTCCTCACAAGGAAAATATGCGTTGGATGCGCCTGTAACTGGAGGCGATGTTGGTGCCAAAAACGGCACTCTTGTCATCTTTGTGGGTGGTTCAAAGTCAGTTTATGAGTCCGTGTTGCCACTTTTAAGTTGTTTCGGTAAAACCATCAAGCACTTTGGAGAAGCTGGTTCTGGACAACACGCCAAGTTGGCAAACCAAATAACAATCGCTTCCAATATGATTGGAGTGTGTGAAGGACTTATGTATGCTTACAAGGCAGGTTTGAATCTGGAGACCTACCTTGCGGCTGTTTCAAGTGGAGGTGCCTCTTCTTTCTCGTTGCAGGCATACTCGCCACGTATCATGAAGCGAGATATGGCTCCTGGATTTTATGTCGTAGGTATTGTTTTTCCTTCGTGGACTTTATGATTCAACGATAGATAAGGAACATTTTGTGAAAGACTTGGGCATTGCATTGGCAGAATGCCAACGAATGAGAATTTCGTTACCAGGCTTAGCACTTGCACAACAACTTTATGTTTCCTTAATGGCAAATGGAGGTGCAAAGAAGGGTACTCAGGCATTGATTGAAACGTTTGAGTCCCTTAATGGTTGTCAGCTTCCAAAGATGTCATAATCAGAAGAAATATCTATTCTTGTCTACTTTGTGAACTAAACGAATTGCGTATCATGCATGAAGTACTTTGTGCAGTACAGTTCCACAACAATAACTACCACGAGGTCTCTATCGCAAACTAAGTAACTACACCAAAGTTTATCCACCAAATCTACAACTAACATCTATGTTATTCAATTACGGTTTGCAAACTGTTAGAAGACAACACTACATAATAGCAATTGACACTGTTACTACGGTTACGATGGCTATATACCACGAATTTGCTGTTCCGGGGAACAAAGAGGAACATATCTGACAAAGGTAATATGCCGCTTTGAGATAGTGCCATCCTCGGCCTTGTCATACTGGACCAACTCTTGTTCCATCGTACCTTGCAATTCTCAATAACAAGAAGCTTGTAATGCCAGTGTGGACATACCTTCTGGGATAAGCATACGACCACCAGGTGCCAACTGGTCTAAAAGAACGCGTGGTGCTGTACCTGCAGCGGCACCAACATGAATAGCGTCAAATGGAGCTTCTTCCGGATATCCCTTCCTCCCGTCACCGACTACTATCCTAACAACCCCTTCATCCAAAAGGTCCTTTTGGCTCTTTTCAATGTTCTCTATAGATTGTCGAGCAAGACCCGGAATGTGCTCGATACCCACAACAAGACCCTTTGGTCTAACCATGACGCCCATACAAGCTGTTAAATAGCCAGAACTATGCACCACGTCAATCCATTGTGAAGGCTACAAAAATTCGACTTACCCTGACCCAATGTCCAGCACCTTGCTTCCAGGCTTCAAGTGCTCGTTCAACAACTCCAAACAGGTGACGTGCATATGAGGAGCACTTATAGTTGCGTTCCAACCAATGGGCTGAGGGGAGTCTTCATAAGGCCGATATTTACAGAAATAGCCTCTATCTACAGTGAGCAGTGTTTTCTCAACTCTTTCAGTCTTTATCAGTCCGTTTTCCTTTAGTGCTTTGACCAGCTCAGCCTGGTTTCTACCTCGAGATAGCCACGCCATAGCTCTACGAAGAGTGCGTTGATATGAAAAGTTGTTCGGAAAGAAAAGTCTACCGACACGGTCCCCACAACAAACTTGTGCAACCAAGGTTGAAGTTGACAAGTGTTGGCTTCCGAAGAGAGCCCCTCGCGTGTACACGTTGCGTGATAAAAACCGCGGAAACAAAGTTGTACGCTTGCTGCTTACTGTTTCTAATACAGTCTTGTTAGCCTTACCAGACCACCACCAACAACAACACCAAAGAAGCAGATGACTGTTTGAAGCCCAATCCTTCATAACCTCTTCCTCGTTCCATGCGCATCTCGAAGCTCCTCTTTTCCACATTTGTCTCGTTCTTCCTTTTATGGCTTGTACTCACTCATTGTGTTGTATTGAATTTCTTCATGTGTCTATTGGCATACAACATGAATATAACAACTACGGTAAATATGTGGATATACATTCAATATGCAAAAACTAAAAAAGGGAAACTATTTTACGCTTTCAATTAAGAACTTTTCTATGTGACATTGACTCACAACCCCAAGTCTTCATCCACTTTGAAACGTTTCCATCGACCAAATGGAGACCTGCCTTTCATTTTACTCTTCCACTCTCCTCAGATCTTTCCAAAGAAGCACATGATCATGCCTTGCCATGGTTCTCAGCCACATTGGAATGGGAAGAGGAAAACGCTGAAAACCAAATGCATAATAAAGTCTAACTGCAGGGGCATTGGTTTCGTCCACATGAAGAAACACATCATCAATGTTCTCCAACCTGGCAATATCCAATACACCATTCAACAACTTCTTCGCAACGCCCTTTCTCCGATATTCTGGTCTTACTGCCATACTAGAAACATAAATGACTCTCTTAAAGTTGGAGGTTCGAACTCGAAGTCCACTCTCAGCATCATGAATAGAAACGTCGCAAGTCCCCAGTACTATTTCTTCTTCAGAAGTATTTCTTATCTTGTCTTCAAACAGTTCAGGTTCAATATCTGTGGTAGTTTTCTTCACTACCACAAGACAACAAGTTCCAGGTCTCTTCAGACGTTCCAATATCGCATAATAAATATCCTGCTGTCTTTTTTCTTCTGTCAAGTGTGTCGAAAAAGTTTCTTCTGGAGTAAAAGCTATTCTTCTTATCTCCGCTACTGAGACAAGTTCTTCAGGTTTCGCTTGACGAAGTTCCAGAGAATAACTGTTCGCTCCATCCAAAGGCTTTGAAGAGCGCCCAGGATCATCCGTGCTAACAGTACTTACCGTATTACAACATAATATTTGCCAGTGCCTGTTCGACTGCCGAATACTGGCCAACCTCGGGTAATATGTTAATAACGTTTGTCTTTGGCCTTTTAAAGAATCCAGTAAGCCCGAGCACCTTCTTTCCAGGCTGACTCTGCAAACTGCCAGTGCGGTTTGCGCACTCTGAGACCGCAGTTCACTTGTTCCCGACAGCTTAATGGCGTACGGCTGAACTGTTTGGCTCCAGTGAAAAAAAGGCTTACTGAAAGAGAGCTTTCTCTGAATAGAACAGTGCTCGAAGAATATTGCATGGTCATGATATAACCATGCTCTGTCAATTCTTGGTAGATTGGACGAGCTGCGAGACGATATCGAGTTCACGTGCTTCGAGTGAGACCAAGAGGCTGAACCATAGGTGCTGAATAGTCCTTTCTGCAAACAAGGCACTATAGGGGTAAAACAAAAGCGACATAATAGATTGTTTTGTACATGGCGCACTTCCATAAACTTGCCAAGCACTCGGGACAGAAAGAAAAAAAATCCAAAAATTTTTTATGAGGTGGTCGCAGGTATGGAATTGTCCAACTTTTGAATATTACGCCAAGTTCCATCCACGTCTTCTTTCCACAAAGTAACTGTACTGTCTCCAGAACTTACAGCTAATACATTGCCGATAAAGGACCAACTAACAGACCATACAGGAGCATCCATTCTCGCCAGTTCTTGAGGTGACCACTCCAAACTACTTTCATCTTGAACCCAAATTACAACAGTTTTATCCTTTCCTAGCATTGAGTAGATATAATTATTACTTTACCAATCACATACCTGACTACACGAGGCTATAGTATGCACACTTAGGCCAATACTTGGCGCCCAAGCAACACATCTTACCCAATCCATATGTCGGACTAGAGGCTTTCCCTCCAGTTTCCATATTCCTGAACTGTCACAACACCATATCTTTACAAGATTATCACAACCACCACTTGCCAATCGTTTCAAAGGCGGGGTGCTTCTCTCGTGTGAAAACAAGGCACCTGGTTGAACTGCTGGAGCCCAAGAGACAGTCATAGCGCCAAGATTGTGTGAAGGTGCACTACTATCCGGAGATTCAGAAAGAAGCTTCTCTTCCCAATTGCCATCTTCGTGTTGTGACACAACAGCAACATATCCGTCACTAGAAGCGCAAGCAAATGAGAGACCATACTCGTGAGGAGCAAAAGTAACCGCGTTGATGGAAGCTCTTCGTTGATCGTAGCGGTAGAGCTGTAACCATGTTCCAGGTGACTCTTCCATCCAAACAACCACTGTCCCATCGTAGCTACAAGAAGCAAGAATATTTCCAAACTTTGGGTGTGCCCACGCCACTTGCCAAACGGGGCCTTCATGACCCTTCAATTCCGCTTCTAGTACTTGTTGTTCTCCTTCAACTCTAAAGACTTTGACTGTTGTGTCGGAGGAACACGTCGCAACTCTCTTCCCATAATAGTCAAACTGCGCGTCGTGCTAGATAAAACTTTTCGGTTACCAGATAGTTTAAGAAAAGTGCTTTACTCACTATCATATCTGCATGACTTGTCTCCAGTAACATCGTGTTCTAGTACTGCTCTCTTTCCCCAATACAACAATCTATAAATGAAGGGCAGGCAACATTTCGCTTGTTTTTGCATAGAATAGAACAGTTTGCATATAAGAAAGGCAAGGGAAAGTTACAACTGGCATCATATTTTGTGTGGCAATTGGGTTTCGTTGGTTAACAAAATTATCATAGTACCTTTAGTAATATTTTTATGCAGAATGTTTTTGAGAATTTATGAGAGGTCATCGATCATTTTCCTAGGGGCAACGGTTTTGAGCAGAGGAATTCATCGTACAACTTGGTACCAATATATATATGTATATATAAGATGACTCTCCAGTTGGATCGCTCTTATATTTCCATTGAATAGCTTATAGTTGAAAAATTTCAAACTAGTCGCTAATTAAAAAGTCGAGCGATTTCTGCGGACAAAGGCAGAAAATCTCAATCGGCGCCCTTTGGAACCCGCTTTTTCGTCGTTGTTCGTTCGGTGGAAATGAGCAACGAAAGACCTGTTTATGACGATATGGCATTTCTTACTTATGGCGTAGGAATTAGACGCCAAAGTATCTTTTATGGCAACTCACTTACCAGACAAGTTTGTACGGATAAAAAGCAAGTTTTTCAAAACGTTCTTGGGAATATAAGGGTAAGTTTTGTCAGATTTAGAGTAGAAGGCACTCAGTTGTTCTAGGCAAGCACCACAGAAGTTCCGAAGAAACTCTCAAAGGTTGAAAATTACAAGAAAAACTCGAGTCACTTGAAGTTTCCCCTGCAGCAGGATTTGGAGGATGATAACATTTTTGTGTCGGAAGAGTCGGTTCAAATAATCAAATTTCACGGTTCCTATCAACAAGACAATAGAGAGCAAAGGAAGAAAGGGGAACAGAAAAAGTACCAATTTATGTTGCGTCTAAAGTTGCCGTCGGGAGACATGCCTTCTTCTTTATACAGAGTGTTGGATGACATATCAATGGAATTTGGAAACAATACTCTACGCGCAACAACCCGTTCGTCTTTTCAAATTCACGGCGTATTGAAGCAAGATTTAAAAACTGTATTTCAGAAAATTATCAAGGCAGGTGGTTCTACTTTAGGGGGTTGTGGTGACGTCAATAGAAATATTGTAACTACACCCGCACCTTTCCAAACCCCTGAATATATTGAAGCCCGACGTTTAGCCTATGTTTTGGCAGAAATTTTAGCTCCACAAACAAGTTCTTATGCCGAAATATGGTTGGATGGTGAAAAAGCAGGTGAAATAGAGTTTTGGAAACGCAATATGGATATGAAACAAGTAACAGAGCTACGTTCATTTGATAATGGACGGGGAATCATTACTGGAGATCCTGTTGAGCCAATCTATGGCGAAACCTACTTACCAAGGAAGTTCAAGATAGGAATTACAGTTCCTGGGGATAACTCAGTCGATTTATATATACACGATATCGGTATTGTAGTTATATCGGAAGGGAATGAGATCATAGGGTACAACGTCACTGTTGGCGGAGGTTTAGGTCGAACTCATAACAAAGAACAGACATTTCCAAGATTAGCAGATCATCTTGGTTTTGTTCGTCGCGATAAGATTTATGAGTTGGTGAAAGCCATTGTTGCTGTTCAACGAGACTATGGGAATCGAGAATCTAGAATGTTATCCCGAATGAAATATTTGGTTCATAATATGGGAATTGATGCCTTTAGAGAACTTGTTGAATCCTATTTTGGAGAAAAAGTGGAGCCATGGCGACCTCTTGTTGCATGGAAACATGAAGACTATTTAGGGTGGTTTGAACAAGGAGATGGAAAGTTATTTTTGGGAGTTCCAATTCTCAACGGAAGAATTAAGAATGATTCTTCCATGCAATTGAAGACTGCCTTGAGAGTACTCATTGACACGTTTCCTCACATAAGACTTAATGTTACACCCGAGCAGAATCTGTTGGTAAAAGAAATAGAGCCAAGTACGAAGGAGCAAATCACACGTATTTTTAAGGAACATGGCGTTGCACTAGTCGAAGATATAAGCGTCATATTTCGGGATAGTATGGCATGTCCTGCCTTTCCATTGTGTCCTTTGGCAGTTACCGAGTCAGAGCGTATAATGCCAAATATTGTAAAGCGTATTGAAACTTTGTTTCATCATTGCGGTCTTAGCAAAGTTCCTCTTATTGTTCGCATGACTGGATGTCCGAATGGCTGTGCACGACCTTATACTGCCGAGTTAGGTCTTGTTGGTCAAGGTCCGAGTTCTTATCAGCTTTGGGTAGGAGGTTGTCCTAATCAGACGAGATTAGCTTTTGTCTACAAAGATAAAGTCAATGAAGCGGAGTTAGAGACTGTATTGGAGCCACTGTTTGCATATTATCGACTGGAGAAGCAGAGAGGAGAGCGGTTTGGAGACTTTTGTTTCCGCAAAGGAAAAGAAGCTTTGTTAGAGTATGCTCAAAATTTTAACCCAGAAACGGTACGCTTTTTTAAATCTCGTGTTTCCTTACGGAAGGAAACCTATGAACACCTGAAACAAGTAGCCAAGTTTCGTCGCCTTCCAATTGCAAAAGTTGCTGAAGAAATTTTTTCTACTTTTTTGTCTTCTCAGGACTCGTCGAAAAATGGAACGAAGACCGACTAGATAGTTTTTCTCGTCGAATAACACGCGAATGTTTATAGGCAGGTATAGCATTTATTGTTGTTTATGTCTCATGGTACCTTTTAGCACACAGGGATAAACATTTCTTACGCTTGTGTTAGTTGTCGGGAAATAAAAGTTGCTTTCCTTTCTCCAGTGTCCATTGGCACGGATTGTTCGTCTTGAAGACAATTTTTTATCAAAATTTGGGGAAAATGTTCGGACTCGCGAGGCAACTCACCTCTAGTTCTTTAAGATACTTTTCGACTGAAATAAGTTCAAAATCGCGGTGCTTACCGTGCGAAGGAATAGGAAGTATGTAACACTTGTGTATCAGAGGCATCTGACTTTGCAAGATAGAAACTTTGGAAAAGGAACAAGTCCAGGAACTGCTGAAAAAGGTACAAGGTTGGAACGTTTCCTCTGATAATAAGCAAATTTCCAAAAACTTGCAACTGCCTGATTTTATGTCGGCTATTCGTTATTTTCAGAAAATAGCTGATGTAGCGGAGGTAAGCACTTTAGATGTACTCTTCGAATACACCACCTTAAAGCTTCTTTGTAGGCTGAAGGTCATCATCCCGATTTGCATTTGACTGGTGAGTGTAAAGTTGTTGTTTTGCTGCAGTTCTTTTTTAATATTCTTTTTAGGGTATAACAAAGTTAGAATTGATCTGTCAACTCATGCTTTGAATGGCTTGACTGAGAATGACTTTATAATGGCTATGAAGATTGACTCTCTTGGACAAGGAGCCTGAAAAGATATTTTGCGAAATAAAGCAATAGAACAATCAGTTTGTTTCAATTTTCCGACTTTATTTTTGGAAAACTTGCATCATCCTTTGAATATTTCTCTTTTTCATTTCTTCATGGTCGACGATGGGAAATGGATAATCTTTTCCAATTCTACAATTTGCGTCTTGCTGGACTTTGAGAGGAGCTTTCCATGGCTCATAGATATATTTGCTTGGCATATTTCTCAATACAGGAAGAAAGTATCGAACATAATTGCCTTGAGGATCGTATTTTTTGGGAAACGCGATGGGAGAATAAACTCTAAAATATCTCGTAAAGAAGGCCGAACAAGACAACCACATCCAATTCGCGGCATTGATACTCCAATCTCCGTCTATTAAATATTTCTCAAAAGTATCCTTTCCCTTTTCCCTATTCCCATTGAATGAGAAGAAATATGGATACGGAGTTCACCTACCAACTTATCCACAAGTCTCCTCTCGTCAGAAAACAAGCAACAACATGACGAGTCAAGTGATGCAGCCAACCCCATTGTTTTAGTTGCGTCATAGCAGCATCGATAAATGGATAACCTGTTTGTCCTCGTTCCCAAGCTAAGAACCAATCTTCTCTGTATTCCCAAGGAATAGGTTTGCATATAGGATTACCTTGTATTTGATCGAAATTAGGAGTAGTATAGCCCAAAAGGTAAAAGTGTTCTCGCCAATACAACTGACCAATGAGACTTGTTGGTGGCTTCGTCTTAAAAGAATGCGAGTCTTCCACCCTCTTCAGTTCCCAAAAGAATAAACGAACAGAAAGCGCTCCGCATTTAATGTATGGAGATAATACAGTAGTAGATGGAGGATCGAAGCTCGTAGGAGAGGTGTGCGGTTTAGAGAACTTCACAATCCAATCTTCTCTTTTTAGGAACTGTTGCATTCTTTCTAATGCAACAGATTCTCCTCCTTGAAATGGACAAGTATTACATTCACTTGAGAACTCGCTATAACCTGGAATATCATCTATTTCAGGAACACTAGAACAATCCACATTACCAAGCTCATTCAAAGGAGGAATAGTCGGAACATGTTCTATTGGCCTTGGAGGTGGTCCAACTTGTTCTATAAGTTTCAAAAAACCTGTCATCTGAGTAGGAACACTTTGTCCACTTAGCTTAGTTATGAGTATATCCAAGTCATACAGAGTATGACCACTTTCTACAAGACATTGAATCCCTAATTCCTTCATGCGCTCCAGTACCTTTTTATCTCTGTTTCTAGAATATATATCTGTATCCTTTTCAAAACATAAATATGCGCAGTTCCAAGCTTTGCAACACCTTTCAATGACAGTAACAGGTTCCCCATAGAACACGAGCAATCTGCTTTGGTACTTCCTCAGTGACTTATCCAAGTCCTTCACACACTCCAACATAAACTTGAATCGCTGATATCCGATTTTTTCAGGATTGATATAGTACGGGTCTAAAATAAAGATAGGATAGAGTTGGGAAGCTACTTGGGTAGCTCGTAAAAGCGCGTTATTGTCATGTATTCGCAAGGACTTTCGAAACCATAATATCGTTGGACTTTTGGGATATAATTTTGCATCCATATGAATATATCTTTGAGTGGCAGTCTTTCGAATAATGAAACGAGAGCAACCAGATTGCCAAGCAAATAGAACGATGCATCTCCACGGATGACGACAAGGAATGGCCATTGTTGCTATTGTTGAGGCTTCGTTGGTTGAAAGTGATCGAAGCAATGCAGGAAATGTATGTTGTGTGAGAAAGCACTGCTTTTATGATACAAAGCGTCCGAACTTTGAAAAGTACACAGCAAACTCGTGTTTCTTCAGAGGACAGCGTTTCGACGTACAAAGGAAAGAGCAAATACAAGTTTCAATAAAAGCTCTTGTTTTAGCCGAAGACAAGGAAAGGAGGATCATTATCTTTGATATTTTCAACTCAGGCCCCATTTGGAGAAAGATCCTAAATACATGTAAGTACTTGGGTTCGAGTTTCGACCACACATATTGTTTATTCAGTATTAAAAGAAACTGCGAATGAAAGCCCTTTCCGAAGAAGCTGAAGAAGAAAGACGGAAAAGGAGTGTTTTCGATATCCAAGGTGAATTCATATTTGGTATGGATGCTCACGAACTCCGTTCTTTTTATAATACTCTGTAGTTTCACAGTTTACACTACACACTTTGTTCAAGAACCAGGGCAAGGTTTGCTTTCATCGTTCCATGTCCCCCGAACGCTGCAGAAGAGTTGTTCCAACTTGCGTTAAACAAGTTTCAGAAGAAATATAAACCAAATGCAGTTTGCGGTAAGAAACACTGAAAGAAAGAGAGACTATGCAAAGCGTTTTCAGCTCGTTTTTTTTTGGTTCGTATATGAATGTTTCCTTGGTAAACAATGGATCAGTGCCTTTCTTCTTGAAACAGGATGTTATGCGAGGAGTTAGGGACGTTCGGATGGGAAAACGAAGAAACCTCAAGTCTTCGACCACAAGCAAAGCTACTGCGGAAGATGCAAACGAAAAAAGTGGACTTATGACCCTTTCGTGGACGACGTTTTCGTCTAGTTAAATAGTTCGTGATCTTCTCTTACTTTTGATCTGTTCAATGAAGAGTTCAATACACACATAAACCCTCCCACGCTTTCTTGAGTGGAACGCAAGCAAATAAAAAGCTACATAAGAACCAAATATTGCTGGGAAAGATATAGAATGTACAAAAAAGAAGAATATCAAAGACGGAGAGTGATTCGGAAGGTAATATTATTTTTGTTCTCAAGCAACCAAAACCCAAACGAAGAGATGCCTTGGGAACCTCAACTTTACAATCACACAGCCAACTATCGAACAACAGTTAATCGTACTGAACCACAACACGAGGCTTCGTTAGCGGCCCTTTGACCAGATACAGAAGTACTTGAGTTCATATGGTATGGCGCTTCGTCTGTACTGGAAAAGAGTGGACCCAGAAGCCAATTATTGGATGGAACCTCTTAAAGTTATCAAGTTACCACGGGAGAGGGATATGCTGTTTCGTGGTGTGCCTTGTCAGCTGGTCATTTGCTTTGTGGAAACTGCGCAGGATATATTTGATGGTGGCAACCTTTAACTTGGATAACTTCTACTTTAGTTCTCAACCTGCAACCTTTGAGGCCACCAAGCCTCATTAGGAGACTTATCTCCTGTATAACCCAGTGTCTTTGTTACTTGCTCTGTCGATCAAAGTATTCGCTTCTGAGATACAAGAATTGGGAAACCTAATACACTGGCAGTGGAAAGAGCACATTCTTGCGATATCCACGTAGTATCGTGAAATCCAGCCGATAGTCATTTATTAGTGTCTGGTGATGACGAAGAAATATTCCAAGTTCGGGATTTGCGAATTCTTTCTTGTACTAAGGAGCAATCTACGAGTCCAGTTGCAAAGTTTCAGTTTCACAAGGGTTCCATAGTGGCAACGAACGGTCACCCTTTAAAAGCCCATCACTGACTTGTGTCTCTCGAGTTGAAGAAATTCAGGTTTTGGGACCTTTCACCAGAAGAATCCGAGCAACTTTTCGACGAGAAGTGGAAAGATATTCCATCGCGAATACTCTTTTTGCAAAAGGCCGAAAGGAGCCGCAAGATGTGCATTGGCATTGCCAAGTGCCTGGTCTTATGATATCGACAGGTTCTAAATGTTTCCACATCTTCAAACCAGAAAATATTTAGTTGTTCAGTTGGATTTGCCTCACTAATCCCAATACTTAATTAAACCATCCCAACTACAAGTAGCAACTTTGCTAGGTTCAACAGGATGCCATGCACAACTTATAGTTACGGCATCATGGACCTTCAGTGTTCGTAATATTCGGTGTCGCTTCCAATCCCAAAAGAATAGTTTACCACCACTATCTCCAGACATAACAAAACGTCCATCCGGTGATATGTCTGGTTGGCATGCGTATCCAGCAACAACATGACCAGCAAATCTCTTCTTGTGATGAAACTTGAATGACTCGCCTTTCACACTAAATGTTACTATTTGGTTGTCAAGACATTGATAACAAACAAATCTTCCAGAAGGATGAACAACAGAAGCAGGCATAGAATGCAACGAAGGTTCCGAAATATATTTCACAACGACTGGTATTCCATACTCCCAAACCCTCAGAGTCTTGTCATCTGAAGAAGAAACAAATCGCCTGTTTTCATCTATGAAAGTTATCGTATTGACTGCACCTAAATGTTGATCATAACTCTGTACCATTTCTCCACTTCGGCAGTCATACTGTAAGATTCTTTTATCTGAACAGCCAACTAGAAACTCGTTGCAACCTTCATTTCCCATGTAAAACCTAACACAATAAGGATTCGACGCTATTGGAAAAGTTTGAAGACAGGAGCCAGTTTCAGTGTCCCAAAGCCTTATCAGTCGATCATAACCTGCACTTAAAAAGCGTCTCCCATCGTGGTCAAAAACAATGTCTCGAACAGACTTGGAGTGCCCCAAATAAGTACGTACTACCTGATAAGAAGAATAAACGTCCCATAGTTTCACTTTTGCGTCCATACTAGACGATAACAGTAGGTGGCCAAACCCAGGAAAGAAACGAATAGCTGTTACACCCTTGGTATGCCCAGTTAAAGTTGTAACTGCCTTCTTAGGAATGAAACACTCGTGTTCTTTATCTTTCTTCCATTCCGAAGGAGGTTCGATAAACGACCTTCCCCTGTAGTCATACATTTGTTTGAGATGGAATATGCTCTTTGTCTGGCTGACAGTACTGAGCGCTTCTTCTTCCTTTCCATCTTGTTCAACTGAACTACTTGCTTTCTGATCCGCTGCCGAGCCTCCTTTCTTGCTCTTCTTGGATTTCTTGTCAGTTTCCTGCTTCTCTTCCTTCACTGAGGAGGGATCTACAGCGTCCCAACCTGTGCGGTCAAGTTCCCACCGCTTACCAATCTTCCGGTAAGAGTTTTGAACAGGAGTTTCACTCTGATATATTCCCAAGCTTGGATCCCAAGCAACGCCGTCTCTCTCAAAAGAGTTGAGCTGTTCCGTAAAAGCAAAGTCAGAGACTTGATATTTCTCGGTATATCCAGTTGGTATGTTGGGTTTTCGTAAGGTTAATGTTCTTTCTTCTTCCGCTGTTTTTGTCCAGTACAAAGGAGCCCATAGCTCTTGAAAATTTGGGTTATGTTGTAGAACACTTGTAGAAGGGGGCAAAAACTTTTCGGACTTGCTACTTTTCTTCTCAATTACTGCTCGAGTTATGTCATCTACTTGCGGAGCAAGTTCTACAGAGAAATTTTGTGTATTGGCACTTTGAGACTCGTGAACAGTTTGTTCAAAGTCTTCTGAGTTGCCATATTCCGCAAGGAATTCCATTTCATCGACCAATTTTCAACCAAAAATCGTTTATGAGACTAATGATTGCCTGAGAGTATTACAAATGGAGCACTTGGAGCCCTAATAAAACCTAAAAACCCTAAACAAACTCTAGAAACAGAAGGACGGCCTCCTAGCCAACTGCCACTGACTCGTTGCAGAGGCGTTGACTGCGAACTCGCCCCTGACCTAACTGAACGACTCAGAAAACAGCAGTGTCTTGCGCGAAAATTATTGCTCAAACTAATCCGATCTTTGCTATACAAACTTGAGTTGTCGCTTTGACCAGAAAACGCTCCAAAGGTTCTTAAGCAAACTTGGAAGGAGTAGAATTCACTGGGCTTATGCTCAATGTGAGGGGTTCTTACACGTGGTAACACCCATACATAGTTAGGTTTATAACGTAGGAAGAACACTCAATTTTTGCATAATAGAACTTTCTTCAAGGTTGGAAAGGATGCAAAGGAAAATTTGGATTAAAGATCCACCAAAGTTATGTTGTGATTTCTGAAAATTTTTAAGTCATGCTTGTTGATTCAAGAGAGGACCAGGAATCTGCAGATGTGAACTTTTCTATCGTCACTTTCTTCGTGGTCAAGCTTCATGGACTTACTCAGTTGTACAAGGAACAAAGCACGAGCTTTCGACTATTGTTACTGTTTTCAAAAAAAAGCAAGAAAAGGGAAAATAATCTCTTGTGAAAGTACAGGACGTTTCACCGCCATTAAAACACCTTGGAGTATTTCTTCAACACCCCAGAAGAGATGCGGGAGGATGGCCTCAGCGCCAGCAGTCATGCACAGGGCTCTACCTGGCAAACTGCAAATTCCAGACTCTGGAGGTATTCATGTTTTCTGGAATGGAACACACAGCCCTTAGTCTTCACGTTGGATAAACAATAGAATCTTTAACCATTCACATAGACTTTTTGCCAAGTGCACGTGACGACAAGTTCAGTCCGATACGAATTTCAGGTCCTCGTTCTATCCATGCTTCTTTGGTAATGGATTGATAACTAGAACCTGTACTTATTCCCATGACATCTTCATTGTGTCACGTAGAACTATGCAATTGGCTAGGCCATCGGCATTCCGTGTCTCGCGCGCTCAAGACTATTAGTGGCACCCAAAACGCTCCCGACATCTTTGCCATACAATCTCCCGCGAGCTCCAAATGCTCAATTTGTAACGCACAGCAGAGCTGTCTTAAATGGAAAAAAAGATTGCAGACGTGCCTTGTAGGACATGATATAGAATGAATGCTGCAACTGCTCCTCTAACTGTCCTATGTCACTTAGCTTTTGGTTCCTCCACAGCTATAGTTAATATCCTTTACCAGATATGTGCATTCTCTATTCCTCCCTAACCTACCCTCTTCCTCATGAAAATCATGTAAAATTAGCTTGCAACCGACCCCAGTACTCTATGAGAAAAATTCTCAAATGTGTTTTAGAAAGTGAATTTTCTTGATTGAAAAGGCCTTTGGAAAGGCAACAACAAAACCTTGTCGACGATTCTATGGTTGCCTACAAAAAAGGGGCATCTCCAAATCTGTTAAAACTCTACTGAATAATTCATGGGTTCATGTGTCCATGTTTGTTCAGACAAGTAACTGGCAGATGAATTCCTCAATGCTCCATCATCTTTGTCAACAAGCATCATGGATATTGTACAACAGAAAATTGCAGAAAAACAACACTCTCTACATCTATTATCGCTTCCCAATGAGAAGAAATGGGATGTTTGGCTTTATTGAGAAAATGAAAGCCGAGAAACCATTGCCTCAGTCAGTCCACTATGACTGCAGAATTGTTTTGGAGCGAAGAATGAAAAGATTCTATCTGTGTTTGCCTATGCCTCTTGAATTACGTAGCGAGGACCGAGTTTCCATGACAAAGGACGTGATTGCCTTAGATCCGGGTGTTCGGACATCTATGACGGGATACTCCCTCGCGGTGAGGTCCTTCAAGTAGGCAAAGGAGATGTAGCTAGAATCTATCGCCTTGCATATGCACTAGACTGATTACAGTTTAAATCTAGTCAGAAAGGTATAAAACGTGGAAAGAGATGGCGACTGCGAAAAGCTGGTGCAAGAGCAAGTGCCAAGATTCATCAACTGGTTAAAGATTTGCACGAAAAACTGGCTAAATTTCTCTGCACCAACTTTTCCATTATCCTTCTTCCAAAATTTCAAACCTCTACAGTGAACCGTCGACGTAAAAGAAAATTTAAAGCCAGAACCGCGAGGGCATTGGCGACGTGGTCTTATTATCGTTTTCGGCAACGTTTGTTATAGAAATCGACAGAATATCCTTGATGCCAAGTAATTATAGTGAATGAAGCTAATACCAGCAAAACCTGTGGAATGTGTGGACAGATAAATTCCAAACTAGGAGAAAGGACGATATTCTGTTGCCTGCATTGTAAGATGCGTTGTGATCGAGATGTCAACGGAGCTCGCAATATCTTGCTGCGCTTCTTGAGCGAATAAATGGAAATTATTTTATCTGTTGTCGTGTATAGAATAAGATGAAACCTTTGTGGAATAAACTCAGCGTCAACCGTTTTATGAAAGTTGCTTTTTTATGGAGGAGTTCCGATGCTGCACTGACGAAAAAAATAATTTGTAGAACTGTTTCCTCCGAGGACAATACCTTTAGGTTGCTTGTGGCTACCCCAACATTTTCCAAGTTTCTCGTCAACAGTTTCAAATTTTTCTCTGCAAAAAACGAGTTGCCACAAATAGTCGCGAAATCGTTCCCTATGATGGTTTCCAAAAAGAACGCAAGGTTCGGATTTTTTCAAGTTGACCAACATTCTTTGTTGCTATCGCAACGTGTACTGTAAAACCGGCTATAGCAACCCACAAAAGGCGTTCCAACACTTTGGAACGCTTTCGTTGTTCTTGCCTCCGTAACCTAACAGAAGCCTCTAGTGTTTTGTGGGAAGATAACTCCCTCCTTTATCCCTAGTCGTATTCCATATACAAGTTGTTAAACACAAGGTTTTGCCTTGCGTCCTCCATACACTCTTATCCGCAACTCCTCCAAGTTGCTTTTCTTGAGCAAAAGAATATTATCCGTTATATTCACTATGGTCTTATCAAAAGATGCACAACTTGAACTGCTCTTATACAGGGTTATCAACAGTCAACAAGTTTAAACGACAAGAACATTCTGCGCCTCGTCGAGCAATCAAAGAATGAACAGAAAAGACGAGAGGATATAGTTGAAAACTCGATTTAGGCACCAAGACAGAGGCAAGTTCCAAGTAGTATATATTTGTTCGAGGGAGAGTAGAAGAACGCAAGTCAACATTCCAAACATTTTATTAAATATGTTGAATAGTAACAGATGCTTCGTACAAGAAAGTGACAAAACAACGAATTCAAGATTGACGTTTCTTTCTAGCATAACTTCTCATACCGGTAACGATTTTGGCACGCTTGCGGGGATCTTCAATACCCAACCCTTCTAATATTGCAGTATCAACTGATGCAAACTCTTGTTCTCTCATCAATTTCAATGTATCACAACATACCCTTGCTTCAGACTCTGTCAAATCACAATACGTCTTTAAAAATTCCATCCAATCAAACTCGCCTTGTCGCACTGAGACAACTCCTTTACGCTCTGTTACTTGCATCTCGTCTGTATCAGTTCTGGTGGAAACAATATCCATCTGGGAAGGTTCGGGTACCACAGGAACATCGCTCCTCCATAATCGTTCAAGATTTCTTCCCAACAACTTCGCGAGAGGATTCAACTTCATCAAAACGCTTTCATTATCCGAGTATACTTTCTGGAGTTGTTCATAAACTTGCTGACCCAAGAAGTCTTTCAGGTTATCAACAGAACAAACTACAAGTTGACAGTTTGGGCCAATATGGAGACCTTCTTTATCAGAATTGGAACTACTCGCGTCTTGCCAAGCACCAGGTGAAGGTCCCTTCCTTTCAAAACGCCTCTCATAATAGACTCCTGTATTCATTACCCAGTTCTGCTTCTCCGTAAAGTGACTGGAAATTTCATTATTATAACTTGTACTCACAACCAACTGAACTGCCCATATATCGTTTTCTTCTAAATCCAACTGGGAAGAAACTGGGACTAGAAACTTATCAACTTCCTCCTTAATCATACCGACACTGACACGTGAACTATGGTAGTATTTCAATGCTATGCCTATCAAATAAATTCTTCTCTTCTTGGAACTTGTATCCATCAACATTTCGGTCAAAGAAGACCCGCTTTCATCGGAACTGGAAGAATCATCATCTATAGGCACGGAAACTCGAACAAGAATATCAGGTCCATTAGAATTAAGCCTGTTGGGTAAAAATATTCCATCTTCCGACAAAAACTTGTCATAGAATTCTTTCCAAGCATTTGGAGAATAGGACTGTTCTTTAGCACTGTAACTTGTCTTCAATTCAGAATGAAAGGATGGAACTGTCCGGACACGGCATTTCTCTATTTCCCAAACTATGTCTTCTACAAAACTCTGATGAAATATACTCAACTCTCCCAAACGCCTAGAAAGACAACAACGAACATACAGAATAGCGGCAAATATTACTTCAAACCTAAACCCTAACGAAGAGCGTGACTCTGCGGGAACATTAAGCGGAAACAGGAAATCAAGATAACGCATAAGAGGATAATCCCGGTACTCTTCCTTGATAGCTTTGAAAACGATCTTTGGAAATACTAATTTGATCCGTTGCTGTTTAACGCCAACTTGCCCTGGTCCTTTGTTTGGGCAATACTCATAATAAAAGCCGAAGTTATTAGCAATATCCAGCACGTATTGAGAGCTTTCCCCAGGAACTAAACCGCCATATACAGTTTCGAATACCTGGAATTCGTATTCTAGGATGGATGAAAGAAGCAGCGCAGAAAAAACTTTCAAAGTGTTGGGGTTCATATTCATCGGGGTCGTTGAGTAGACAACATAAGAGGAAATTTCTTCAATCCTAGCATACATCTCATCCTCTGTAAGATTATACAACTTGTTGTGAACACACGTGTCCACTAACACTTGCATAACATGGCGAACGTAAAGCGGCACACCCTCAGTGTAGTTATATACCTGTTTGAAAAACCAGTCATGTCCTTCTGGATGCTTGGGAAACAATAGTTGCAAAGCGGTTTCTCCTGTGCTTATCTTCATTCCTCGTATAAATAATTTTGTCGAATCCTCTGAAAATGGATCCAAGCGAACAAAGTCTAAATTCACCCGAGAGCTTATTGCATCTTCCTGTTTGGTAATAATAGCATCCGACCTTCCCGCTAGATAACAATTGACAAAACGTTGAATAAGAAGCGAAGATAGAACTCGGAAAAATAAGCAGTAGACGTTGAGTTTGCGAGGATTTCTTTGTGGGTCCAGGTCAGGAAACTGATAAAATTTACGGGACGGTAAAAGTCCAATTTCATCAATAAACAGAAACAAATAACGCTTGTTTGTGACTTGAAATAACGATTTTAACCACTTCTCGGGGTCTTTTCTGTTCTCCAAGACCTTTGCAAGCAACTCTGACTCATTTGGTAGTGAGCCAACTGCTTTCTCGCTTATCGTCTTTATAAGCGTGGGTTTAAAATCTTCCCCATCAAAACGGGGAAAGTCCCTGAGATCTACATTAACATATAGGGTTTCGTTTAACAGGGCTTCTACTGCACGTTCTCCAGCGCTCACTCCACTGCCAGCAATTCCAGGAAACCCGATTATATACTTCTCTAAAACCTGCCGGTTCAACAAAACAAATTCCCTAAAGTGCTTCCCTAATGTGGTTTTGCCACTCCCATACATATGGGGGGCAAAACACACAGAGGGACGCACGTCGTAACTTGACGAATCTGAAGGAGTGTATGAAGAATTAAAGTTCGAGATTATTTGATAGACTGCAGCACGCCTGTTTACAAGAGGACGAATGAGAGATATCCTGGGAACTGGAACGTCTGCTCTACTTGAAGAAGCAGCTTCTTCACTCTCTTGCCTCCTTCCCAATCTACCTTCCGTCGTGCCACTTACGTCATCCATCCCAAATGCAAAACGATCAGATAGTGAAAGATGGGCACTGCTTTTATAGCGCCTATTCATGAGGGTGCGGTAACATCACTCTTCACCCTGCTTCCACGTGGCTTCGTCTGAACCGTTTATTCTATCTCTACAAGAACTTCACTGGCAACATGCTGGAATGTGTCAAATGGTAATTTGCTACTTTTTATGGAGCCGTAATTGGTAGCAAATTGGAAATATCAAGAGAGGTTGTTTCATTCACACAGAGTGTAGCTCTAATATGGACTTGAACCTAGAGATGAGTTTTCGTTTTTCCGCCTGGTTCTCGACTCCTGTTGGTACGACAACTTGAGTAGCTTTCTCTCCTTTTGTCAAAGCAGTCTTCTTGTTCTTCTTGCGTCCAGTCTTTTGTTCGCGATTAGCCTGCTTGATTTGCCTTTTAAAAAGTTACAGAGTGGTGTATCCGTCCCTATTTGTTGTGTTCCCTTGAACAAAGAGATAGGTTGTTTAAAGCAAGACAAGGCTGCACCGCCGTGAAAACGCCCCATATGAACGGCATTCCACAAAAAAGATGGAAGGCCTTAACGCCAACAGCCGAGGACTCTTTGTATAGCAAGTGCCTGTGGCTTTTCCGATACCTAGCAAATTTGAATTCCAGACTTTTGGGATAATTATGTTTTTTCGACGGAACCAGGCAACTGTTCCACCTCGAGAACTAGAGTCTGTCCTCGGTTGCCTTGAACCTTCACTGTGTCACAAGTGTAACTGTTTATCTTGGACAATATTTGTGGCGTGTCTCGCGCTCATTATTATCATCCCAATCCGCGCCATACAAGTTGCACTGCACTTACAGAAGATCCTAGTCGTTCACTTTGGTCCTAATAGAGCGTTCTTGGAAGTGTACATCTATTGAAACAGTATAAAAACCCTCGTTATTACCTGCTTTTCTTTTCGAGAAATGAAAAAGTTCGATATATTCGATAATAATGCTGTAAGAAGTTTGAAAGTCCTCGTATGTGCTGAAATATCTTCAGATAGTAGCGAGTCTCTTTGTCTCGCCGGATCCAAAAAACTTCTTGACAACTTCGCGACAAAACCTTCCTTGGGCGGTGATTGTGCCTCTAAAAGTTGGTATTTCGCAGAATGCTGTAAGCAACGGAAATCGCCAAAGTGAGTTGAAGCAATAGTTTGCACCTTCAGTTTCAGCAAGAACTAGTACACTCGTGGAGCTCTTGGGAAATTTGACACTACAGACAAAAAAATATACGTGTTGATGACCCGAGGATGGTGACATGTGCTGCCTCAATATTTTAAAGGGTTAAAGGCATACAAGCTCCTCAAAAACAAGTCAGACAAATAGATGTTGATGTTTAACCTCGTTTGTGGACGATTCTACACCTCTAACGAGTATATTCTGCAAAAGAATAATCCATGAAAAAGTAGCAACTATAGTACCCAACAAGGAATTGATAAGAACCTGCCAAATCAACAGCGAGGTAAAATTCCTTCTTTGTATATTATCGATTTCGTCTCCCATGATAATTCCTATCCAATCTTAAAGTCTTCGTCTCGATGACAAAATATGGATTTAGCCTTTTTGCTCTGCCATTTCATTTATAAATTCTAGTGGTGGAACTGCGAGACCCGTCTCTTTTTCGTTGGTTACTTGCGTAAGTTCCGCGGAGTAAAGATGCCAATCTTCATGGAAGGATGCCAAGAAAAGTTTCTCTAATGATCCTTTCGAAGATGGCAAATTCGTACAAGTGATTATTATATTGAGATTACATTGTCCTACTTTGTATATTTATCGCAGACTCGTGGTCATGTTTCCCACAAGGACTTCTTGTACTGTTGGTAAACCCAAATTTATAATAAAGCGGATGGTGAGCAAATACTTTGGAATCTTTCAGGTTCCCTGAGAAGCTTCATTCTTATTAGGTTACGAGTTAAGAATACCGACCATTTCCATTGCTCATTCTGCCAGACAAGTTGTAAAGACTTAAATATGTAGCAGAAAGTCATCGTTGACATGAAGTGTCCTTACTTTCTATTCAACAGCAATTTGACTATCAATCGTTCTATTTCGATGTAAGTTGTTCAAAGTACTCCAAGAGCAACATAAGAGATGCTACATAGAAACGTGTCTGCTACCGTTTATATCAACTGTGCTCGAAGGAATGAACAGCTCTGAAATGTGTTGTTTTCTTTTCCAGTGACTCGAAAGTATTCTTCAAATCATAAATTTATGTCAACATGTTATCTTCTAAATCCGTTGATTTGGCGTACTTGCTTCCCAATAAAACGAGTAGCGAGTCATGTTTCAGGTTCGAGCCAGGATCATTTTCATCCTTATACTTTCAAAATGTTTTATTTTTGCTAGTTTGGAGGTATCTGAACTCTTAGAAGCAATTAGCATATGTATGTCATTTCCCCTTAATTTCCTATCCGTAGCTACCAACATATGTTGGATAGGAAATCGTTGCGAAATTCGTATGTTTACTCATTTGAATGTTTTTGCAAGTTCTGTTAATTGATAATGTTTGTCCTTATTTATTCGAGTAAAGCCTTCCAAAGATTGATCAGATACGTACTTGAATACTTTAAACACATCTTTGAAGCTTGTGCAACGATTGGTTACGTGGTATTATATGGTGTCACGGAGGATCGACACTGCATTTCAAGCGACGTTCGGTACATACATACAGTTCAGTTACAAAAATAATTTTGTAGAAACGTTGTAAAGTTACTGTACGAAAATATAAGCGAAAACTTTCTCTGATTTCAACAACATTTGTATCCTTACTGCCCTTTGTGTCCAAGTTCCGTTCTTACAGCCTGGTGTCAAATCACTGTCAGTTTCGTTGATGATGGGAACGCTAACTTTTGAAGTATATAGTTCCAATCGTACTCATACACAACGATAAAGAAGAAGAAATCATGAACATCGGTGCGGAAAAATTGGGTCAAGAAATGCTCTTGATAGGCCTTGATATGTACGAGTGGATAGTGCATTCCGAATGCGTTGCTTTGTCCAACAGACAGCCCTTTGGTATACTCACTACTTCATACTCTTTTCGATTAGTAACTGTTGAATAGCTGATTTCGAGGAAACAATTACAAGACTGTTTATTCCAGTGTATATAATAGGTGAGTTATTCCGTTACAAGAAGAAGAACCGTTGTGAAGTAGCGGACGAAACTGTTGACATAAATGCAAAAACAGTTCTTCGAAATATTCTCCGCTATTAAAACCCTCCCGTTGGGCCTCTTTAAACTTGTTGGATACCTCGACTAGACGCTCTTTCGTAAAATAATAGTTTGAAAAAGATTCAAAAAGAACGTCACGGGCTATGCTGTTGTAAAAGCGTACGGATCCATTCTTCATTTCTAGCAACAGACCTCGATCTCGATAGACACTATCAAACAATGTAATTGCTGGAGTTTCCCTGCCAAGAAATAGCTCGTAGAGCATGTTATAAAACGCTTTCTTCTGTTTTTCCGTCAATGAGTCGACATATGCTTCGTGTCTCTTTTTCATATCTCCAAAAGCGTTTTTAGTAAACCATGCGACCAATTTTTCAAAGCTGAAGTTACGAAAAGTGCCACTCAGTTCGATCAGTTCGGCTATCGTTCTTGGAACACGACCCGTAAGGTCCACAACGGTGCTTTCATTATCTCTAAATGTTTCAGGATAATCGTCCAGTGCTTGCCATATTTTAAATTCTTCTTTACTCAACGGTTCAATATACCTCGTAGAGTTTCTATACCCGCTAGGCAGCTTGCTTTCAAACTCGTGATGTTGCGAACCTGCGATAACAAACTTACACTCCCACTATCCCCAGTTAATGATCAGAAGGAAGGAAGAGCATGTACTTACGGTAGCATGTCCTACTGGTTCTGCATAAAACTCAAAGAAAGGCAACCACGTATTAGGATCATTGCCAAGTTCCTGCCAAAGAGCATTGTGTTCATCTACGATCAGGAGGTTTCTTGGTTTCATATTCATAAAATTTCGTCGAAGTTCATCACAAAGCACCAAATCGCCTCTTCGGTGAGCATAAAAAACAACATGTTTCATAGGGAGGCCTCGAAGATGTTTATAACCAGGGTCTCCAGGATAAAACTATTTTAAACTGTCCAGGGTACCCAAATTCATAAAAAGCAACATAGCCGCATATTTACGAGCAACCAATTTGTAGTCAAATTTTTTACGGAGCATCGTTCCCGCGTTTTCAACGTAGTTACGAGAAACCGAGTTATCGTCAACCTTTTCACGGAGCAGATCTCCTGTATTTCCGATATACTGCACTGGGATTCCAAAGTGTCGGGCAAAAACAGCAATGAGATAAAGATATATACTCTTGCCTAAACCACTAGCAGCAGATAAAATATTCAACTTGCTACTGTTTTGAGCCAGAGCGTTCCAAAGGTTTATTAAGTCCTGTCTCAAAAAGCCTCTAGAAATTCTACTGCCAGAACTCTTCAAAGGAAAATTTTTCGCCAATCTCTTTGGTCTCAACAGAGAAGCGGCATCCACCAGTGATGAGTCCCTTGTTGAAAATTCTTCGCTTCCAACCTTGATCTTTTCTCCAAGGAGCTCCGAAACTTCAGTCACTGAACACTCCACGGAGAGGTCGGGTAAATCTTCCAACCAAACGTTGGCGTACTTTCTGTCAATTTTCATGGTCACTGGGTCAAATACATGCTCCCACTTCATATGTATACCACAAGCTCTCTTCAACCTTGAGGAAGCAGCGTCAATCTCAGACAAAACAGTCCCCACGAACAAACAATCAATTTATAGTTTGCCGAAGGTTGTTACTTTTATAGCATTCCACATGAGGCGGAGTCTCTGAGCTCCATCTTGGTTCCATGTGGCTTTTTCCTCTCCATTTGCTCTATTTTTAGAAGAGCAAAGGACGGTTCTTGTCAGTGACAACATTGCTTGTAATATGTCATCTTTCTATGAAGCAATGCTTCGTACAAATTGATAATATCAAGTTAGGTCGTTTTATTCTACTCAGGACTGCTCGTAGCTCGTATATAAACTTGCATAGGTTCGTGTTTGCACGAAAATTTGATTTTTTACATAAATTGACCTGTTTTTTCGAAGCAGTTTTCTTACTGATGTTGTCTGTATTCTATCGTTCGCGACTGCTTACAATGTTGCTCTGTTGTGGCTCGTTGTGCCTTTTAACCTGTCATCTAGTCGCTTGTACATCCCTATTTTTAGTGCTTGTTGAATAGATAAGCATTTTGTTTAAAGGACGAAATGGAGAGATCTATGTATTAAAGATGTGTACATGTCTCACTAACTTTGCATTTAATGCAAGCAAAGAGCAGTATCGTAGCTTCCAAAAAATCTGCAAGAACGATTCCTCTTTTGTATTGCCGAGATGTAGAGGTACAAGCGGAATTGTTCCTTTTACTTTGAGGCGCCGCACTATCGTTGCTTGCTTCTTCTCCCATCGAATGTCCTAACGAGAGAACCTTGCAAACAATTTGAATCGCTTTTGTACAAAATGCTGAGATCATTGGTCAAGATTGTTCTCTTTCTTTCGTTTAAACTAGTAATCATGTGAAAGCGTTTAGTGAACATTCCTTTTGAAAACACAAGTCCTAACGTAAAAGGAACTATGCACCTTGCTACATGAAAACGTTGCTTCAAAAACTGGGAAATGCTAATTTGAAGGTTGCTCCTAACAGTCTACAATAATAAGAAAGTATTGACTTTCCACGTAAACTTGAAAATTCTATATAATCTGACCAAAAAGGCACAAGTTGGATCGTGGCAGGTCGACTGACTGTGTTCCTCGAGCCGATACTCTACTTAGAAATAGCACTGAGACTAAAAAATGCGATTAAACGGTTGTGCATGGAGCTTTACGAAACTCAATATGGTAGATCGTTTTAAATTTCTACTTTTGAACAATAATTTCATCCGCATAGGGTCCGTATTCTATTTGTTTCTGCGTCACGCTTCTTTGAACATTATCGAAGGCAGAGACACAAATCTGTTACCAAAGAGATATATGCAATACCAAATCTACAAGCTGTTACAGCATAATTCGTCTTAAATTGTCCGTGGTATACTGCAAACAGAAAAAGGCATCCATCGTATGTCTTCTGTCCTTGTCAAGTTGTTACATGTATTCAACCAACCTTTTTATGTGCAACTCTTCTAGTGGAACTTTTGCAAAGTGTCTTTTTGTGACTCATTTCTCTATTCTAATGGACGTAAGATAGATCAAGACTGCAACGGTTCTTTGAAAACTCCAGTCGTTTTTTCACAAAACGCAAATTTCGATAAATGTTTCCAGTTCGAGTATTCTGCTGTTATACTTTTTACTGAATTTATCTACGAACTTTTCATCAGAGTTTTCCAGTATAAGGAAACCAAATGAATGCTAAGAAATTAACCTGGCAAGTCATTTCCATAATTGAGACTTCATTTCATATGAATCGTTGACCCCCAACTCATCAAGATGAATTTGTAATCCATCACTGGTAGATCATCTTTGAGATATAATGTCCTTTCTTTTCTTTTCCACATAGAAAAGTCACGGAAAAACATTTTGAAACAGACCTGCCGAATTTTCCAAGAGCACTAGTCTATAGTGAGACAAGTTTATCATCCTTCGTGGCGTCCATACTATCGAGGATGGGTTGCTTTGACTTGCAACGTTCCTTCTCCTCAAAACTCGAACCGAAGCAGACTGTTGGTCCAGAGCAGGACACGACAGTCATTCCTTAGGAAATATGCTTCAAATATGCTTCAAAACAATCTGTAACTTGGCGACTCATCTAGGCCCTCTGTATGTTGCCACAAGAGTGTTTTACGAGATGAATGGGAACTTGTTCTATTCACCGTAGTCGCTTGCACCTTGATGACACCAAAGCAAGGGGACACAGAACAAGAATTTTTGCTACTCCAGAAATAACCATAGAAGCTGCGCGACTGGTTGGTAAAAACAAGCAGTTGAGCTTGTATTGTTAGCCTTTTGCTTTAGTGTTTGGATCATAAGGGTCATATCTTTCGTAGCTCGGTCGAAAGCCAGGTTCTGGTGTGTCTCCTAAAAGTAAGACAATCTCAGCTGTGTTGGTTCCTTTTTTAAGGTGAATATGTGATTACAACTAGAAGCGTTTTCGTGCTAAAAGCACAAAAAGCTAGTCGTCTGGTGCTCGCTGGACAACCGCAGACTGCACAGTCCAAAATTTCACTAATACTATTCCGTGAAATGCTTTTACCATATTTTATGTGAAAAGCCTATAGACGACCAGAGCGATTGAATCACGAGACGCCTGCTTAAGAATACCATCTTTCACTGAGCCCGCTATAGGACTCTCCCAACAGAAGCCAACGACCTTTGCGTCGTTCTTCAGAGTATACAATTGCCTTGGTAGAAATAGTTTGTGTATATAAACTTGAAGTGAGAACAGAGTAACCTCATATTACAGCGCATGTCTGCAACAGATCATTTCCAATGGCCAATGGGCAACCGTGAGGATCGAATGCAGACGCTGTAGTTTTGTGATTGTTTCGTGCTTTGTCAAGCTTGTCTCAGTAATAAAAAGTGACATTTTTAGTTGAGATAGGTGGCGTTGTAATCCATATTAGGATCGTTCAAGTTACTAATACTAGTACTCTGAACAAGTAGTTGATAGTTTTCGACTTGACTTTCCAGAAAGAAATTAAGGGAAAAGGTAAAAGCAATTGGCTCTTCGTAACACTGGAAGTTTCACAAGTGAGACTTTTGAAGAAAGCATTTCGCAGTTTGACGGAAGACCGAAATGACTGCCGTCCATCTATCCAACTGTGCAACGAATACTTTTGCTTCATCGCGGTCACGGCAGAGTTGCAACCTTTTCCAATTTTCTGTTGGAAGTCAAGTCCAGTTTATCCAAACAGAATATTCCACTTTCAAAGTTCCTCTGCTGTGCCTCTTCCACAGACAACTAAGTGGAGACTGTTGAGCATCGGAATCTGTTGCCTCCTCTGTCCCCAAAGCTTATTTGCAGAAAAAATGAGGTAGGCGAAAACGAATTTGGGTACGGCATTGCTGTTTCGCACTAGTTCATCAATAGGATTGTGCTTGTAGAATTCACTCCACCAAAGCACGTTGTACTCAGTGACAGTTTGTTTTGTCCTGCGGCAGAAGCGGAACACTTTTGCATTTGTTGCAATGAAAAAGAATAAAAGACACCTGTACCTGTACACTTCAAATTTCTTATCGCACTGTCATAGCGAACCTTTGCTTTTTTGGTTCGGTTTCACTCTCGGTTCCCTGAGCGCCGCAGTAGAGCAGAAGCAACCAAAGAGGAAAAAGCCGAGAAGATAATAAAAGCCAAGCGGTCCTCGCCTTGTTTTTTTTTTCAAAATAAACTTGAATCATCAATCGACATAAGGCGCGGACGATTCCAAGATGGCTTTGTGGCCCTGTTATACCGTAGCCAACCCACGCAAGAGACGATGACACAACCAGCTGGCTATGTAGAAGAGGAATCAGCGGTTGCTACGTTACAAGAAATACGCTTATTTACTCTTTATCGAGTCACATTCGGTCTTTTGACCTGGTCTTTCTTTTTTTCTCTTGTGAACGACTGCGTAGACATGCCGTCTTCGTAACGCGACCCCATTGTCATTCTCTTCCGACAAAAAGGGGTAACTTGACACTCTCAGTTCTATTTACATTGCCAGTCTAGATAGAAATCAAAGTAGAGTCCAAAAAGTTTGGACTTCTTATGTTTCTTCTACTGGCACTGGCAATACTGCACCAAAGTGATCTGCACCAAATTGGCTCCAACCGATTGAGGGTGGTGAGAAGTTGACCTCTGCATTGCCACCTCTTTTTGGTATCTCTCATGTGTTTTGCCTTTTCAAAGCTTGAAGACTATTTATTCTATAATGTTTTAGAGGTTTCTTCAGAGGTTTTTTGTACTAGTCTTTTTCCATGTTTCGTAGTGGGTGAATGGCTCCTTTGACAACAGCGTTGTCATGGCCCCGCCAATCTCCACAGCTTCAACTGCCAACTTGTACGCATATATATGCATATATTTGTACAGATTCGTGGTGTAGAAAGAAGAGTGCATTGGTTGAGAAGTAACAGCAGAGGGTTAGTGTACCTGTAGAAGGAAGCACTTGAAAAAGGGTCACGTCCTTTTACATATTTACCTATAATAGTTGTTTTTGCTCGAAGAGATTGCAAGTTTAGTGTACTTGACAAGGTTTCCAAGTATCATTCAGTGCCTTTAAGCGCGTATGGGTGTACTTGGAACTTTTTCAAGTTAAAAAGATAGACTTTATTAACGAAAGCATATGGAAAAATTGCAGCCTTATTAAGCCAAAAAAATTTGACAATACTAAAAAAGTAAACCTACAATTTTCCTGACTATTCTTATCTCCAGCACAGCAAACGCGTTGTCTTGTGGCGTTACAAACTCTACTATCGATAACGCCGTAACCTTTTTCGCGAGTTGTGCTCCTTTAGGATCACTGGCCATGGCAAAGTTGCTTGTAAGGATCAATTTGCTACGGAGTTTTGGAAGCTGATTGTTCTTACCGCTTCATCAATCTCATCATCTCCATAAGAATAAGAATTCCACAATTCATCTATGATGGAACATCCGATGAGCCGAGCGCTGCTCCGCTTGCTCAATTGGATCTTTCAAAGCGGAAAGATTCCAAGTCCATGGAATTCATCTCTCCTTATTTCTATTCCGAAAAAAGGAGATTTGAAAGACATGAACAATTACAGAGGCATTAGCCTCATCAGTACCATTGTCAAACTGTTGAGTGCAATTGTTACCAATCGCATTCGTTACGCAGTTGAAAAAGACAATGTACTGGTACGTGAACAAGCTGGATTTCGTACTCGCGAGGAATGTGCAGCACAAGTCATTACTTTGGTAGAGTGTATCCAACGCCGATGGAACAAGGAAATGCGTCCTACCTATGCATGTTTCATCGATTTACGTACAGCTTTTGATCGAGTTCCACATGAAGCCTTGTTTCGTAAACTGGAAAGTTTAGGTATTCGAGGTCGATGTTTGGAATTTTATCGAGGGCTTTATCGTAGTTCGTGGACACAGGTATCCTCAAGGATATCTGATACACTCTCACCTGCCTTTCCATTTTGTAGAGGTGTACGTCAAGGTGATCCTTCCTCTCCATTACTATTCGATCTGTTTATCAATGATTTACTTGAACAATGTCGACCATTTGGTATTCGAGTGGTTGGTATGCCTGAGAGTACAATGGTTGGTAATACAGAAAATCGATTACCTGGATTGATGTTTGCCGATGATGTGGTATTGTTATCGCCTAGTCGACATTGTCTTGAAGCCTCCATGCGCAAGTTAAGTGAATATTTAACTCAACTTGAAATGGAAGTTGGTGCATCCAAATGTGGTGTTACTGTCTTTCATGGATGTGTAGATAAAGTTCGAAGGAGGCAATGGCAATTACAAGGCAAAGACATACCTGTTGTTGAAGAATATCGTTATCTAGGTATCGATTTGAATTGTAATTTGGATGAAGGATTTACGGTGCGACGTCAAATCCAACGTTATCGTCAAAAGCTTCATATGGCAACTCCATTTCTACGTAATAGTAGGATACCAATGGATCTCCGTCTGCGTGTTGTCAAGAGTTGTTTGCTACCTAGTTTGCTCTGGGGCTCTGAATGGTGGGGTATGCATCAACTACATGCCAAACGTTTAAGTTTGGTATTGAACCAAACGTTACGAATGGTGGTAGGAGTGCATGCGAAACACACAGGAGTAAGTATTCCTGCTTTGTATACTGAATTGAGTATACCTAGTGTAGAATCACTTATAGAAGAACGCCGGACACGTGTATGGGCCAAAAGACCTAGTATGCGCTCATGAATCAGTTTCTTATGTCGTTGGATACCTACATTTCGGAAAGGCACATGGGTGAAAAACACCAAAGCATAGTTGAGGAGAAAGTTGCAAGTTCAGCAGTGAATTTAATGCAACGATCGAGTAGTGGTTCCAAGGCATTGCAACGAACACTGCAATAAGTCATTCACAACAAATGGTTGAGTACTGGCAACACGACACTATCACATACTTGGTGTGAGTATTGTCAGTTTGCATTACAAATCGGTAGTGCATTGTTGCGTGATAGGTACTTCGACCATCCTTAATATAGCAAAATTCTTCAATGGCTAATGCGTATTCGTGTTGATGGTTGGTGTTCTTGCTCGAGGCTCGCCAGAATAGGTATCTTGGATGAAGAATGGAAGACTCGTTGTCCCTGTTGTTTGGCCAATGTACCTGAAACATTGAGTCATTTACTTTGAGAATGCACTCGATGGGCCTCGAAGAGGCTGGTTATCTTCGGGTCCATGTCGAAATTGTTGCTAAACGCCCTGCTATTCTCAGTTTTATCCATATAGCCTTCTCGGTGTAAGGCTTGTGGTGACGAATTCGTTGGAGGAAAACTCGCGTATAACAGTAGAAATGCAGGAAAAGAAAGCCTTGGATGAAGCTATTCATTTATGGTGGACGAATAGTGAGTTTTCTTATTAGGCTTGTAGTCATTCTACCTTTGGTCGCACAAGGGTTCGACAATGGATCGTCGCAGTGCTGGTACTGGATTGGGTTATAAGGATTTATTCTGGCAGGTCGGTTTTCAGAGGGTGTGATGGGCGTTCGTATGTCCATCACCGAAAACCTACGTCGCCTTAGCTTTGACTCTAGCGACGCTACCACCACGAGCCGACGCCCTAAAGGGTATGGCAAAGCCACTTGAATAGCTAAAAAGGGAACTGGTAGTAGCGGTTCTACCATTGTCACTATTCTGGCGCCGACTGAAGATACAACTTGGATTTTCCTATATCAAACAATAAAACATGGCAAATAAATGCAACTCTCACTTGAAAAATGGCAAACGACAGCATCTTGTTCTGAATCAGTAGCTCATTTTACAATAAAAAGGTCCGTTATCATGCTCAGCCGAATGGCAGCTGCACCCAAGGAACCAATCAATTGCCAACAAGAACAGTTGATTGCAATCTCAATGGGACTAAGGGCACTATGGCTTGTTAAAAAAAATTAACCGTAAACTACACAAATACAAGTATGTAAAAAACATTCCTTGGCAAGTTTTAGATTGGAAATTAAAAAATCATACAACAATTCTACACTAGTATCACGCTTAGGTGACTGCATGCAAGCCGCACAGTAGATATATCAGCATTGTAGGAGGACATATATTCACACCAGAATACAACTAGAAATATCACAAATTCCCAAAGCGAATTAAAGCATCTAAACTAGTTCACAGATTGGTAAAAGCACACAAAGAAATGTAATGGGCAGCAAATAGAGGTGGATAAGCTGAAGCTCCATTATTTGGACATTAACCAATGGCAGGGTCACCCTTTTCGGGGTCGATATCCAGAGGTATTATTTTACTGCGTCTTCACATAAGAAAATGGCAAATTAGGACTAAAATATGGATTTCTTTTCCATGTCAGGGACCGCCACATCCAACCATACTAAAGGATATAAATGTTTGGCTAAGTTCTAAATTAAAGGCCTTGCGAATGAGAAGAGGAATCAACAAAACTCGATCGTAGGTATTACACATGCGCGCTCTTTACTGTGTATCCTTGGCGAAACCGTAAAGGCTCACCTTTGCAAATAGATGACTATATTAAAAGGCGAAAAGATCGTTCTGAAAACTTGCTCAAGCAGTGTTTTAGTAACATTGACATCCTGCATTCCTTTGCATTTGGGAACGATTTCGACATTTGCAACGATAGGTCCAAATGGAAGACTCTCTATTTTTGTTCTCAACTTTACTCAACCCATTGTCACAAATCGAAAGCGTCCTAATTGAAATTAAGGCTAGGTAGGTTAGGAAAGTTGAGACTTGTGGATCCGTAAATGATAACAATTACAGATGACACAACACAAAAAGGATTGTAAAGCATTGAAATTGAAGAATGAAATCTGAATAATGGGAATCCTTTCAGCGATTTACAAGAAGAAAGTAAAATTTCCTCTTGCTAATCCCGATTCAATCGATGGCTTGTCCACTAATTCGACTGTGGCACATTAAGAATTGGGCAAAAGCCAAAAACAAAGAGGAACCATTCCTAACGTATAGGAACCATAAAACGGCGATGGCGTGAATGCAAGTTGGTAAAAAACTCTAAGATAAAAACGCAGCGCACTTTGTCAAGTCAATTCTGCATAGACAAAGAATTGTACAATGGAACTTGGCATCATTGGCAACCAAACTTGCTGAAACTGCAAACACTCATATCGATCTACAATGGTACTGGGCTCAGAATACTTACTGTTGTCAGAGCAATTTTACATTATATCAAGGCTGCTTCACTCCATTTCGAAGTAGTCGATTCGTAATAGAGAGTTGTTGTCAATGACAACAGAGGAATTGTAATGCATAAAAATGACAAACACCCCTGGTAATGGAAATTTACCGAGCTATTTATTACAATGGATTACAAACGACAAGAAAGAACTGCTTCCGCGTGCAATTCATCACTCCTCTGATGCTTTTTCTTGTCCAATGCTCCACTTGTCAACATCTAAAATTAACGCAGGAAAACAGTAAAAACAAAACTCAATTCGTTGCATAAAACACACAAATAGGAACAAAGTTGAACTGCAATTTGCAATAAAGAGGCCTAACGTTTCCATGACTCTAGAGACAATGTAATGACCTGAAGTGACAAAAAACAATCGTAATTGCAATCCTTTCAGCGATTTACAACGTTAGATTAAAACTGTTTAGAAGTAACTGTTTCTTCGTGCAAGTCACGATTCAAGCATTGCTTTCTTTCCAATGACCAAGTTGTCGCGCAAATAGAAACAAGGTAAGAGAAAAAATATGAAAAAGGGACATCGTCCAACCTATAAATACATATAAAGGAGTATAATGTCGCTAAAAATAGTTAAAAACGTCAACAAACAGATACTATGCATTGCAGCAATTGAATTATACGTCAACCAACAGTGATGCCGTCGAATTTATCAATGTTGGGCAACCCCCAGCTGGCTTATCGTGCAATAAACAAAATCTGCCCACAATGGTGTTGGGCACAGAAGATTTACTACTGCCAGAGCATTTTTAACGTTATACCAAGACTGCTTCACCGTTTCGGACTATTCTAGTTGTAATAAAGACGCTCACTGATTACATGCCATTACAGAAATTGTACTGCAATGAAATCATAAAAAGTTCTCCCAAAATGCAATTTTTTCAGCAAAGAGAATTACGAAGAAGGTACAAGGCACTGAACCAGTTCAATCTTGCATAGAATAACAGTGGTACAATTCAAATTGAGAACCGTTAGAAAACGAACTAGCTTGCGCTGCCATAAGTTACATCTATCCACGAACTTGTTGGGAAAAGAATGTTTACGGCTGTCAAATCGTGGTTACTTTACTGTTTTTCAGAATTGTGTACATGTAATAAGGAACCGTAAGATTTGTGAGGCATTAGAGGCATTGTAATGCATCTAAATGACCAAAAAAATCCTCCATACTAGAAATCCTCTTATCCAATTCAGACGGTTGATGAGGACTGTCTAGATAGAGACCACTGCTTGCTTGTGCAAGCAGCGATTCTTCAATGATTTTTTGTTCTTTGTAATATGATAACATAAAAATTATCGAAACGAAACCCTGCCTAAAGCAAAAAACATAAAGGAGGATGTAGCTTTAACATAAACTGTCAAAAAGCGATAGGAGAAAGACACATTGAACTGTACTAGTTCAATTATGCATACGTTAACAGCAGTATCTTCTGATTGGACATAGTTGGCAACAAACTCACGTATACTGCAGTAACCAGTATAGAGCTACGACGAAGTTGGTCATGGAATACAAAGCATTGTCAAGGTACTTTGTTCGCTATATCACCGTCGTTGCATGACACTACAGAGTTGTTAATTCGTAATTAAGAGGCATAATGATAACATGATACTACAGGTTTTGTGAAACGTTCATAAGACCAAAGCCAATAATAATGGCAATCATCTCAGTGATTTGAAACAGTGGATTTGAATTGCTTAGAAACAACTGATTCCTCGTGCAAGTCACGAAACAACCAATGCTTCCTTGACAACTGATCCTCTAGTCACATATTTATAATTAACGTAATAATAAATTAAATTAAAAAGGCTTACCATTATAGTTTATAAGACGCAACAGAAGGAAAATAATGTTGCCACAAGTTGTACATAGACATTAAAAAAGAGTCATCAAGCACTGAGCCAATCGAATAAAGCATAGTAGGCTAACTGTACGATCGAATCTAGAATCAGTGGGCATCCAGGCGGGCTAAAATTGCAATAGGTTGGAGCGAACAACGACGATGTTGGTCGTAAAATTTTTACAATAGTCGAAACATATTTTAAGTTATATCAAGGTTGGTTCAACGTTTCAAAATCGTCGACTTGTAACAAAAAGGCTCCATAAAAACATGCGACTACATGGCTTTTACATGCAAAAAAAGTACGAAAAAGCATGATAAATGGCTATCGACCGACCAAAAAACATCACACGAGGAGTACAAGGTGCTACACTAGTTCGATTGTACATTAACCAACAGTGGTACCGTCAAAAGTTTCTTAATTGCAACCCTCTCCGCTGTTTACAACGATGGATCAGAATTGTGTAGAAATAACTGATTCCTTGTGTGCAACAATTCAACCAATGCATTTTAGAGCAATGCTCCGCATATCACACATTCGGAATCAAGGTAAGCATTAATTACGAAAACCTCATTTTCTATAGTATATAATACACAAAAAAGGGAGATAGTTTGACCATAAATTGTTTAAAAGGCATTAAGAAAAAGATGCAATGCACTGCGTCAATCCAACCAAGATAGATGAATAATTGTACGATCGAATTGAGCATCCATGGGTATCAAAACGAAACAACACAGCAACAACTCGTATCAATCTACGATGGTTTTGGGCAAAGAAAAGTTACGAAGGTCAAAGCTCACTTTAGTTTGTATCATAGTAGCTTTATCATTCAGGGTCTTCGACTTGTAGTAAAGAGAATTATGATTACATGACACCACAGGTATTGTACTACACTAAAATTACGGAGAAAACATAAAAATGGCAATCATGGCAGCAGGAAACCATTACTCAAAAGGCATTCAAGGCACTACACCAACCCAGTCATGAATGAACCAAGAGTAGTACCATTAAATTGAGAATCTTTGGGCAACCAAACAGGCTTTGACTGCAATAAGTTGCATATATCCACGAGTATTGGGTACAGAAGAATTACTATAGTCAATTTGAGGTTACTTCACAGCTGTTCAGAGTTGTGAATTTGAAATGAGGAGAATTAAGTTTTCAATGACACAAAAGGCATTGTGATGCAACAAATTGACTAAAAAACCATGACAATAGAAACCTCTCAGCCAGTCCTAACAACTGATGACAACTGTTTAGAGACCCCACTGCTTCTTCGTGTAAGCTATTGTTCAACCAATGCTACTTTATTCATTTGATATGCTTTTGCTACAGTTAAAATTATGATCAGACTAAATTACAGAAACTGAAAACACTGCACATATTCTAAAAACATAACAACGGGTGTAGCAAAAACGCAAATTTTTCAAAATCGCCACAAAAAAGCTACATTGAACTGTACTAGTTCAATTATGCAAATTCTAACAGCAGTATCTTCTCATCGGACGCGTTGACAACAAGTCACACTACACTGCAGTTGCCATTATAGCACTACGACGAAGTTAAACACCGAATACTAAGCACTGTTAAGGCATTTTTTTTAATTTATCACGGTTAATGTACGACATTTCAGAGTGGTCGACTCGAAAAAGTAGGCATAAAGATTAAATGACAATATAGGCTTTGGAACGTATTCAACTGACCAAAAACCAATAATAATGGCAATCGTCTCAACGGTTTGCAGCAATGGATTTAAATTTTCTAGACTCAACTAGCTCCTGGTGCTACTTACGAAACAACAAATGATACTTTGACAACCGCAACTATACTAACATATTTAGAATTAAGACAAGAATGATATCTAAACGCTAGCGCTATATAGTTTATAAAACGCAACAGAAAAAAGCTGCTATAGATACAAATAGTTAAAACGCATTAGGGAAGAAGTACCATGCACTGAGTCAATGCCGTTAAGTATAGACAAATAATTGTACAAGCGAGACGAGCATCAGTGGGTATCCAAACGAGCTAACACTGCAACAGCTTTTATCGGTTTTGATGGTGTTCCGCAAAAAAACTTAACACTAGTCAAAGTACATTTTACAGTATGCCAAGGCTGTCTTATTGTTACATAGTCTTCGACTGGCAATTTCGAGGCCTAACGAGTACATGGCATTAGAGGTATTGTACTCCAATAAAATTACAGAAACAAATGGTAATGGCGATCCTTTCAGCAGAAAACCATCACTCAAAAGTTACAAGGCACTGCAGCAGCTCAATCATGAATGAATTCAGAGTGGTAAGATCAAATTGAGGATTGTTGGGCAACTGTTGACTCAATAAGTTACATTTATCCACCACTGTTGGGCACCCAAGAGTTACTATAATCCATTCGTGGTTACGTCATTGCTTTTCAGAGTCCTGGAATTGTAATAAGGAGAATGACGCTTTCACTGACACTAGAGGCATTGTAATGCATCGTAATAACCAAAATAACCCTTCAGAATGGAAACCTCTCAACCAGCTCTAACAATTGATGACAACCGTTTAGAGACCCCACTGCTTCTTCTTGTACGCAATTATTCAACCATTGTTATTTTTTCATTTGATACGCTTGTGCTACAGTTGGAATTATAACCAAATTAAATTATAGAAACAGAACCCTGCACATATTATGGAAACAAAACAATTGGTGTAGCGTAAATGCAGACTTTTCAAAAGCACGACAAAAAGCTACATTGAACTGTACTAGTCCAATCATGCAAAAACTATCAGCAGTACCTTGTCATTGGACGTTGTTGTCAATAAATCAACTTACGATACAGTAACCATTATAGCATTACAACGAAGTAAAGCATGGAACACTAAACATTATCAAGACACTTTTTTAATTATTTCACGATTATTGCACGACATTTCAGAGTGGTAGACTCGAAATAAAGAGGCATAATGATTAAATGACAATATAGTCTTTGGAACATATTCACCTGACAAAAAAGCAATAGTAACGGCAATCGTCCCACCGATTTGCAGCAATGGATTTGAATTGTTTAGGTTCAACTAGCTCCTGGTGCTACTTACGAGACAACCAATTATACTTTGACACTGCAACTCTAATAACACGTTTAGAATTAAGACAATGTCTATACGCTTAAACTAGTTTATAAAACACAACAAAAGAAACCTGCTATAGCCGAAAATTGTTAAAAGGCATTGACGAAGAGGTACCATTCACTAAGCGAATTTAATGAAAATTAGGTTAGTAATTGAAAGATTGAGGCAAGCATCAATGGGTATCTAAGCGAGTTAGCACCGCAACAGCTTTACAAACTTAGAACCGCGTTGGAAACGTAATCTATACGAAAGTCAAAATACATACCACCTTAACGTAACTTCATCGTCCCGACGTAGTCGAGCAGTGCTAAAGAGGTCAAATAAAAACATGCCACTACAGCAATTAGACTGCAATAAAAGTAAGCAATAACAAGAGTAACAACAAGTAAATTAAGAAAAATGCATCAACTAAGAAAATGAGTCGTTGCGCTAGTCTATTCAAGCATAGAACAACTCTGGTACCATCCAATTAAGAACATACTGAAAAATGAAAATGGCCTATAAAAGCCGGAGCAGTAAGTGGTTACGAAAAAATTTAAACTCGAACGCTTAGTACAGTAATAATAACTTTTACGGCAATATCAAATTGATGCATTTAGAAGATGGGTAAGAGACTAGAATGTTTACGAGGGTGTTAGGTTCCTTATGTTTTCTTACGTTTTCTTAGGTTTTCTTAGTCTTAGGGTTTATTTAGGGTTTATTTAGGGTTTATTTAGGGTTTATTAGGGTTTATTAGGGTTTATTAGGGTTTATTAGGGTTTATTTAGGGTTTATTAGGGTTTATTAGGGTTTATTAGGGTTTATTAGGGTTTATTAGGGTTTATTAGGGTTTATTAGGGTTTATTAGGGTTTATTTAGGGTTTATTTAGGGTTTATTAGGGTTTATTAGGGTTTATTTAGGGTTTATTTAGGGTTTATTAGGGTTTATTAGGGTTTATTAGGGTTTATTAGGGTTTATTAGGGTTTATTAGGGTTTATTAGGGTTTATTTAGGGTTTATTAGGGTTTATTAGGGTTTATTAGGGTTTATTAGGGTTTATTAGGGTTTATTAGGGTTTATTAGGGTTTATTAGG
>JANCYU010000039.1:0-203733 GCA_026122205.1 Galdieria yellowstonensis | reverse complement strand
TAAACCCTAATAAACCCTAATAAACCCTAATAAACCCTAATAAACCCTAATAAACCCTAATAAACCCTAAATAAACCCTAATAAACCCTAATAAACCCTAATAAACCCTAATAAACCCTAATAAACCCTAATAAACCCTAATAAACCCTAAATAAACCCTAATAAACCCTAATAAACCCTAAATAAACCCTAATAAACCCTAATAAACCCTAATAAACCCTAATAAACCCTAATAAACCCTAATAAACCCTAATAAACCCTAATAAACCCTAATAAACCCTAATAAACCCTAATAAACCCTAATAAACCCTAATAAACCCTAATAAACCCTAATAAACCCTAATAAACCCTAATAAACCCTAATAAACCCTAATAAACCCTAATAAACCCCTAATAAACCCTAATAAACCCTAATAAACCCTAATAAACCCTAATAAGCCTAAGAAAACCTAAGAAAACCTGACAATCTTGTAAACCTGTTAGTCTCTCACCCACCTTCCAAACGCGTCGATCTGGTGACGTCGTGAAAATAATTGTTACTGTACTCAGTGTGCCTGTTTCAATTCTGTCGCAGGTGCTTTCCGCTCTATCTTTCTAAGCTAGCTCCATTTTTCCATCCCATTTTAACTCGATTGTACCATAGTTGCACTATGCATTAGTGGATTAGTGGTACCTCGCAGACTCTTATTTGATGCTCTTTCTTAAAGAATTGCCGTTATTTATTTTTTTGCTTGCTTTCATTGCAATACAATAACTGTAGTGGCACGTATTTTTTAGACTTTCTTATTACAAGGCGATTACATTGAGACGATGAAGCTACTTTAGCGTGGTATGTATCTTGACCATTGTAAAGATTTTGTACCCAACGCCGTCCTAGGTTAGTGAAAGCTGTTGCAGTGTCATCTCGCCTTGTATACAGATTGATTTTTGCTATCATCGTACAGTTATTGCTTGTCTAAACTTTACTAAATTGGGTAGGTGAATGGTACCTCTTCGTCAATGTGTTTTAACCATTTGCGTGATAGCAGCTTTCTTCTGTTGTGTATTATTAACTATATAGGGTAAGCGTTTAGATAGCACTTTTACGTTAATTCTAAATAGGTCACTAGAGTTGCAGTTGTCAAAGTATCATTGGTTGTTTCGTAAGTAGCACCAGGAGCTAGTTGAGCCTAAATAATTCAAATCCATTGCTGCAAGTCGTTGGGATGATTGCCGTTACTATTGCTTTTTCGTCAGTTGGGATATGTTCCAAAGCCTATATTGTCATTTAATCATTTTTGCCTCTTTAGTTCGAGTAGACCACTCTGAAATGTCCTGCAATAATCGTGATATAATTAAAAAAGTGCCTTGATAATATTTAGTGTTCCATGCTTTACTTTGTTGTAATGCTATAATGGTTACTGTATCGTAAGTTGATTTATTGCCGACAACTTCCAATGAGAAGGTACTGCTGAGAGTTTTTGCATGATTGAACTAATACAGTTCAATGTAGCTTTTTGTCGTGCTTTTGAAAAATTTGCATTCACGCTACACCAATTGTTATGTTTTTATAATATGGGCAAGGTTCCATTTCTATAATTTAATTTGAATATCATTTTTACTGGAGCACAAGCATATCAAATGAAAAAAGTGAGATTGGATGAATAATGGCTTACACGAAGAAGCAGTGTTCTCTCTAAACAGTTGTCATCAATTGTTAGAGTTGGTTGAAAGGTTTCCATTATGATGGCTTATTTTGGTCATTATGATGCATTACAATGCCTCTAGTGTCAGTGAAAGCTTCATTCTCCTTGTTACAATTCCAGGACTCTGACAAGCAATGAAGTAACCAGGAATTGATTATAGTAAATCTTGGGTGCCCAACAGTGGTAGATAAATGTAACTTATTGAGTCAACAGTTGTTCAACAATCCTCAATTTGATTTTACCACTCTGGATTCATTCATGATTGAGCTGCTGCAGTGCCTTGTAGCTTTTGAGTAATGGTTTCTGCTGAAAGGATCGCCATTATCGTTTGTTTCTGTAATTTTATTGTAGTACAATACCTCTAATGCCATGTACTCATTAGGCCTCGAAATTGCAAGTTGAAGACTATGTAACAATAAAACCAGCCTTTGCATACCGTAAAATGTACTTTGACTACTGTTAAGCTTTTGTGTGGAACACCATCAAAAACCGATAAAAGCTGTTGCAGTGTAAGCTCGTTTGGATACCCCCACTGATGCTCGTCTCGCTTGTACAATTATTTGTCTATACTTTACTGCATTGACTCAGTGCATGGTACTTCTTCGTCAATGCGTTTTAACAATTTTTATCTATAGCAGCTTTCTTCTGTTGCGTTTTATAAACTATATAGCGTTAGCGGTTAGATATCATTCTTGTCTTAATTCTAAATATGTTAGTATAGTTGCGGTTGTCAAAGTATCATTTATTGTTTTGTAAGTAGCACCAGGATCGAGTTGAGTATAGAAAATTTAAACCCATTGCTGCAAACCGTTGGGACGATTGCCATTATTGTTGTTTTTTGGTCAGTTGAATACGTTCCAAAGCCTATATTGTCATTTAATCTTTATGCCTATTTATTTCGAGTCGACCACTCTGAAATGTCGTACATTAACAGTGATATAATTAGAAAAGTGTCTTGACAGTACTTAATATTCGGTGTTTAGTCGTAGTGCTATACTGGCTACTGTAGTGTAAGTTGACTTTTCGTCAACGTTGTCCAATGAGAAGATACTGCTGTTAGTTTTTGCATAAGTGAACTACCACAGTTTAATGTAGCTTTTTTGTCGTGCTTTTGAAAAATTTGCGTTTTCGATACACCCATTGTTTTGTTTTCATAATATGTGCAGGGTTCTGTTTCTATAATTTAATTTGATTATAATTCTAACTGTATCGCAAGCATAGCAAAGGACAAAAATGACATTGTTTGAATTATGGCTTGCACGAGGAAGCAGTGGGGTCTCTAAACAGTTGTCCTCAGTTGTTAGGACTGGCTGAGAGGTTTCTATTGTCATGGTTTTTTAGTCAATTTGATGCATCACCATGTCTTTTCGAGTCATTGAAAACTTAATTCTCCTTTTTTCAAATTCAGAATTCTAAATAGCGATGAAAAAACCTCAAATTGACTACAGTAAATCTTCGGTGCCCAACAGTCGTGGATAAATGTAACTTATTGAGCAATTGCTTGTTCAGTTGCCCAACGATTCTCAATTTGATGGTACCACTCTTGGTTTATTTGCGATGGAGCTGATGCAGTGTTTTGTACCTAGCTTTTTAGTAATGGTTTTCAGGTGAAAGGATCGTCATTTTTGTGTTTTCTCTGCAAAAGTAGTGAATTACAACACTTGTGGTTTCATGTAATCATAAGTCTTTTTACTACAGGTCGAAAACTCTGAAATAATCGTGCTACCTTGATCTGATCTAAAATATACTTTGACAACCGAAAATCTTCTTTGCCAACTAAAGTCGTAGATTGATATGGCTATTGCTGTGTTGGCTCGTTTTGATACCCATGGATGCTCGATTCGATCGAACAATTGTTCATCTGTCTTGGTTGGATTAACGTAGTGCATTGTATCCTTTTCTTAATGGCTCCAAACAACTTATGATTACACTATCTCTTTTTTGTGTATTATATACTATAGAAAATAAGGTTTTCATAATTAATGCTTACCTTGATTCGGAATGTGTGGCATGCAGAGCATTGCTCCAAAATGCATTGGTTGAATTGTTGCACACAAGGAATCAGTTGTTTCTACACAGTTCTGATCCATCATTGTAAACAGCGGAGAGGATTGCGATTAAGAAATTTTTGATGGTACCACTGTTGGTTAATGCACAATCGAACTAGTGCAGTACCTCCTAGTGTTGTGCTTTTTGCTGGGTGAATAGCCATTTGTCATGCTTTTTCGTACTTTTTTGTTGCATGTAAATGCCATGTAGTGGCATGTTTTTATGGAGCCTCTTTGTTACAAGTCGACGAATTTGAAACGCTAAACCAACCTTGATATAACTTAAAATATGTTTTGACCATGGTAAAAATTTTACGCCCAACATCGTTGTTGATCGCGACAACCTATTGTTGTTTTGGCCCGCTTGGATGCCCATTGATTCTGGATTCGATCGTACAGTTAGCCTACTATGCTTTATTGGATTGACTCAGTGCTTGGTGACTATTTCTTAATGTCTCCGTATACAATTTGTGGCTAAAGTATTTTCCTTTTGTTGCGTTTTATAAACTATAATGGTAAGCCTTTTTAATTTATTATTAAGTTAATTCTAAATGTGTGACTAGCGGATCAGTTGTCAAAGAAGCATTGGTTGTTTCGTGACTTGGACAACGAATCAGTTGTTTCTAAGCAGTTCAAATCCATTGTTGCAAATCGCTGAGATGATTGCCATAACTGTTGTTTTTTGTCAATTAATGTATTACCAAACCTGTAGTGTCATGTTGACATTATGCCTCTTAATTACGAATCGACAATTCATCGCTGCCATGCAACACTAGTGATATAACGAAAAATAATACCTCGACAATGCTTTATACTCCGTAGCCAATTCTGTCGTAACGCTATAAGGGTTAATGCAGTCTACGTTGGTTTGTTGGCAACGATGTCCAAAGAGAAGATACTGCTGTTAATTTATGCACAATTGAACTAGTACAGTTCCATGTGCCTTTCTGTACTGCTTTTTAACAGTTAGCATTTACTCTACATCTTTCTTTATATATTCACACTTTGGGCCAGGTTTCTTTTCGATAATTTAATTTTATTATAACCGTAAAGAACAGAAAACCATTGTAGAACCGATGTTTGCACGAGGAAGCATTGGTCTCTAGACAGTGCTAATCAATTATCACAATCGGCTGGGAGGATTTTCTAGTATGGAGGTTTTTTGTCATTTAGATGCATTACAATGCTTCTAGCGTTTCGAAAAGCCTACGTCTCCTTATTAAAGTCCACAATTCTGAGAAACAGTGAAGTAACCACGATTTGACAATCGTAATTGCTCTTTCACCAACAACCTCGTGAATAGATGCAAATTATTGCAGTGTAAGCTAGTTCGGTTGTCCAACGATTTTCAATATGATTGTATCACTCTTATCCTTTGCATGATTGAACTGGTTCTCATTGCCTTGTAACCTTTTTTTAATGTTCTTTGCTGAAAGGACTGCCTTTTTGGAGGTCTTTTTGTAATTTTGTTGCGGCACAGTTCCTGTAATGGCATGTAATCAGTGAGTTTTTATTGCAACTAGAAGACGTCGAAAAAGTGAATAATCCTTGTATAACGTAAAAAGTATTCTGACGGTAGTAATTCTTCTGTACCCAACACCATCGTGGGTTTATTAGGGTTTATTAGGGTTTGCCGGTTGAGTTGCCCAACATTGATAAATTCTACGACAGCACTGTTGGTTGACATATATTCAATTGCTGCTTTACATTGTGTCAAGTTTTTACTTATTTGAAGTTACATTATCTCCTTTGTGTGTGTTTTCAAGCTGGACGTTTGCCGTTTTCATATATTTCCTCTTGCCTTATTTCTAATTGGGTGTCAAATTGAGCATTGGACCCAAAAGCATTGCTTGAATCGTGACTTCCACGAGGAAGCAGTTATTCCTAAACAGTTCTTATCTTTCGTTGTAGATCGCTGAGAGGATTGCAATTATGAATGATTTTTGTCACTTTAGGTCATTACATTATCTCTGAAGACACGGAATCGTTGGGCCTATTTATTACAAATTGCAGTTCAAGTTTGTTACTTTTCATTGTTTTACGCAACGGATGGAATTTTGTTTTTAGTTTTCGTGCGTTAACTTTAAATGTTTGACAAATGAAGCATTGGACAAAAGGAAGCATTAGAGGAGTGGTGACTTGCAAGCGGAAACAGTCCTTCCTTGACGTTTGTAATACATTGTTATAAATAGCTTGGAGAATTGTCATTGCTAGGGCGGTGTTTGTCATTTGTATGCTTACAATTGCTCTGCACTCTTTCATAATGCTTCTTTATTGCGAATCGACTAGTTGGAAATGCAGCGTAGCAGCCTTGATATAACGCTAAATTGCTCTAGCAACAGTCAGTATTCTAAGCCCGGTACCGTTGTAGATGAACATAACTTGTTGCATTTAAGCAGGTCTGGATGATACCTAGTTCGATTATACAATTCTTTGTCTGTGCAGGATTGACTCGACACAGTGCGCTGCGTTTTATCTTGGAGCTTTTTAACAACTTGCATTTACTTCATCAGCGTTGTGTGGCTTTTATACGTTGGATATCGTTCCTTCTTTATCCCTTGTCTTTGCTCTAATTCTCAATGTGCGACAGTCAAAACAGTGGACAAAGGTAAGATGGTTGAATCCGGACCAGCAAAGGGAGGCAGTTGTTTCCAAATCGCTGTACTATTTTCTTTGAAATCGCTGAAAAGATTGTCTATTGTTGAGATTTCCTTCATCAATTCAATGCTGCATTCTCTTAGGCGTGGATACTTTATAGGATTGTTGAATGATTTTGTAGTTTCCTAACTAGAACTTGTCAAGGAATGTGAATGTTTTTTACATACTTGTATTTTTGTAGTTTAAGTTTTTTTAACAAGCCATAGTGCCCTTAGTCCCATTGAGATTGCAATCAACTGTTCTTGTTGGCAATTGATTGGTTTCTTGGGTGCAGCTGCGATTCGGCTGAGCATGATAACGCATCTTTTTATTGTAAAATGAGCTACTAATTCAGAACAAGATGCTGTCGTTTGCCATTTTCCAAGTGAGAGTTGCATTTATTTGCCTTGTTTGATTGTTTGATGTCGGAAAATCCAAGTTGTATTCGAAGTCCGGGTGCCAGAATGGTGAAAATGGCAAAACCGAACTACAAATTCCATTTTACACTATTCAAATGGCTTCACCTACCCTTCAGGGCGTTGGCTCGTGGTGGTGGCGTCGCTAGAGTCAAAGCTAAGGCGACAAAGGTTCTCAACGATGAACATACGAATGTCCATCACTGCCTCCAAAAACCGAACTACCAAAATAAAACCTGGTGACCCAGTCCAGTACCAACACTGCGACGAGCCATTGTCGAACCCTTGTGCAACCAGAATAGAGGTACATTCCCGATAAGAAAACTCACCAGTCATCCATCATCGATGAATCGCTTCATCCAAGGCTTTCTTTTTCTGCAATTCTACTGTTGTACTCGAATCTTCCTCAACAAATTCGTCGGCACAAGCCTTCCACTATGAAAGCTATGGAAGCACCTAAAATAGATGCGATTTGGGATAGAAGCTTCACCATGGACCTGCAGATACCCAGTCTCTTCGAGTCCAATTGAGTGCATTCACAAAACAAATGACTCAAGGTTCCAGGTACATTGGCCAAACAACAGGCACAACAAGTCCTCCATTGTACATCCAATCTACCCAGTCTGGCGAGCCTTGAACAGGAAGTTCAACCACCAACACGAAGAAGCATCAGCCATTGAAGACCTTTGCTATATTCCAGATAGTCGAGCAAGCTATCCCGCAACAATGAAGTACCGCTTTGCAATGCTTGCTAACGATACTCACGCCAAGTATGTGGTTGAGGCATCTTGCCAGCAGTCAACCATTTGCGGCTAACCTCTCGCACCGTCTTGAAACCACGATTCGAAAGTTGTATTGAATTTACTGTTGAACTTACCAATCCTCTCATCAACCATGGTTTGATACTTTTCACCCAGGTGCCTTTCCGAAATGTAGGTATCAAACGACATAAGACACTGATCCATGTACATATAGTAGGTCCTTTGGCCCATAAACGTCCCCGTAGTCCTTTTATAAGTGATTTCATACTAGGTTTACCCAATTCGATATACAAAGCAGGAATACTTTCTCCTGTGTGTTTCGTATGCACTCCTACAACCAATCGCAAGGTTTGATTTAACACCAAACTCAAACGTTTGGCATGTAGTTGTTGCATACCCCACTACTCAGAGCCCAAACTAAAACTGGGTAGCAGACAACTTTTGACAACAAGTAATCGGAGATCCATCGGAATTCTACTATTGCGTAAAAATGGAGTTGCAATCTACAATCATTGCCCATGACGCTGGATTTGAAGTTGCAAAATAAGTCCTTCCGCCGTCAAGCTAGTATTCAAATCAATATCCAAATGACGATATTCTTGGACCACAGGAATGTCTTTGCCTTGCATTTGCCATTGCCATCTATACATCCATGGATAACGGCAAAACCACATTTGGGTGCACCAACTTCCATTTCAAACTCAGTCAAAGCTCACTTACTTTGGCCTGGAGGCTTCCAGACAATCCAGCTACGGTTCAACAATACGACATCATCGGCAAACATCAATCCTGATATTCGATTCTCTGCACTAGTGCCGTTGACGATTGATGACCAGATCGAACAAAACACGAGATGAAGGATCATCCAGTCTTGCTCCTCTACAAAAAGGAAAGACAGGGGAGCGAGTATTTTAAATATCCGTAGAGGTAACTGTGTCCACGACCTACGATAAAGCCGACAATAAAGTTTCAAACATCCACCTTCAATACCTAAACTTGCAAGTTTACGAAACAAGGCTTCAGGAGGAACTCGATCAAAAGCCTTCCGTAAATCAACGAAACGTGCATAAGTAGCAAGCATTTACTTACTCCATCGTTGTTGGATACACTCCATCAAAGCAATGACTTGAGCAGTACAAATTCGCGAGTACGAATGCCGCCTCGCTCTGGTACCGAAATATTGTGACTTCGACCGCTTTGTGGATTGGTAATAACAATTGCACTCCACAGTTTCAAAAATGTACAATGAGACTGATGCCTGGATAATAGTTCATGAAACTCAAATCTCCCTTTTCCGTTCCGTAGATTAGAAGAGATGTTCAATGAGCTTGGAATCTTTGAGCTTTGAAAGGTCCAACTGAGCAAGCCGAGCAGCACTCGGCTCATCGGATGATTCATTACAAATGAATTATGGAACTCTTCTTCTTATGGAGATGATGAGATTGATGAAGTGAAGACGTAAGAAGCATCACCTTCCAAACTCCATAGCAATTTGATCCTTACAAGCAACTTTACCATGGGCAGTGATCCAAAAGGAGCACAACTCGCGAAGAAGGCTATGGCGAGTTTGTAACGCCACAAGACAACGCGTTTGCTGAACTGGAGATAAGAATAGTCAGGAAAATTGCAGGTTTACCTTTCTAGTATTGTCAAATTTTTTTCGCTTAATAAGGCTGCAATTTTTCCATATACTTTCGTTAATAAAGTCTATCTTGTTAGCTTGAAAAAGTTCCAAGTGCACCCATACGAGCTTAAAGGCACTGAATGATACTTGGAAACCTTGTCAAGTACACTAAACTTGCAATCTCTTCGAGCAAAAACAACTATTATAGGTAAATATGTACAAGGACGTGACCCTTTTTCAAGTGCTTCCTTCTACAGGTACCTTAGTACTCTGCTGTTACTTTCCAACAATTGCACTCTTCTTTCTACACCACGAATCTGTACAAATATACTTATAGATACGCGCACAAGTTACCAGTTGAAGATGTGGAGATTGGCGGGAAAATGACAACCCCGTTGTCAAAGGAGCCATTCACCCACTACAAAGCATGGAAAAAGACTAGTACAAAAAACCTCTGAAGAAACCTCTAAAACATTACAGAATAAATAGTCTTCAAGCTTTGAAAAGGCAAAGCACATAAGAGATACCAAACAGAGGTGGCAAAGCAGAGGTCAACTTCTCACCACCCTCAATCGGTTGGAGCCAATTTGGTGCAGACCACTTTGGTGCAGTATTGCCAGTGCCAGTAGAAGGAACATAAGAAGTCCAAACCTTTTGGACTCTGCTTTGCTTTCTATCTAGACTGGCAGTGTAAAAAAAATCGAGACTGTCAAGTCACCCTTTTTTGTCGGTAGAGAGTGACAAGGGGTTCGCCACCCAGACAGCATGTCTAGGCACTTGGCGATACAAAATGAAATTGACTAGGGCAAAACACTGAATGTGATTGTTAAAGAGTAAGTGCGTGACACTGGCAGAGTAGCAACCGCAGGTTCGTCTGTTACATAGCCAGCTGTCGTGTCGTTATCTCTTGCGAGATTAGCTCCGGTACGACGACGCTACCAAGCCATCTTGCAGTCATCGAGAAACTTCGTCGATTGATTGTTCAAGTATATTTTGGAAAAGAAAGTAATACAGGGACGACTTGGCTTGCATCATCTCGTTTGTTCGCCTTGGGTTGCTACTGCTGTAAGTGCTCAGAGAGGCCTAGAGTGAAACCAAATCAAACGAGCGAGGTTTTGCTATGAAAGAGCGATAAGAAAGTTGCAGAGGAAAGACGACTTTAGGTCTTTTATTGCAACAAGTGCAACACAGATAAATTTATTCCACAGGACAAAATAACTAGTCACTAAGTACAACGTGCTTTGGTGCAGTTCATTCTAATAGCACAATACTATCAATGAGCGTCTACAAGACAGTATTGTTCGAAAATTCTACCGCAAATAAGCTTTGGTAGCAGAGGAGGCCACACAGTTAGATGCACAACAGTCTCGACTTAGTTGTTTGTGGAAGAGAAACAGGAGAGAAACTCTGAAGTTGAAATAGTACATTCGAATAAACTCGTCTTGGCTTCCAGCGGAATGGTTGGAAAGGGTCGTGACTCTGCCGTCAATGCGAAGAAGCAACGGTATTTCATAGCAAAGTTGATAGCCGGAAGGTAGTCATTCAGGACGTCTTGTCAGAATGCGAAATGTTTTCCTCAAAAGTCTCGCTTTCACTAGTGCCACCTCCAACACTATAAATTATCGGCGGCTGTTGCCTTTTCTCTTGCAAGTTTTCACTGGACAGTCAAGTCAAAAACTATAACCACGTGTTCAGAGTAACAGTGAAGCTTCCTTTGAACAATGCTAATATGATTAAAAATCCACGTATCTCGTCACTTTTTGTAATGAAACAGGCTTCACAAAACACTACAAAACTGCACCGCTTGCACTACATATTTACGGTTGTAGACAGGCCATTGAAAATAAACAGTTGAAGACACCCTTTTCTCTCTCGTACCTACAAACGCTCATAATATGTTGTTTCTTTGTTTCCATTTCAAATTTATATACACCAACTATAACAATCAAGGAAACTATGAAGAAAGACGCAAAGATCTTTAGATTCTTTCGTGGAGAGTCCCGTGGTGGAAATCGTTGTGGTGATTGCTATGGTACATAGTCGCTTGACCTTGGCGTTTCACTTGTACTTGCCAAAGCAGCGTTGTTTGTACGTTTGAAGCAAAGGTCAGTTGTAAAGCATGAAATGCTTTTAGAGGTGCAGGGGTTTTATATGTATGCCCTATTTTCAACCGAAGGAGCTTTCTTTACCAGTGCAAGCATATTCAGCGTTATGGACTTGTTGCGTCAGTACAACACGACGAGAGTAAAAAGGAAGCTGGTTTGGCGAGTTTTCACTGGACAAAGATTTTTGTTCCCGACAGTATGAAAAATGACAAAAAATACGTCGATGTTTGGTTGGAAGATGTGCCCAGTCTTTCGGTAGAGAGTTCAGAAACTAAAGTTTCAGAGTTACTCGGAGGAAAAGTCAAAATTGGAAGCGAAGAATTCTCTACCGAGATCACATCACTGGAAGTTGCCGCTTCACTTTTATCACCAAAAAAGTTCGGTGAAGTTTTTCCTTTGAAGATTTCTGGCAGTAGAATTTCTAGGGTTTTTTGAGACGGTACTCAATAAACCTGTGGAACGCACTGGTGGATGAGGAAAGTTCTAACGAGTTGAATATTTTATCTTTGCTAGTAGGTTGGGCAAGAGTATATATCTTTATGTGATCGCTGTTTTTGCCCAACACTTTGGAATCCCAGTGCAGTATATTGGAAATACAGGAGATCTGCTCATGAAAAAGTTGACGGTGACGCGGTTGCTTGTAGCTACGTTGGAGACACGGGAGCGATGCTCCTTAGAAAGTTTGTCTACAAATTGCTTGCTCGTAAATATGCGGCTATGTTAGCTTTTTATGAATTGGGGTATCTTGGACAGTTCAGGACCGTTTGACTCTGGGAGGCCTCGCTGTGATTGCTTGGAAGGTGTCGCAGTAGAATTTCTCGCATATTACGCTTTCGTGGGTGACCTTGTACTTGTGATGAACTTCGACGAAAGTTTATGAATATGGCGCCAAGAAACCTCCTGTTCATAGATGAACACAATGCTCTTTGGCAGAAAATTGGCAGTGACTCTAATACGTGGTTGCTCTTTTTTAAGTTATACGCCCGTCCAGTACGACACGCTACCGTAAGTACGTGCTTTTCCTTTCTTCTGATCATTAATTGGGAATAGAGGTATTGTAAGTTTGTTCTCGCAACTTCGCAACTTCACGAATTCAAGTTACCTAGTGGATATATATTTTCTATACAATATGTTGACCCATTGAGCCGAGAAGAATTTGAAAAATGGAAAAGATTGGACGAGTATCCCAAGATATTCGGACATAATGATAACTCTGTTGTGGACTATACGGGTCGTGCTCCAGGAATGATAGCCGAGCTGATCGGCATGAGTCGCAGCTATCCAAACTTGAGCTTCGAGGAAGTGACCTCATGGTTTTATGAAGACTCATATGCAGATATGCGCATAGTACACAGCGAGTATTTCAAGTCATTGACGGCTGAAGTACCTAAGAAAAGGTTTTGTGACAGGCTTTACGAGCTCTTTCTTGGCAGGGAAACTCCGCAATTACACTATTTGATAGTGCCTATCGCGATCGAGGCTTATTGATAGCAATGGACGATGGATCCTTAAACTTTTACAACAGCATAGCACGTGATATTCTTTAGAATCTTTTTGAACTATTATTTTACGAAAGATCGTCTACTCGAACTATCCAGACGCTTTAAAGAGGCCCGAATGGCTGATGCTGGGGGTGGTTAATTTTAGGATCTATTTTGGATTTATGTTATCAGTTTCGTCCAGATATTGAGATTTATTCACGAGCGAGCCATCGAACGATCCATCTAAATTCCCACTTATGGTTAAGGTTTGATGGTAAAGAGTTAATGCTTCCACGTTCCAAAATCAATTGAAACTGTTGGATACAATTCGGGCAAATTATCCTCCATTAGATTACGCCTACGTTGATATGACTGACGGTATTTGGATGTTGTACCTCATTCAGGTTTCTTTTTCACCTTTTTCAGCTCTTGACAGATGTTCAGCAGTAGGAACTTTTGTTTAGTAAATCCGAATCTTGTCCACTTGCCTCTTTACCAAATCCATTTTTTGCGAGCTTTTTAAATATTCGCCTGTTCCTGACATGGGAGGGAATATACTTAACTTCATCGTAATAAATTCAAAAGGCCTATCTTGTCTAGAATGAATATGTATTTTACATGTGACTTTACTGACCGAAAATGAAGCAAAGGCCGACAACACGCCGGAATTTGTGAAATTTCTTACTATTGAAGATTGTCCTCCTAATTTTCAAGCCATACTTGAGCTTGAAGTAGCACGAAAGTACCAAGCAGAAGTATGGAACCAGTTGATTTACGATGAAGCAGAGAAAGTGGTAAGCAAGCCCTTGAGTCTTATATATTTCCAAGTTGATCGATATCCGTTGTAACTTTTTTCATGCTTGTAAAGTAATAGAACGCTGTTTTTATGAGCCAGTCATCTTTTATATCCATTGGAATAAACAGCCTGACACTTGTAGAGGCTGAGTCTTCTGCAACCGTGAAAAAACTTGTTTGGAACATTGAGTTTACCAGGTATTCTTCATCTGACAAAGCGTCGTGTCGGAAAGAGGACTGATAAGCAGCTAGCTAGAGCATTGCTCGATTTACTGGTTTTCTTTGCACCACACCTGCAGCATCTTCTTCATTATCGCTGTGTTTGAAGCCGGTTGAAGAACTACAGTTGGAAGTTCCATCATGGAGCAAGCTGACACCGATAATGAAATCATGATAAGCTTCCACTTGAATTTTGGTTCATTAGGCTTGTAATTCACAGAACTCTCTGTGTAAATGGAATGCACTTATTCTGATATAAACTTGCCATTCTAGTAGACAAGACAGAATACTCAAAAGATGTCACTTGAAGCAAACGAAAATAGGAACCATATGTGTTTCCCAATAAAAGGGAGCTGCTCGCTACCGAGCCGGGACAGTCTCAAATTCTAGTCGAGCAACTTCAGCAAGATTTCAAATTAGCTGATAAAGAAAACCGCACAAATAAATGCATTTCGGTGTATTACTTCTTCTAAATAAATACTCGCAGAGTCGGTATTTCTTCAGATGTTGAGCCTATAAGTGATAGTGCAAGGTGACTGCATTCACATATCTTTGCGTTTCTAACCAATTCTGCTACAAAAAGTATTATTGGATCTTAGATCGTTTTTCCATCTATTCTCTTTTGTGTGTTTTACTTGTCTTCGGTTTCAGTTCGAATTTTTTTTGAAGGATCCGAGAATCTTACGAAAGATAACTCCATCCAGATACATTCAAGCATCTTATCACGAAGAATTTCTTCTATCTTTCAGTTTTGTAAACGGTGAAAAGAATATAAATTCGTACGGTGATTCCCTTTCATACATATGTTGCTTGATTCTGTGTAGCAAGTCAACTGAAGGATATTGATTGACTCAAAAACAATTTCAGAGATTTCAGGTAACTAGAACTAGCGAGGATACAACGATTCTTTTTGTGCTGCATGCTAATATCCTTCTTTATGTAAAAGATACTATCAGTTGTCATAGAAGAAGCAAGGGTTAAGTGTTATTGAGTGGCTATGGTAGGAACTTAAGGGCCAACTATCGCCAAAGCTAACGATTGCAGTTTTTTTCCTTTGCGGATGACTCTGCTTCATCCAAGTGGAACCTTGGAGCCTTTGGGTGCATGTGCCACTATTATAGCCATAGGTAACATTTTAATAGATGATCATTGCCATGGAAGCTTTATTAAGAACAGAATGAACATTTGGAACTTTCTGCAGGCAGTGCAGATTGTACGATTGACGTGTGCACCAATAACAATATTGAGGACGTGAAACACTGCTAGTTTTATCCGAGTTCTCCGGTTGCACAAACTACGTAACATCATGAAGGTTTCGTGCGAATGAGGCGAGGTTCTAGTTGTGTATCAAGTGTGGAGACTGCAGGCTGTACTCTATACCAAGAAACATCTCTGAGGTCTGGAATTCGCAGTTGGTAGGTATTAGAAGAGCCCAGTCATTCGTGGCTGTAACGCTGAGGCTGCCCTGCATCTCTCTTTTGCACAAGTGCTCCAATAGGGGCGTTTTAGATGTGGATCTTGTCTTCAAACTCTTTCAATAGCGTCGAATCATTATCATGTTAGGTTTTGCATGGGAAATGAAAGATGCGGTGAGTTTCTAGTTGGTTCAAATAAACAATTTTGCAGTATGACTGCCAAAGTGGTGTAATACTATGGGGTTGTCAGCAACATTTAGGTCCTGCAATAAGATAACCTTTATAGATGAAAACACGCGATTTGTTGATATGACACTGAGGTTTAAGAGCATCGATGCCGGTCGTCGCGAAATGTATTTCAGAATCTTCTTTGCATTCTAGGTTTGCCTCTGTCGTTCATCCATCTGGAAGATTTATATGTTATCTGTGTCTTGACAATCAAGCAAAACATTCCGTGTGACAAGTGGGCCATTAAGTTTCATCACAAGAAGTGACTTGCTGCCCATGATGTTGCTGGGTACGCTTACCAATCAGATATATCACCGGATGACCGTTTTGGAGTGTCTTGAGATTATAGTGGTAAACTATTCCTTTAGGATGGTAAGCGACACTGAATACTACAAACACCGAGAGTTCATGATGCCGCGACTAATAGGATATGCGTGACATCCTATTGAACCTAGCAAAGCTGCTACCCGTAGTTGGGTTTAAGTATTGGGATTCGTGGCGCAGATCCAACTGAACAACTAAATATTTTCTGGTTTAAAGATGTGGAAACCGTTAGCACCTGTCGACATCATAAGACCAGGCACTTGGGAATGCCAATGAACATCTTTTGGTTCCGTTTGGCCTTCATGCAAAAAGAGTAGTTGCGGTGGAATATCTTTCCACTTCTCGTCCATAAGTTGTTCGGATTCTTCATCTTGGTCCGCTTCTAGTGAAAGATCCCAAAAACTGATTTTCCCATCTCCTGAGGCACAAACAAGAGATGAGCTTTCAAAGGGTGACCATTCAATTGCCACTATAGGACCTTTGTGAAACTGAAACTTTGCAACCGGGCTGGTGGATTGCTCCTTACTAGAAGAAACGGTTCTCAAATCCCAAACTTGAAATATTCCTTCGTCATCGCCAGACACTAATAAATGAGTATCGATTGGATTCCATGATAGTACGTTGATATCGCTAGAATGTGCTCTTTCCATCGCCAGTGCATTATGTTTCCCAAGTCTTGTATCCCAGAAGCGAATACTTTGATCAACAGAGCAACTAACAAAGACTGTAGGCTCTACAGGACTCCACTGTAAGTCTTCTACTGAGGCTTGATGGCCCTGAAAAGGTTGCAAGTCGAGAACAAAAGTAGATGCCGTTTCAGTCGAAGGCTGCCACCATCGAATGTATCCGGCACAGTTTCCGCAAAGCAAATGACCAGCTGACAATGAACTCCACGAAACAGCATACCCCTCTCCTGCAGGATCTTGATAATTTTGAAGAGTTTGAATCCAATTGTCCTTCGGTAAACTACTTTCCAGTGCCGACGGCGCGCCATACCGAATGAACTCAAATACTCCAGTATCTGACCAAAGAGCCGCTAGTGAAGCTTCGCGTTGCGGAGCAGCACGAATACGATTTACTGTTCCGTGATGTTTGGCTATGTAACTGTGAAACTTAGGCTCCTAAGGCATTTCTCTGTTTGCTCACTGACTGCTTGAGAATAAAAATAAAGATTACCTTTTCGTCGTCGTCGTCATCATCATCGTCGCTGCTATCATCCGACTCACCTTCCGTCTTTGATCTTCGTTTATGCATATTTGATACCTTCCCCAATAGTATTTGGTTCTTGTGTGGCTTATCTGCTTGCGTTCCACTCAAGAAAGCGAGAGAGAATGGAGGGTTTATTTGTGCGTCGGACTCTTCATTGAGCAGATCAAAAGTCAGACAAGGCCACTCACTATTCAACTCAAAGAAAAAGTCGTAAGTGGAAGGGTCATAAGTCCACTTTTCTTCGTCTGCTACTTCCGCAGTAGCTTTGCTTGTAGCCGAAGACTTGCGATTTCTTCGTTTTCCCATCCGAAGTTCCCAACGCCTCGCGTAACTTTTCAATGTGATTGGAAGAAATTAGCTGTAAAAAGTTTCACCGCCATTAAAACACCCGCTGGAGTATTTCTTCAACACTACCTGAAAGAGATGCAGGAGGACGTCCTCAGCTCCAGCAGTCAAGGACAGGGCTCTACCTGGCAAACTGCGAATTCAGACTCTAGAGATATCCATGTTTTTTTGGAATAGAGCATACAGCCCTTAGTCTTCCCATTCGATACACAATAGAATCTTTCCTCATTCATACAGAAACTTTGCCAAGTGGACGTGACGACAAGTGCATTCCCATACGAATTTCAGGCTCTAGTTCTATCCATGCTTTTTTGATACAGAATAGACGTAACTAGATTTTCATTCGCAATGAAATCTTCACTTTGTCACGAAATTATGCAATTGATCGATTCGACATCGTCATCATGTATCTGGCGCGCTCAATGCTATTTTTGGCGCACAAAACACAACGACGATTTTTGCCGTACAATTCCGCAGGATAAATTGATTTTGCACCTAATAGTAGAGCTGTCTTCAAGGACAGGACATAAAATTGAATGACTGCTGCAAATACTCCTCTCGTTTTCCTATGTAACTTGGATCGAGATTTCTCCACAACTATAGACAGCATCCTTTGACAAGTTATGTATGATATCTATTCCTCCCTTACCTATCTTCTTCCTTATGATGATCACTCAAAGGTAGCTTCCCGTCAACCCAAATACTCCATGAGAAAAATTCTCAAATGTTTTTTGGATAATGAGATTTATTGATTGAGGCGGCCTTTTAAAGACATGATCTTTTTTTTGAGCGCCAATATCCACCAATAAGAACTCCAGATATAGAAAAAATGCACACTTTGGCGCCTGATCTAGTCTTTAAATACACATCTTCTCATCTTTGGAATGAGGCATTTTGAATTATTCTACTATGGCAGAAAATCAGGTACAAGTAGTTTCTACAGAAGTAGTAGGGTCTCATGTATCACAACTTTAGCCCTCTGATGAGTTTCGTTGACGATCTAGTTGGAATTTCTTCGATATCGTTTCTAAGAACTGCCCTGCTTCTCCTGTGTGAAGACTCAACACAGAAGACTTTCTATCTTTGATCACGCAAGGTTCTCTAGCATATATTCCTCTTTTGCTCTCAGACCAAACCTGCATAGAAAAACATCTGGAGAAGATTATGTTAAATAAGGGATCGGAGAAAACGTCAGTACTGAAGACACCTGTTTCAAGTATTCTCTTTAGTTAATATTCTTCACCCAGTATTTGACAAACTCTCTACTGGAATGCACTGAGGCCGCCACGTTCACTCTTACTAGCAACTGTATTATTTGAAACTATGCAGAGAATAATTCAAAGTTGTTTCTGACGCAAGCGAGTGTTGAGCCCCTACTGAATGGTCCATATGTTTATTCTTGCAAGGATAAATAACATTAAATATGCACATTTGGCACCTAATTAAGTCTTCAAATTCCTCATCGTTGAAATGGCGGGAATATTTAGAGTTGCTTTATGGTTTTCAAATACCAGGAAAAATGAATAGGTTCTCACAACGGCATTCGTCTTATATATTTACTGGAAATGAAGATTATTGCAAACACTATCACAAAGGAGAAATCCAAACTTTGTGGTTACCTACAAAGACAAATAGTGGGTCTTTTCAGAGTTTAATGAGCAACTTATGATGGCCATTAGCTAAGTTTATCCTTAGAAGGAACTTGCAGATATGTTCCTCATTGTCATCACCATCTTTCTTTCTAGGCATAATGGATATCGTATAGCAGAAAATTGCAGAAAGAGAAAGCCCGCTGTCACCACTATTGCTCTGAATGAGAACAAGTGAAGGAGAGATAATCAGCAAGTCGAAAATGTTTTGTTACAGAAAAGATGGAGAAAGATTTTGTAACTAGCACTTGAATACGGCATGGATACTATCTGTTCCAGGCGACCCACATGATTTGAGCGAACATCTTTTACAAGATGAAAACATCTCAAACTGAAAGTTGCAGTTTCATATGCAAGCAACCTTTTCGTAGTTTCCTTTGTTTTGTAAGCACCCTGGAAGTTTCCTGCCCTTTTGGACAAGGATCTCAAATTCATACATGTTGAACCGATATATCATTTCCTCGTTGAAATATTTTAGATGACTTGAAAATCAAAAATGTTTGTTGTTGGAAAGGGTGAGATACGCAGTTCTAACGAGCCTATAGAACCTCAAACTTGAAAATAGTAGCTGTTAGTTGCAAGGCAATGTTGCGAGCCCTTTGGATAGCACAAGTATAGATCATATCGTCCTGGACCTTTTGTTGAATGCACGAATCAAAATGAATCTGTAGCACAGGATTTTAGCTATACCAGAAAACTCAGAAAGTCTTGGGACAACCACAAGCAACCTAACTGTATTATCCTCGGAGGAAACGATTCTACAAACCATTCCTTTCATTAGTGGAGCATCAGAACTTCTCCATAAAAAAAACAACTTTCGTAAAACAGTTTACGTTGGGTTTCTCCACAAAGGTTCCATTTTATTCTATACTCGATGATAGATAAAAGAATTTCAATTTATTCGCTCAAGAAGCGCAGCAAGATATTGCGAGCTCGAACACCCGGATCCAAGGCGATCAAATCCTTTGTTGTCATGGGAGCTCGGTCTTCGCCACGTAATTCAAGAGGCATAGGCAAACACAGATAGAATCTTTTCATTCTTCGCTCCAGGACCATTCGAAATCGTAGATGATCCTATGAGGCATGCAATATTCCGCTTTCATTTTCTTAATAAATCTAAACATTGCATTTTTCTATTTCTGGCATTCTTATTGGTGGATTTTGAAGCTCAAAGAGAAAGATTATGTCTACAAAAGGCCGCCTCATTCAACAAATTTCATTTTCCAAAAAACATTTGATAATTTTCTCATGGAGTATTTGGGTTGGTTGAAAGCAACCTTTGAGTGATCATCATAAGGAGGAAGATAGGTAAGGGAGCAATAGATTCCATACATATCTTTTCACAGGAAAATATCGTATAGTTGTGGAAGAATTTAGAGCTTGCTGACAATGGAGAGCCAGTGGAGTAGTTTCAGCAGTCATTCAATATCATGTCCCAAAAGGCACGTCTACTATCTTTTCCTCCATTGAAGAAAGCTCTACTATTAGATACAAAATGACATTTGGAGCTATGGGGGATTGTATTATAAGGATCATCGGGTTGTTTTGTGCGAAAGTAATAGGATTGCGCGCGCGAGACGCGGAATGCCGATATGCGAGTCACTCTGTTGCATAGCTACATGATACAGTGAAGATTTCATTGCGAATGAGGACAGGTTCGATGTGTTCATTCTGTACCAAAAAATACATGGATGGAACTAGAGCCTGAAATTCGTATTGGAACGCACTTGTTGTCACGTGCACTTGGCAAAGTCTCTATGTGAATGAGGAAAGATCCTACTGTGTATCCAATGTGAAGAGTAAGGGCTGTGTGCTCTATTCCAGAAAACACGTGTATCTCTAGAGTCTGTAATGTGCAATTTGCCAGGTAAAGCCTGTCCATGACTGTGGCGCTGGGCCGTCCTGCTGCATCTCTTTTGGATGTCGAAGAAATACTCCAACTGCTGTTTTAATGGCGGCGAACTGCAAGGACTTTAGCCACTTGCTGTTGTGGCTTCACACTTCCTTAACAAACGATACGATGACAACACACTCAAAAGCGAATATACAACAAGAATAAACAAAGTAAATACATAATTGCTATTCCTATCACGAAAATAACCCAGCTAAATGTAAGATAAAAGTTAGCATTTCACTGCAAAAATATAAAACAGCAAAAAAGATTACCCCCGGTTGAATGAACAAAAGTCCCACATTTTCCATAGCTTTGTAAATACCAAGGAAAAAGCCACGTTGTTCCTATTTTCTCCAACGTCAAACTGCAAACGCAACAAAAGCACTAAAATACCTGATGATTAATGAATGATACCAAACAAGATAACAATAGAACAGGTGCCATGGCAAATGCAACACCTAAACACAAACAAGGAAGAAATAGAACCCAGAAACTGGACACACTGTAGGATATTCCAGAAAGGCCCCAAAACGCGGTCATTGCAAAGAATAAAAGTAGGCAACTGAAAAACAAGAACCACAGGGGATGTCCTAGACGATCCTGCATCTGTCCAAGCAAAGGCGAGAAGATGCAAGCGCATAGTGTGACAACTGCATTCAGCAAGGCAGCTGCTTGTATTGATACATGAAACTCCGAAACAAATATATCCGACGAGAAATGAAGAAAACCAAACACGCAACTGGAAACTAACACCCATATTAAGACAATATATACAATATTTGAAGTGACCCTGTGAAACTTAAATGCCACAGGTATTCGAATGTCATGCGACCCCGCACGCCGACGTATTTCTATTAACATATAAATAAAAGAACAGAATACACTAAAGCCAGATACACCAACAGATAACAGCAAGGCCATAAAATAACCTCCCCAGCTTTTATGCTGAGCAATGAAAGGAGGAAGTGACACGGAAGCCATCGTAGTAAATCTGCTTATTGCAAGCATAGTTCCATATGCAGTACTTAGCCCAATCATTTTATTACGCCCTTCTTCATTTGAAACTGAAATTTTGAAGTGCTTCGCAACGATGACTCCTTGAATGACAGAAAGTGCACCATCTCCAAAACCAAAGAGCGCCTTTCCTGCTAGTGTAAGAAAGAAAGATTTGAAAAATATTCCTACTATAGAAATTGCTTGACCTCCGAATACAACTAAAGAAAATAAAAACACTGCTATTGCAGGCTCTACGAACAGGGTTATATAGCCAGCGAAGAGTGGCAGAAAAATTCCAGGAAAATCTTGCACAGAATATAGCCAGCCATACTGTTGGGTGCTAATGTCTAGAGAGCTTAAAACCAGAGTTATAATACCACTAAACGCATGCTTGCCAAAGTGGGCGCCTACAGAACAGGAACAAACCAAAAACAGCAACTAAAGAGTATTTCAGTGAAAATTCTTAATAGGAAGATGAATTCTTACCCAGCTTGATGCTAGTGTTTGTTTTGAACTTTCGGTTGTCTGCCTGGTTGACTCAATATTTGCAAAAGTTTCATAATTTGGCACAGACCCCCTGTCGGAGTTGGAGTCCTGAATCCCTAACATTCTAAGAGGCATTTAACGAGTAAACACTAGTTCTCTAGTTTCATTAAGGAAAAAAATAACATAACATCCAGGATATGTTTAGGTGGAAGTCTATTACTCTGGTAGGCTCAGTGTTCCATTCAAGGATTCAATCGTCAATCGCAACTCCTTGTTGGGAGCAAAGCATGTCGTAATACTGGCGACAATCATCGCCTAAATCCAGTCAACTTGCAATGTAACTGTTTTTATTCCTTTTCACTTCACAGGTTTATTCGAGCCAGCAAGCCTGTACTTCAGTGGCAGGGAAATAAAACGCTTTTTTTACGGTGATATCAAGAGCTTCGAACCCCGTAAGAAACCGATACGTGGTCTAAATGACGAAGCTGCCTTTGCAGAAAACGGATGCTACAAAGTACTGTTTTAATAACTGATAAAGCTGTAGCTGCGCAACTATCATTCTAAGTTATTGGGCTTCTATCTAACAATTTCAGGATCTCCGAGGGTACGTTAAGAATTTTCAGATATAAGTTTGAAACTTCATTTAGTAATCCTAATACAAAGTAGTTTTTCGCAAATGTTTTCATAGAGAAAAAGACTGTTGATACAGAAACAAAACTAGCGATCAGACCCCACGCATTCCTTACAGATCAATAACGTCGAATGTTGTAAAACTCAATAAAGACTACCTGTTCTGTAACAGCTTTTGATTTTAGAGGGAAAGAATCTTCTTTTCATAAGAATAGATCTCTTTCATTGTTTCCATTGCTAGATGTCTTCCATATACCTCAAGTTGTTCGTCGTTAAACAGTCGATATCAACTGCTGCACTTGCAAATAGTTTATTTTGTCGGCTATGCTGCGAAAAGTCGCGCATTTTATACAATCATGTCTCTTAGATCCTACTGATCCTGGAAGGTATGATACGTAAGAATGAAACTATATCTCGTTGCTATATTGAGACTTTTTAGCCTTCCATGTTCCAAAAGATTAGTCAGGACAATTCTTGCAAAAGAACAGAGAATCATATCTCTATTAAGAAACTTCTTGTGCTTCCAGTATAGCTTGTTCACAGACTTTGTAAAACTTATTTCTGGCCCTTCCGTTCAAATGACAAATTTTCATCTTGACACTTGGTGACAAGTGAGGTTCCTATCATTCCACACCAGAAACAATGCAAGCTTTTGAAGCAGAACATTCGTGTACTCAACAGGTTACTTGTTTGTAAAATCAAATTTCACAATTTGGAACCACGACTTTATCAGCGACACTTGGTCTTCTGAGCACCTTGATTTTCACGATGAGGCTTAACTCTCGACGCAATTCTCTTAAAATTAATAATGGAAATTACGAAAAATTTTTCCAATTTTGACTGTCAAACGTAAAAATTGTGTCTAAGCGTTCCCTACAACTGCTTTCGACAGTAAATACTTGTGGACTGTATAGCAGTCTGGATGCCTTAGGGATAACCTAACGAAATTTTTTCGAGCTTCGGCAATTCTTCTTCTAACGCTTCTTTCTTGTTGTTATCTTCCTCTAATTTCTTAAAGGCAAAGGAGAACAACTTCCGTTCCTGCTGGCGATATTCCCTAATAACACTTGAAAGCTTAGTTTCTAGACCCCTGACATTGTGTAAAGATGAGATAATTGCTGAATCATTTGGCATCAATTCATATGCTCTTCTCAAATCGTGTTTAGCTTGACTCAATAACTTTTCTAGATAAAAGATTATTCTACAATTAATGAAGACGAGTTGACAAAGACATACCAACTTTCTCAGGATCCCACAAATCTCCAAGTTTTTCGTCTTGCAGTTGTGATTCTACCATTTTTGAGTAAGTCAAGCCTCTTCGGTACCAAGCTTTCGCATTTTTGGGGTCCAGTCTCACTGCTTCTTCAAAGTCCCAGAGTGCGTCTTCCAGTCTTCCTAACTTCAACTTGCATAAGCCTCTATTCAAGTGGCAAGGTATTTTGAATTTATTTATAATTTCTCGATCTTCCTTGGAGTAGAACCACTCCCACTCATCTCGGGGCGTGAATACTAGTATAAACGCTTTATCCAACTCTCCTAATGCGTCTTCTAGTCTGCCTTCCAGAAGAAAACGAGTACCCTGCTCTTTGTGTTTGGAGGCAAACTTTACTTTCTCCAGAGGAGTAGGATTTTCTGGAAACGCTTCTTCTTGTGCTTCTTCTTCGGCACGATTTTCCATAACGCAAATTGAAGGCTGTAGAAGTCGAAAAACGATTGGCGCAAAGCGGGACAGTGAGATGTCGGAGGTGGCAGGCTTTGTTGCGTGCTGTAATATTTTGTTCTTTACGACTTTTAGATAATAAATTCTTGGAAAAGTTAAATTTAGTGGTCAAGCGTCGATTGACAGTTTCTTGAGTAAACTTTCCGAACTGAGTTAAAGGAAGTCTCCGTTACGTGGCGAACAACAGAAAGAGTAGAGTTCTTTAGTATTTTAGAGTATTTTAAAATACTAAAAAAAAAGTTTCGCCTAGAATGATAATTTCGAGACGCCCAGGTTGGTGTCGAAGAACAAGTTTTTTAGTCGCACCAGTATACGTCTCGTACAATAGAATGTATTTGCAAGACTCTTTTGTCTCTCCGTTCCTTGAACTGTTTCTTGCCAATTAAAGTCCCTTTGTTCTGAAGCCGTATAGTCAGGACGGGTTTTATATTTCTGTAACAAGCCCTTATCATACTACAACTTCTTGTTTATGTTTCTTTCTTTCATGGACTTTTGTGTATGAAATTTATATCGCTCATCTTTATGTCTTCTTCAATTTGTATTTTTATGAACAATAAATAGTCGAATGTGATGAAGCTATCTACAACGACTCCAATACGAATAATTTCCGATTCTCCTTTCGCCCATTTCCTGTTGTCGTGCCTCGACGGAATTGGATGGAACGTCAGTCTTATGACTTTTTAGACTTATGTGCTTCACCTACTACTTCTTCTTACCTTTACGAGAATATTCCATGTGGTGGAACTTACGGAGATGGATGTGGAGAACTGTTTCCAAAGGCTTCCATAACTGGTCACGAATTGTTCTGTGACTCAGTCCCGGTACCTTGTCCTTTTTCTGGCTGTGACCAGCGTCCGGCTCGAAAGGAACTAGTATCGCATGAGTTGAATTGTTCCTTTTTACCAGTTCCTTGTATACACGAAGGCTGTGTAGAACGTCCAAGGAAGATAGACCTCAGCTCCCATCTTGAAGCCTGCGAAGCTTGTGACACAAGAAACGAGGAAGGACACTGTGCCCACATAAACCAGCTTGATGCTTTCTTGGCGGAGATACTCGGTGATCATCCTCATACATCTTTTTCTGAATATTTTTCAGACGTCTCTAGTAATCACGGGAGTCAATGTGAAACTTGGGATGATTCGCTTTCGAAATACTGGCATTCCGAGAAAACATTTGCTGGATCCAAAAAGGAAGAAAATTTGGTTCAAGTTGAAACGGAACGGAACAGAAACCCAGGTGCTACAAACACTTTAGCCCGTATGGAGAATGATGTCGACACTTCGAAGAATCTGTCCAGAGTTGAGACGTGTTCGATTGGAGAGAAACATGGAAATAGTGAGGCAAGCTCTGAAAGTCGATGGCTATCCTCAGATTGGCATAGATACGTTGTTCTGGGACAACCGCCCGTATTTACCCCTCCTCCTTGTGCTTCGAAAGATGAAATTAGGTTACTTCGACAAAAACATTTAGAATCGTTGAAGAACCTTACTCCGGAGGAACGTCTAGAGAGAAGAAAGTTGCGAAACAAGCAAAATGCAATATTATCTAGGAAAAAAAGATACGAGAGGCTTGAGCTTCTCAGAAGACGAAGAGACGAAGTTAAACAACGACTCCAGCAACTTTCTACGGAAATGTCAGAGTTGCGGAAGTATGCCCGTGAACTTGGTGAGAGACATGACAAGTGTTTCTCTCTATTACGGTCCATACGTCAACTAACTGCGGGGTTTTAATTATGTGGAGAATAGAGTTACCTCTTGTAAAGGATACTTTTTCCCTCTACTAGTGTGTTTTTCCTGTACATGTTCCAGGATGGCGTTATTTCTGTCAGAGTATAGCGCATTCTGTTCGATGTAAAAATACATCGAGCTCTCTAGTGACGAAGAGCTTGAGGTACAATGTTGTTTGAGGTATACAGTTATTGCCTTGTTGTATTGCCAGCGACGAAACGAACGTTCAACTAGTCTCACCGACACTAAACCTTCTTGGATGTCCGCAACCGCACGAAAGAAAGCTATTTCCAAGTTCACTCTAGTAGCAACTGACTTATAGGAAAAGGAAACTAGCCTTTCTATACCGCTTTAGCTTGGATCGCATCATTTGAAGAAGCGCAACGGGAAACCTTGGGTAAAGGAACTCCTTGCGAAGAGTCTCTTCTAAGTAAAACACACTTGCAACGGACCGAAGAACAAAACGCTAGTTTATCGTCGCATCGGACAGCAGCGTTGCTTTATAAACACGGAAACGAGAATTACTGCTAGACAACAAAGTACTGTACGAAAGGAAATTCTTCGTGGAAGGCTAAACCCTTTGCAACGGTTGCATTGCAGCAGGTGCTTCTTGGTCTCAAGTCCTTGTTTCGTGGAATGCGCTCAGGTAGCACAAAGATGCCAAGTGGCCTTTAAATAGTTTTTGTCTTATGGAGGAGATTCAGTATTGTGCATTCGCAAACAATAGTGACAATAAACAAGATAATCCCTTCCCTCAGTTCCACGGTAACAGCATTTTTCCAGCAATGAATGGCGAGACTTTTCTATGACCTTTGCTGAAATTGAACACCTGGAGTTTCCGACTCTATGAAACTCGATATTCTATTCTCTTTTCAATACGCTTAATACTAGTTGTTGTTTTTTTGTCACATGATGGGTTCTTCTTTGAACTTGTCAGAGTCGGACAAGTCAACTGATACGGCCGAGTTGGGTCGCGTTGAGTCTTTACCTCTTTCGAAAGAAAAAGGGGATCGTCACACGAACGGTATACTTTTTGGTCTGTTGTCCAAGTTTGTCGGTTCAACTTTATATTTTAGATAGTGCTATAGGAGAACACCACAAAGCCTCTGCAAACTTTTATGCAGGTGCTTTTTCCGGTTTAGTATCAACCTTATGTTTACAACCACTTGACGTGGTGAAGACTCGAATGCAACAAGGTTCACAATATATTGTTAGTCCCAACGTAACTTTACGTCGTGTTTTATCTCCAAGGTAGAAGTGTCTTTGTTCACGGTGTTATTTTTGTTTTTCTCAACAAGAAGAACTCTGCATATTTTTTTGTGTTTTAGGAATCCACTTTCCGTAGCAGCAAGTATAGTAAATGACACTGGTGTATTTAGTTTATGGAGAGGAACTTCTCCCACTATTATACGTAACTGTTTGGGCGTTGGTGTATATTTTGTGTCTCTGAACGCCATTACAAACATACTGCAACACAGTGGAGACTGTGATACTCATATGCCTGCTTGGAAAACTTTGTTGGCTGGAGGCCTTTCTCGTTCACTTTCAGCTACTTTATTATGTCCTTTATCTGTCTTGAAAACTCGTTATGAAGCTCAAGTTATTGACCAACGTCAGGGAATATTTGGAGCTCTCGTAGAAGTTTACAAAAAAGAACGTTTTCGTGGTTTATTCAGTGGACTTGTTCCTACTATTGTGAGAGATGCACCCTATTCTGCTAGTTATTTTCTCATTTATTTGCGAGTTCGAGAAAGTCTTTCTTCTCTAGTTAATCCTGATAATATCTCAAAACTGTCTCCTACCTTGAACGCTTCTTATTCTCCTTCAGAACATCATATGATAACTATGTCTGTAAGCTTTGTAGCTGGTTTAGTCGGAGGTTTTGCAGCAACCTTTCTTACGCAACCTCAAGATGTTATCAAGACTCGAATGCAGTTGAGAGTATATGCGATAAACCAAGCCCAACGGAAAGCATCTATTTTGGAAACGATAAGTCTTATTTATCGAGAAGAAGGACTTTCTGGATTTTTTCGAGGAGCGTCGCCTCGTTTTTTTAAGCGTTGTTTGGGTTCTGCAATAACATGGATGATATATGAGGAATTTGTATCTATTTTTGACAAATTATTGAGTGAAAAGACTCAAAGACAGTCATCTCAACATGTTAGAGCCTAAAATGCATTTAAAAACTTGAAAGCTCCATATGAAATAGAGAAGAACCTTTTCGATACTGTCATGAAATTACAATTAGTATCGTATAGAGTGTTTATTCAAAGACAAATGTATTTCAATTTTCTCTCAGTTTTACTGTGGTAATGTCTCCTGGTTTGTTTTCCTTTCCGAGACTTCTTCCATACTTTTGGCAAATTTTAAATTGACGATAGAAACTCTTCGAAGTCTGAGTACCCTTTTTTGCTCTGTTCTATGTCGATGAGGAAGAATGTTGGTTGTTGGAGAGATGACTTGTACGTTGTTGTTTGGTTACTGTTAAGAAATTTCCACTCATGATTGCAATTTCAAAGAGATTTTATAATCTGCTCCAAGCTTTATGCTTCTATGGCTGGAATTTTCACAAGTTTTCCTCTCATTTAGAATTTATGATAATAAGTTGTAGTCTTTAGTGAATAATGAGAGAATGTAGATTAGTGCCAGTGTCCTGTTTAGAAGCTGCAGGAGGTTATTGTCGTCGCGTCTTTGAAAGACAAATATTTCACTATCTCTCCTTGAAGATTTTCCTAGTATGAGTTCGCGAAAGATTTGCATGGTTCTATAGCAGTCTACTTTTTGGGGCAGTGTCCTCCTAGGAAGGCTGCGATGAGAGGAGGAATGCAACCAATACGAAAATATTCACATGTAATTTTACCTTTGAAGTTGTCCCACTGAGAAAGGAACAGTCTTTCTCGCCTAGGTTTGAAAAGCGGACAGAATTAACTCAAGTGAAGTTGAGCGTGTTTAACATTCCAGCTAGTTTCTTTATATTATTATCATGGATGCACAGTGGCTGACAACGAGATGGTAAAGTTGATTACGTTTCCTGCGTTGTAAATATCGAAACGCGTGGCATATAAGCACGCGACCTTTTTGTCTTTGTAGAAATATGCTCGTCTCTGCCAGGTTTTCAAATCCAGAACAAGTCCCATGAAGAAGTAGCTTGGTTCGGACGCTGGATGACTTTTTACCGCTTGATATATTTATAATAGCGAAGACTTGTTGTTCTTAAAGACTTGACGAAAGTGGTCTTGTTTGAAAGGCGCTGTGAAATCGATATCGGCTTCTGGAACTGACGTGGAATTCCCGTTCCTCGTATTTTAGTAAAATAATCTGAACCTGCGAAACGTAGCAACTTTAGCAATGACATTTCTCCGTTAGTGTCTCGACCTGAAGGAAACTGAGCTACTAAGAAATAAATTTTATGAGTCGTGATTTTCAGAAGCTATCTTCACAGTTCGTTTCAAGAGGTGACTTTCGAATGAGCACAACATTGTTTCCAGTTTCACATAATTGTCGTTTTGATGCTGTTTAAAGCCTGTTGTTGGATTCCAACAAGCCGAGACATTCTTCTCACTTAGAATAACACTCAAAGCATCCAAATAGAAATTATTGGAAAGTGACAGTTTCATTTAACAGTAGATAAATATGCGACAAAGAGAAGAACAAGTTGGTGGAGTCATGCTTGTTTCGTTTATAGTGCAAATTGAATAATAAAAAGCTTATTACATCAAGGGACTCACCGCGTAACCAGAAAGTCGGCTTTTCTTGGAGAAAGACTGAAAAGGAAACAACTCAACGCCTCTGTATTTATTGTAGAAATAAAATTCGACATCCACACGATGAAAGATCTATCCAAAGGACTGCTTAAAGTAGACTGCCGTAATTGGATAGAAGAAATATCTATTTCTGAAACAAAGTTTATTGCACTCCAAATTCCACAGTTCTTCTATACACAGAATAATCTTGCTTTTTAAGGCCACATTCCGAAGAAAATGAAGAAACTCTTCCTACGATTTTTCAGGTTGTACGCATTTCGGAAAAAAATGATGCGAATTTGTCCATTTCTTATATACTGAACAAAGTCCTCACACTTTGGTCAGGCTTGGTTTAAGGATGGAATAAAATACTGGAATCTCTGGATGAATGGGCAAGCAAGAAGATGCAACGAAAGGAATGGCTACTATAAAAGTTCTTTCCTAATAGAATTAAATAATAATAGCAAGAGTTACCCAGTTCCTTCGAAACCGCTCAAAACTCATTGCCATCCTCCCAATTAGAGAGGACAAAGGCATCCTCATATATATCGGTGATTTAGCGCCAAATTCTTTCATTGGTTGCTTTTTGAAATGGCCTCCCCAAGTCTCTCTGTAGGCGCTGTTAGAGCGATATTTTTGGGAGAAACTACCCAAGAAGCAGTTTTGCAAGTTTTAGAGCTGAAAAAAATAATACCAAGTGGACAGAATGTGCCACAAACGGAAAGATACCGAATGGTCCTTTCGGACTCTAGACACTACCAACAGTCCATGCTATCAACGCAGTTGAATGGTTTGGTAAAGGAACAGAAAGTTCAGACCGGTTGTTTAGTGCGACTGCAAGAATACGTAGTAAATGATGTAGCACAAAAAAGGTAAGAGACTCCGCAGGTAGTTTAAAGAATTACGTTTTTACAAGGTGAACAAGAATCATCATAGTATTGAACTTGTTGCCTCTAACAGGGCCCCTTGAAAAGATTGGCAATCCTGTAAATGTGGAGCAAGTACAAAATGCCCAAACAAATTCAAACTCGAAGTTGCAGGAACCTGCTTCACAGCAGCCAAACAACGTATGGCCTTCACAAGGTGTGGAACAGACCAAGCCTTTGGCCAACAACCGGCTGAACAGTAATGCGGAAAGTGATAAGCGCAGTGCTTCAGTTCCTTTGTCATCAAATACTGCAAATATTCAGTCAAACCGCACGCAGCCATTTCACATGAAGAGCGAGTCAGGCCCCATAGTGAAACTGGAGCCCTCGATGGGAAGCAATATGGAGCCTGTTCAAAGTATAGCCTCGTTAAATCCATATCAAAACAAGTGGACCATTAAAGGAAGAGTCTCTGGTCGCAGTGAAATTCGCCATTATCAAAATGCCAAAGGTGAAGGCTCAGTATTCAGTTTCGAAATTATGGATTCTACTGCATGTATTAAAGTAACAGCATTCCGTGAAGTGGCAACACAGTTGTACAGGCTTATCGAAATTGGAAAAGTTTACTGCATTTCAAAGGGTGTATTGAAGCCTGCAGACAAGCGATTCAACAAAACATCATTCGAGTATGAAATGATCGCTGACAACAATACAGAAGTTGTACGTATACTGTTTTTGGGGTTATATTGATTGTCCTGATATACCCTAGGTGCCTGTTGCAGATGTCGGAGAAGTTCCAAGTGTCGTGTTTCATTTTACCAAAATCGCGAACCTGGAAAACGTGAATGCAGGAGAATTCTGTGATGTACTTGGAATAGTGAAGGATGTTTCGGAGTTGTCTTCTGTTGTTTCTAGAACTACTGGCAGTACCCTGGTCAAAAGAACAGTTGTTTTAATGGACGATACCTTGAAGTCAATTCGACTTACTTTGTGGAAAGATAATGCAGAAAAATTACTCACCTCTGCTGAAGGTAATCCTGTTTTGCTCTGTAAAGGAGTTCGGTAAGTCGTTTCCCTGTTGCATAATATCTTTTGAAATCTTTGTTTTTTTGTTAGACGCGGAGACTTTAATGGAATCTCATTGGATGCCACTACTCAGTCCTGTTTTGAAGTAAACCCTGATATTAAAGAGGCACATGAGTTGCGTGGGTGGTATGAAACGACAGGCAAAAACAAGGAGGTGACTCAGCTAGAGGGAGCGACGCCTTCATCTTTAGGGAATGCAAGGGAGAGAAAAACTATTTTGCAAGCAAATGAGGAAGATATTCCCAAATTAATAAGCGATCCTCGTGGTGTGCAGTTCATAGTACGTGGCTATTTGCATTATATTCGAAAAGAAGGAACCTTGTGGTATACTGCGAGTCCAGAGGACAACAAGAAGGTGACTAAATTGGATGAAAATCGGTAAGACGGGTTTATGTGTTGTTTGTTCTTTTTTCTAATCGAAATCAGTTGGGTTTGCGATGCTACAGGAAAGGAGTATTCTTATTGCAACTACCGCTATATTTTATCCGTTGCTATACAAGATGCGACTGGTTCTTTGAATGCTAATGCTTTTGATGATGTCGGTTCCCGCCTAATTGGTCGTTCAGCCGAAGATTTAGCCGCTATATATGAACGTGACAAAGCAGAATTTGATGCATTAATTGATGACGTTCTTTTTAAGCCGTTCATCTTTCGAATACGGGCAAAGCAGAATACCTGGAATGACGAAGTTCGACTTCGATACCACATCGTGAATGTGGAGCCTGTGGATTTCCAATCGGAATCCAAGTTGTTGTTGAAGGAAATTCAAGAGTATCTGGTTTGTTAGCGACTTTGTTGGATATACAAATAAACAGTATACATACATACATACATATTCGTTGATATGACAAATCAGAAACTGGCCTATAAGAAGTAAGTCACTTATTGTTTTGGAAATATTTGTTGACAGTTGGAGTGTTTCGTTTTCCTAGTCAACAAGGGAGCCGGAGCGTCTACATACTGTTAGGCAACAAGGCACAACCCACACAAGTTGAAGCAAGGCTCAGGGAAAGATTGGAGTCACTTAACGCTTGCAAACAGAGTCCGTGGAATATAGATTTAGATTTGTGGTTCAACAGAAATACGAATAACTGGCAGTGTCTCCTGAGGTCAGGGCCAAGCTGCAAGGAAACTGTTCTTCTCGGCTTCAAAACGACGTCGTCGGTAGAGGGTTTCTATCAAACTTGCAAAGCAGATTCACAAGCAATTGTGTTAGTAGACAAGCTTCAAAGTGCACAGAGCAAGAACACTATCAACCTTAAGGTATGGCGCCAAAATAGTTCGTGGGTTTGGTCTTGAATATTTATTCAACAGGGAGCTGAGTATTCCTTTGGGGATTTCATTGTTCGTTTTGGTTCCGTATTTGAGAGAAAGACACCTTCATTTGTTGTCGTTGAGATTGTATATGCTCTCTTTCTTGAGGAGAAGGATTCTCAGAGAGTCTTTTTTCAAGTGATGAAATGTCTTTGTAATCCCACCACCTTGGAAACTTCATCAAGTGATGTCTTGAGTTCTGAGGCTTCCAGGAGAGAACAGAAAGGTCAAGAGCAAAAGAAAGGAGAGAATTCTCAGCGTTTGGAAGATACATTCCAATATTTTCCGGCGTATGAGTTTCTAAAAAGCCGACCTCCAGAACTTTCCGACACTGCAGTTCAGTTTTTGCTATTGTTATATTGTCTTTAATCATGGATTGCAGTGACTTGCTGTAGTTGAAAGGCTGCGGGGTGGCTCATAAAATCTTTCCACTTGAAATAGGGCGTCTGTGCGTTTTTTACAGGGCGATCTTGAGAAGAACAACTCTTCATGGATAGTCGGTACCAGTCATTTTTTATATTTAAATATATAACCTTGCAAAAGAGTTTGACAGCATCCTGTTCGTTGGTATCGACTATGCTCAAGAACAAAGCACAAAATAGAAAGAGGCCATTATTCATTCAAGGTTTGTCTAAAGCGAGTTTTTAGAATATGTTTAGTTCCATGTAGTAATTCAGATAAGATGAACATAGTAAATGACGCTGTAGAGACAACGTTGTCCAAGAGAGAAAACACGAGCAATGAATGGCGAGGTTTCTCCGTTATGATCGTTGCTGAAATTGAACACCTGGAGTTTCCGACTCTATGAAACTCGATATTCTATTCTCTTTTCAATACGCTTAATACTAGTTGTTGTTTTTTTGTCACATGATGGGTTCTTCTTTGAACTTGTCAGAGTCGGACAAGTCAACTGATACGGCCGAGTTGGGTCGCGTTGAGTCTTTACCTCTTTCGAAAGAAAAAGGGGATCGTCACACGAACGGTATACTTTTTGGTCTGTTGTCCAAGTTTGTCGGTTCAACTTTATATTTTAGATAGTGCTATAGGAGAACACCACAAAGCCTCTGCAAACTTTTATGCAGGTGCTTTTTCCGGTTTAGTATCAACCTTATGTTTACAACCACTTGACGTGGTGAAGACTCGAATGCAACAAGGTTCACAATATATTGTTAGTCCCAACGTAACTTTACGTCGTGTTTTATCTCCAAGGTAGAAGTGTCTTTGTTCACGGTGTTATTTTTGTTTTTCTCAACAAGAAGAACTCTGCATATTTTTTTGTGTTTTAGGAATCCACTTTCCGTAGCAGCAAGTATAGTAAATGACACTGGTGTATTTAGTTTATGGAGAGGAACTTCTCCCACTATTATACGTAACTGTTTGGGCGTTGGTGTATATTTTGTGTCTCTGAACGCCATTACAAACATACTGCAACACAGTGGAGACTGTGATACTCATATGCCTGCTTGGAAAACTTTGTTGGCTGGAGGCCTTTCTCGTTCACTTTCAGCTACTTTATTATGTCCTTTATCTGTCTTGAAAACTCGTTATGAAGCTCAAGTTATTGACCAACGTCAGGGAATATTTGGAGCTCTCGTAGAAGTTTACAAAAAAGAACGTTTTCGTGGTTTATTCAGTGGACTTGTTCCTACTATTGTGAGAGATGCACCCTATTCTGCTAGTTATTTTCTCATTTATTTGCGAGTTCGAGAAAGTCTTTCTTCTCTAGTTAATCCTGATAATATCTCAAAACTGTCTCCTACCTTGAACGCTTCTTATTCTCCTTCAGAACATCATATGATAACTATGTCTGTAAGCTTTGTAGCTGGTTTAGTCGGAGGTTTTGCAGCAACCTTTCTTACGCAACCTCAAGATGTTATCAAGACTCGAATGCAGTTGAGAGTATATGCGATAAACCAAGCCCAACGGAAAGCATCTATTTTGGAAACGATAAGTCTTATTTATCGAGAAGAAGGACTTTCTGGATTTTTTCGAGGAGCGTCGCCTCGTTTTTTTAAGCGTTGTTTGGGTTCTGCAATAACATGGATGATATATGAGGAATTTGTATCTATTTTTGACAAATTATTGAGTGAAAAGACTCAAAGACAGTCATCTCAACATGTTAGAGCCTAAAATGCATTTAAAAACTTGAAAGCTCCATATGAAATAGAGAAGAACCTTTTCGATACTGTCATGAAATTACAATTAGTATCGTATAGAGTGCTTATTCAAAGACAAATGGAATCATAAGAAACGTCAAGTTGGCCTATCAAGGAATCAAAATATGTTTACCGGAAATTATGAACTGAGAGTTGCAGAGTATTAAATATTATTCATTATTCGCTCTGGGCATTTTCCTCGCAGCTCAATTCTTGTATGAGTACAGAAGAAGACTTCGTAGTTGTCTCAACTGACGGTAAATATTCATTTGGTTGTCTATTCATCGAAAATGCTGAAAGCAGAGACTGCGGTGACTCGAGAATGTTATTATTTCGACTGTTTTGTTTCGAGGTTGCAAGGTTCTGTAAATCCATAGCTTTTCCAATTTGCGTGTAAATTTTGTCGCACTCCACATTATCAGGTTCTAGCCTTTTGACTTTCTCCAGAGTCACTAAAGCAGAGTCTAGATGATTCATTCCTACAAGTGCCGAAGCTCTTCTCAGAAGACTTTTGACAAGAACCTTTGTGGAACATATTCCCTTTCTGTAAAGGTCGATGGCTTTGTTTGCATCTCTTTCTGCTTCTTCGAACTTCTTCAGTGAAAGTCTCGTTTGTGATAAGTTGGAGTACAGAACTTGCAGCATATTACGGTTAACGTTGGACAGCTCTTTGCTGCTATCCAAAGCGGAAGTAATCACTTGTTTTGGCTGGTCGAGTTTTCGGATAGCTAATAGGTATACTATTTCTGCTTCCACGAATCTTCCCTGTTTGTAAAGCGAGTTCGCACGTTCCTTTAGTTCAGAAATTGAAATTGTCTCCACAGTATCGTCAACCAGACCGAGTCTTTCACAGGAACACTTATTGCTTTCTTTGGAAAGCCGATGAAAATTCCACGTTTGTTGGCTCATCGCCCCAAAGTTGCGTTCATTTCGTTGCTATGTCTGATGTGTTTCTAGTTGGCTCTTGTATCGCAGATTTTACTTATAAAATTAGCAGTATATGTGCTGTTGAATCGGATACTTTGGCAGTAACTACAAACGAAGGATACCTTTTATATGTTTCTATCAGTAGGTGTTTTGTTCATTTCGGTTTGGACTACTACTGAGTGTAAAAGGTGCTTCAGACTCGCAAAGCTATAGAATTGTTCGTTCGAGAAAAATTGCGTTGAATAGATCAAATTCGAGTTTTAGTTCTAACCCTTCTTTGAGTCCTCTACAGTTTGTCAGGTTTCAAAACATTCGTCTTGTGTTCCTCTTAGTAGACTCTGTTCTGGTTGCGTATGAGCTTCCAAACTTGGAACTATTTCCTCGACAGTCTTCTCAGCTGCAATTGTTGTCTGAAAAGACAAGTGGAGCTCATGTCTTTAGTGTAAACTCCTGGACGGAAAACGTCGCCTATATTGCCGTTGCAGCTAGGAAAAGGGTTCGGCTATTAATGTTGACTAGCTCACAAACTGAGCCTTGTTTTGTTTTTACCGGAGAGCAAGATTCGGCAGACTTGCCTCTTGCCATTAGATTCGGAGGTACTTGTAGCAAAAAGGAGCTTTGTGTTTCAACTCTACGAGATCACATCATTTATAGTGTAACAGACGATGGCTTACTACAAGTGCGAAATGTAGTGTCAATGAAGTCGGACTTAGATACCAGTCGAAGGACAGTAGAGTCTCCTAGTCCTTCAGGAAATACTTCCTCGTTTTATATTTTACGTAGAATGAAGGGCTTAATGTCGAATAGCTCTACGAGAGAACCGATTGCGCTTCCACTTCCTGATAGCGATAGATGGCTTCTCGAAATGGAACAAGCAAGTGTTTTTCGCATATTTTCTTCATCTCAAGGATTCTTGAATCAGGTTACTTTTCTTTCCTCGGAAAACCAAGTTCCATTGTCCGTTGTATTTTGTCGTCCCTTTTGCATCGCATTGTACTCCAGGAATCAGTTATTAATTCGTACCTTATCGAACAAAGGAATTGGTAGTATTGTTCAGACTATCCATTTGCAAAATTATGTTTCTTCCAGTCGATTCTTCAACACGAGTTGTATGATTGCGCCGTCTTGTGGAGACTTGGTAGATTCAAGTGTTGCTGGATATGCTTATTGGTATACAAAGGTTTTAAAGTTATTTTTACGGGAACCAATTTGGGAAATAACGAAACAGTTGGAAAATGAAGTACGTTTGTTTTTATTATTGTTCATTGATATATTTACTCTGTATTAGAAGCAACTGCAACTTGCTTTGGAAATAGCAGAATCTTTACCTGAAGACTTTGGAAGGGAGCGAGTCTATTCTTTGCGTGAAGCCCTCTGCTTAGATGCGTTGAAAAAAGGAAATCACTCTCTTGCCATTTCATTTCTTCACGAAATGAATATTTCGACAAAACAAGTCTTAGAACTAAGAGATAAATATGTGCCACAAAGTTGGAAAAGTGCTTTAGAAGAATGGGCAGCCTTTTTAGCATCACATTATGCAAAGGAAATGAAAGAAATAAGAAAGCGTAGAGGACTGACAGAAGACGCGATTGTCGATACTTTATGGATTCCAGGTCAAGATGAAGTATTCAGTAAGGTGATAGAAGCATTATTAATGGCACACGTGGAAAGCAAAAAGTTGATCGAGCTATTGAAACAACTACGTTGTCACGTTGTTCAATTAGATCAATGGCGTTCCGATGCTGAATATATGCCAGAAAATGAAGTTCATTTGTTTTGGTTTCATTTATATCATTCCGCGGGATGTTATGAAATGGCACTGAATACGCTAGAACGCTTGATTGAATCAAGTTCAGACGATATTCAGAATACTTATATACACAAGTTGGGAACATATTTAATGGAGCTTTCTGGATTGTTGAACACTAGTCAAGTTATTTTAGAACACCTTCAGTGGTATTTGGATCATGGTGGCGATTCTGAGGTGATGCTTCAATTATTATCCAAGTCTTTTATATCCCTAACAGATGCCTTGGATTTCTTGAGAAAGCAGCCCTGTAACTTACTAATTAGATTTCTGGAGCAACAAATAGAAAAACTGATAGAAGACAGGCGCATGAACACTCGATATTATTCAATCTTGATTGATCAGCTGGGCAAAGCCTATATTGACAATTATATATACTCGAAGCAAAGCGAAACAAGTAAAACTTTAGATAGTCCTGTTGAAGCTAAGAACAAGATTTGTGACTTTATTTGTCAGCGGCAAGGGTTTGATCCACAATATGTGCTTCAACAACTCCCACAAGATAAAGAATTGTACAAAGAGCGCGCATTTTTGGTCGGTCAACAAGGCAAATATATGGAAGCTCTTCATTTGTTGGTAGAGGAAGGTTTGGATCCAGAAGCTGCCGAAAACTTTATAAGAGATACAGTTCCTTCTCATGAGAGTAGAGAAGTTTGGACTCAGCTAGTGAAGATGTATTTATCCATGGCAACTAGCGATGCTGTCCAAGGCGAAGAAGAGAACTACTCGGATACATCCAAATTTGTGACTAGGGCTTGTCAACTTGTTTCTTCTAGGGATGGCGTGAAGGTGGATTGCAGTCGAGTAATACGGGAGTTGCCTAACAATATCGAGTTGAAATGTATTATTCCTTTTCTACTATCATCCCTTTCTAATGCTATTGGTCTCGTTCGCTCTATAAAGGTGAAGAAGTCCCTGTTGAAGAGCGAACATTTACTCCTCAATGATCATTTAGTTCAAATGAAGAAACAGAAAATAGTAATTGGAAGAGACCGCGCTTGTTGTATATGTAACCGCAAAGTGGGAACGAGTGCGATTGCCGTATATTCCGATCATTCCGTGGCACATTTGCTTTGCCATCGAAAGTCGAGTGGGCGCCAAAATCGGTGAAGAAAATAATTTTGGCTTTTGTTGTTGTTTTATAGAAGACAGGAAGCAACGATCAAACAACTATGGCTGCCACAACGACTAGTGCAACAACTCGTGCCCAAACTGTTAAAACAGTGCCAAACTATATGCAGTTTGTGTTCGGTGGTCTTAGGTAGGTTGACGGAAAGGAGGGATAGTACGAATAGTGAGTGTATTTTCTGTAGTGGAATGACCGCAACAACCATAGTTCAGCCCATCGACTTAGTTAAGACCCGCTTGCAACTTAGTGGTCAGGGTACGAGAGGTGTACCAACGGTGGGCTTTTTTAAGACTTTCATGGGTGTGATTCAAAGAGAAAGCTTCTTTGGCCTTTATCGTGGTTTAACTGCAGCACTGTTTAGACAAGTACGTCGAATATGTTATATGTTGCAAATGAACCATATATTTCGTAGGTTACCTACACCACAACGAGATTAGGAGTTTTTGGTGCTCTAAGAGACGCCATGGATAAAATGGCCACTCAGCCACCACCTTTTTATTTAAAGGTAGCAGCTGGATTGACAGCAGGAGCAGTTGGCGCTTTTGTGGGAACTCCAGCAGAAGTGGCAGTACGCTTGTGTTTTTTCTAAAGTAGAGACCTTGACTTATTTTGTTTTCAGTTGATTCGTATGACTGCTGATGGAAGACTACCAAAGGAACAACAAAGGGGGTATGAAACTATGGCCATCTTCAATTTTTTGTTCACGGCTTTCTAGTTACAAAAACGTTGTAGATGCTCTGATTCGCATTGTTCGAGAGGAGGGTGTTTTCACATTATGGAGAGGAGCTTTTCCCACTATTGGTCGAGCGATGGCTCTAAATGCAGCACAGTTGTCTACTTATGACCAAGCCAAACAGGTAAAATTTTCATTTACAGGGTTCTTCGTTTTATCTCAATCGTGTTTAGCTTGTTGTTTCTCATGGTTTGATAGGAGACCACATTGGAGCCCATGCATTTGCCTCTTCAGTAGCTGGTTTCTGTGCCTCTAGTGTTAGTTTGCCCCTAGATATGGCTAAAACCAGAGTTCAAAATATGAAGGTAGAGTAGTCCATTTTTTCTTGTAGCTTGTATTAAAATTTTCAGACGGTGGATGGAAAAAGAGAATATAATGGAATGATAGATTGCATCATCAAAGTAGTTAAATACGAAGGCTTCTTTGCTTTATGGAAAGGGTTTTGGCCGTTCTTCTTCCGTATCGGTCCACATACAGTCTTGACCTTTATATTTTTGGAGCAGTTTAAGGCCTGGTATTTGCGAAAGCTCAACTAGGCCTTTGTTATTGGCAAGCTGAATAACACTAATACTTGTCGTATCCATGGAGTTGTAAAAGGTCCAACGGTTCGTTTACGCTCGTTCAGAATGGATTCTCACAAGTATTGCGATTTTTAATTGTTGTTTCGAGAAAAAATTGTCAGAAATTTCAGAGAAACGGATTGGAATAAATGGCAATTTTTGCTATGAGAAACGCAATCTATGATGACCTGACAAAGACCCCACATTCAACTGTTGCTGTTGTTGTGATTGGAATGCTGTTATTGGCCAATCAATCCGCTTAGCAACTTATAACCAGTGTTTCCAAAGTTTTGCTCAATATCTCCTTAATAAGAATGTTCTTTCATTGAAAACTTTTTACAGCATCAGCAATGAAACTTTTGCTAACAGGAAAACTGACTGAAAGAAAGCGTAGAACATTGTAACAGGTCAAAAATTTATCAAGTCTATTCCAGCACAGCGATGTTCATTTGGTAACGATAGATAACCTTGTTTGCCAAATGACCAGCAACTTGAAGATTACAAATAATGAGGGTGCGTTAATTTGCGCTCTAGAGGCTGAACGTCATTGAACTTCTTGAAAGTTTGAACAAGACGAGAAGGCTATGCAATTCGTTCTAGAAAGAATGATAATATCGAAAATGAATATTCGATCAGATAACTTAAGGGATGAACCTGTGGAACGCGTTGGAATAGGCGAGATCTGCCATTGTGGTTATCTCCAAAAAAGTAAATGCACGATTTGTCACTATAATCTTTGAGTGCATCTTTAAGGTGTTTGTAGTAAAAGTGGTTCTCGACTTCCCTTCAGCTCGCAAAAAACTTGCAGATGTTTTCTCTCCACTGTAAAAAAGTCAATAATGCCTTTACAAGTTAGATAGTTCACTACCAATTTTTATTTTTCAAAACGCATTGTTGGTATCCAAAACGGCTATTTCGTGGTGTTATTTTGCAGAGTGTACTCGAGTTCGAAATTTTTGGATATATGTCCACGAAAGGGGTCATATACCAATAGCTGTTTGTTTGCGTTATTTCAAGTATATTTCCCTTTCAACTATAGAGTTTAACCTCTTTTACCTATAGAGACTTTGCAAGCTTTGTTTGAAAGGCGTTTGCAATATATCCTTCAGTGTTGCTGTATCGTTTCGTAAGACAGAGAGAACCCGAAAGAAAATTGAACGAAAAGCGCGCTAAATTATCTCAAAATTTAAAATTGAGCGATTGGATTCCATTTTTCTTAGGAAAGCAGATGTCTTTGAACGAGTTAGTCAAGTCAGAGGAACATGTGACCCTGAAGTTATTCAGAGCCTTCCTTGAAGACTTTTCGAAATGCCCTATGCACTTAAGAGGGACTCTTATGAGTAGAATACGGGTTGAACTGTTCAGTGTCGTTTCAAGTGCTTCCTTTAACTACCTTCCACACCTATTCGATGTGCTGGTAGTACAAGCCGAATGGCAACTTCTTAACTGCCTGATAAGTCTATTAGATTGGTTGCCTATTGGGAAAGTTAGTATTGATTTTATTTCAAGCCGCATACTAACTGTCTCTTGCCTCTAGAAGAAGCTACTCTCCTCTATGGACTTGTATCAAAGAGTAAAGAAATTTGGACCCTCTGGTCTCCCTTGGAAAGTTTCTCGTAAGGTTCATAAAGAACTTCTCCTGTGTAAGTATCGCGCACAAAAGTTACACCAGAAGTGGAAGTTTGTTTTGAACCCTGGAGGTTTTGTAAAAAAGACGTAAGGATGAGATCATTTCCTCTATTTCCCATAAAACAGTTAAATAGGGAGCGAAAGTTAATTAGAAGTAGAGTGAATAAGACAATTTCAAAGAAGAGTAACGGAGTTAAAGGCATATTAAGGCAAAGGAATTCGTCGAGCCCCCGCAAGCTTCAAGATTCACCAAAAAAGAAAGTAAAACGAGTAAGCTTCCCTCCAGACGAACGTCTCGAGTCTGTACGATATTACTGTGTTTCTCGCTCTGATGAACAGAACTACAAAACCAGTCTACCCAATGACTGTGAAGAACTTGCCGTTGAAAAAAGTCGCGACAAAGTTGGTTGCTTTGTTTATGATGGTGAAATTGCCTGGTTTTCTCCTCATCAGCTACACATAGATTCCTGCGAACAAGTGCGTTTGGAAATGAAGAGTTGCAACAGTACTTTTGTCCACAAGAGAGATGATGAGCATGATTTATTTAAAAAAGAGTGTTTCTATTTGAAAGATTTTCGCGATGGCACTTGTATCGAAATTCCTCTGACCGTTTGGTATAAGTAGCACCTGTCAATGAAGTATCAGTGGGACTTTATAAAGAGTTACTTGAGGAGATATGACAGCGTCTGAAGAAAATGCTTCCGAGAAGGACACTCGTCGTCTTGAGGAAATTTGGTGCTCGGAATTGTAAAATTTTGGAATGGCAACGAAGACGGTAGACCTTCGACAACTCCGTCGAGAACTTATTATAAGAGAGTGGACTCGAATATTCAAGAATTTTAGATATCTTGGCTTTGTTGGATTTACAAAAGGAGTTCCCTGGAGACGTTTGTTTTTGAGGTATTTCTTGAGTTGTTTGTCAAAAGTGTTATTGATGGATCTTCGTAGACAGCGAGTTACAGAAGGGCTTTCTGAGGTAGAGGCACGTTTTTGTAAGCCTTGGGAAGGACGGGAAGTTACTGAAAAGCTTGGGTATAGTTTGTTTTGGAAATTTGTCCTTTTAACTGACTTATCCGAATTCAAGGTGGAAAGATATGAGGCCGTTATTTCTTGGTTTTCCAAGCGCCGTGTGTTTTTCGAACGATGCGCAGCAGTTTACGGAAGCTATGAAAAGGGCATGTTCGCTGATTCCTGGTGAGTCTTGCTTTGCAAATAAGGAGTTGATTTTGAAAGGTCTTAGGTGGCTTATTGTTGGGAGCTAAAATTGACGAACTACTTGTAACAGGGCCCTTTTTTCAGAAAATTCTGGCAAGCATTCTCCCTGTCATGTTTTTATTTTTAACCGTCTTCACCCTTAGGATGGTCCTAGCCCGAAAGAACTTCAACTTGAGTTGGTAAACACCCTCAAAGGGGACCTTAGTCTCGTAACTGTGCTTGGACGCCCCCAACAAGAGCTAGTCAACGTTCTTTCGGTAAGACGAAAATATGCAACTTTTTCGTTTCTCACTTGTTTGTTTTCAGAACCATCAGACTTCGTTGACTAACATCTTGGAGAGTTATCAAAAGAAGCTTTCTTAACTTTATTTCAAGTAAGAGCTATGATGACTGTTATCTGTCAATCAGCGGACGTTATTCAATGAAGATTGATATTCCTCTAAGAAGTTCTGAGCTCTTTGAGTTTTACTGAGTTTTAGATGTTTTTGAAAGAAACATTGTATTCAATAGATAGCCTGGGTATCTTTAGAAATATTGAAACGGTAAAACACCTCTTGGTGTACGAGCGTTTTTTCCTGAAGTATTCTTATTCGGACGATATAGTGTATTTTTGTCTTTGCATAAATATTTTAAGTATAGAGAAAGAAAGATCACAATTTCCGAGTCAAATACTGTAGTAGTTTGTTGGAACGAGCACTTTTCTCCGCTGCTGTTTTCAAGGGACACAACATCACCGATCGATTATCGATGCCATTGGAGGCGTCTTCACAACCTTTCAAGGGTCGCAATGAACAAAACACTGTTCCCTGGAACAACTTTTGTCCATTGCAATTTTCGTTGTGTCTTCTCGATGCCTATTGTGGTGGATTGTGGTTCTAATACTTTTAAAGTAGGCTTTTCAAATGAAGCGATACCTTGTGCCATCTTTGAACCTTTTCTGAGTCAAACAAAGACCCAAAGGGAATATTGTGAAAATTCCAACGCATACTTTGTAGGGAATCAGTTGTCGAGGAAACATGAAATATTCTCTCAAATATCCTCTCCTATTCAAAATGGAATAGTAAATGACTGGCAAGCAATGGAAGAAATCTTCAAATACATCTTCTTCGATGAACTTAGAGTCGATCCAAAACATCAAACGATGCTTGTGTCGGAACCCCCTCTCCATCCTCTCAAGGAAAGAGAGCGAATGACGGAAATGCTTTTTGAAGTATTTCATATCCCGGCATTGTACATTGCTAGTCAATCTATGTTGGCACTTTACTGCAGTGGCAAAACAACAGGAGTTGTAATAGATTCTGGTGATAGTCTTACCAGTATTGTGCCTGTATACGAAGGTTACACCATACAAAACGCTATACAACAACAAGAAATTGCTGGAAAGCATTTGGGTCAATATTTATCCAAAGTAAGAATATATTATCTTGTGGATTCCTTCAACAACATGCTCAAGCACTAAAGTTGCTATGGAAGAAAGGATATCGTTTTGGTTTCCATCACACAGAGAGCCATGTCATAAGAGATATGAAAGAAAACGCTTGTTACGTTGCACTGGACTATCAAAAGGAACGCGAGTATTATCTTCAAGGAAAATTGAGAGGAAAACAACTCCAATTACCGGATGATAGCTTAATCACTTTGGATATCGAATGCTTCCAATGTCCTGAAATGTTATTTCATCCCCAAGTGGCAGGCATACCAACTTTAGGTTTGGTCGATATGATTTGTAAGTGTATCGAAGAAACGCCATTTAATATTCGAAAGGTGACTATTGTATTCGACCTGAAAAATTACTCACTATTGGTGTTGATATAGGGATTGTGGAATAATATTGTGCTCAATGGAGGATGTGTGATGATGACAGGGCTTCAAGATAGAGTCGAAAAGGATTTGAAGAGTAGAATTCCATCCACTGCTTCCTTTCATATCTTTCGGCTCCCTGATACTCGGTAAATATTGTTGCTTTCTTCCTCATGTGTATCAACTAAAGCAAGTTGTTCTTAGATTATCGGCCTGGTTAGGAGGAACCATATTTAGTAGTTTGCCATCTTTTGAGAAAATATGTATGACTTTGGAAGATTACAATGAAAAGGGAGCCGGCTGGATACAGGAAATATGCTTGTGAAACACTTGTGCTCATCAACACAGCAACAAGGTACTAGGTACCTTCAAAATATTTTCACAATGAAACCTTGTCCCAATTTTCATCCTTGGAATAGTATAAACAAAGCAACTTGAATTTTCTCAAGACCAACTTGTAATGTTTTTTGTGAGGAATTCGGAAACACATCCAAAGGTTTCAAGTTAGCCACAGCATTCTCAGCATATATTGAGAGGTTATTTCCTTGTAATAAATAATTCTTGAAACATTCATCATCAATTCCATCACCTTTTCTTGACAGACGAAGATTGATTTTACATGACCAATTTGGCAAATGATCCATGAACAACACGCTTTATGATCTGCTTGCCAAGTGCTTTATTGAAATTCGAAACTTTTTAAACTTCAAGTTCAAAGTTCGCTGCTTGTACTGTTGTCATTTGAGTATGCAGACAAGGCGCATAGAACAGTTCCCCTGTATAGGCTCTTATAAAAGTGTTCACCATAACTATCCACCAGAGGATAAACAGCACGCAAATAAAAATGGCTGCTGCAATTTTAAAGAACAAAAGCTGCGTCAATTTGTACAAATCTACGGTTGCAGCACTAAAAACTCCCAGAGGAAAAATAAGACCCCACCAACCAAGGTTAAAGGGAAGACGATCTACAACTGTCTTTATAACTGCAAAGACTGCCAGAACAAGCCACCAGAAGCCATAACCCCATAAGACGCAAGCTACTAATATTCCGATTGCTGGCGTTGCCGAAGCAAGACTTTCATAGGCAACATCTGAAAGAGTATCTCCAAAGCTTGCAAATATACGAGGCGCTGAAATACTGAGACCGGTTGCTGCCAATGCTGCGGAACCAATGGGACCCAAAGGTAAGAAACAACTAATAATGAGATCATTCGGAGGCAACTTGTGCAATACTAAACGAAGAAAGAAGATGACTAGAATACTCATTGCTATTGGCACCGAAATACCCCACAAGATAGCACTCAAAAAGGCAATATAACGAGCAAAGGCGATATTGGCAATAGTTGGTAAGATAACTCCGCCACTAGCTGCTGCTACTTCTGCTGGAACAACGGGTAAAACCCAAACAGCTGTCATTTTCTTCAAAGTGTGTTCATGTGTGCTTATCATATAGATAGGAACCAATAAACCCGAGGCCAAAGCCAACACGACGTTGATGCACCATAAGACTTCTGCTAGAGTTACAAAACCCGGACCCCAAACTGGCACACAGAATAGGGCAACACCATTAACTATGGTAGACAGACCCATAGGTATAGCACCTAGGAACATGGATTGGACCGGATGAGAAAACATAGGTAGAGCATCTTTGAAGAAGAAAGCCCAACGTGCCAAGAAAATAATACTGAAAATCGTAAAGAGACCAACGTTCAACCACCAGTACGCCCAAGCCAAGTCGAAGAGGTGTTCAAAAGGAAAAGGAAAGTCGTGCAAAAGTACAGCCAAAATACCTGTGCCCATCGTGGCAGCAAACCAACTTGGAATAAACTGCCTTACTATTTCCTTCGGGCTGTCAATCTTTGTTAGTGGTCGCGGTATTTGTTTCACGAACTTCATTCGATATAACAAGAAATACGCGAAAGAACGAATCCCGCAACACACAAAGCGTGTTCGTCGATCGCAAGGAATTGAGTCCCGTTTCTGGAAGCGATCGCAACTTTCTGGAGGAAGAAATGTCCTTTGGGAGAAAGGTTCAAAATAGCGATAACTTGTAAACCTAATAAAACCAACTTTACTTGGCAGTGTTTCAAGAATTGGAATAAGCTTTATATATGCACTTTTCACGTTGTTTCAATGCTAAAAATAGGAAAAAGCATGTTGTTCATTTATACTGTAACACAGACGGTAGAAAACCCCGACGAGAGAGATACGTTGGGTTGGCCCGTGGAGGATCGTGGAGACGCACTTCTTCAAGTTGTTGTAATAAATATTCGAGAAAAGTTGTAGTCGTTTGTCACGAGTCAGAACCATCTTTCAAAAATATATGTTATCTTTTTTTAATATTATTATGCCATGTTTCTTGAAGCTTTACCCGCAGGTAGTTGAAGCCTTCTAATTACTTTCTTGAAACTCAAAAACCACCTTTTAGATGTTATAAGGAACATATGCTGTCATTTGGACGGTGTATCACTAGCTAGACTTTCCTGTACCTGTAGAAAACTAAGAAACGTTTGCGCAGATGAAGCTCTCTGGTTTGCTTGTCTCAAAAGGGAAGTTTTGGAAGATGTAAAGGAAGAGTTTGTCCTTTCCTTAAACAAAGATGCGCAATATCAAAGAAGCTGGTATAAGATCTATCAGTCACTTCATGGTGCCGCACGACCTTGGTTGGGTTGCGAAAGGTTAGATTTGACTTCCAACTCGTTCTTTATACGTGATATTCCAGAGTTCGCGGGCTTGAAGCAGTTTACCTTGAGCTTTTGGTTCTTTCTCACAAGAGACGCAGATACACGCGATTATCGTGCACTCTGTCTTTTGGTTTCCAACCAGGAGACTCTTCATGGTTCTTTATGTCTACTACTAGGAGACGAAGATAATCGCTGCCACGTTTCCCAGATTGTTTCCTCAAATAGAAATATTCAAGTCGGTAGTGAAGAGTCGATGGCCTTTCACGAAACAGAAACTCTTCTTGTAGCTTCCAGAATCCACTCCACCTTGAAGGAAGTTCCTTTTTATGAGTGGTCTCAAATTGTATTGGTTTGTCATCCTGAAGATTCCGAGGAACCTTCTCAGGCACCTTTTGAAATATTTTTAAACAGTGAATCACACGGTGTGAAGTTTGCTTTGCCTGTAGAAAGTAACGTAGCAGCAAATTCTTTCCAGTTGATATTCGGTTCGTCTATGAATGGGCGCATTAGGCTACCCAGTGCTTGTGGTTTTGTAAGTAGAATATTGTTAGTACCACGTGCAGTCGATTCTTTGGGTTTATCGGCTATTTTTCATCAAAATTCGCCTTTGCTGCCTTATCCAGTCTCATGGATAGCATCTTCACGCAACGCATTTGAAGAAAGTGTAAATGCGGTAAGTATTTCAAGTTGGTAGGTGGACTTTGGATAAGAGAAATGTTACAGATTGTACATGCGTCGAAGAGTTGTGATTTTTGTCACATATTTCCAATGAAAGGAATTATATATCGTTGTTTGGAATGTTTTCCGAGTTATGACTTGTGCATGAAATGTTACGAGTCGGATGAGTTTATATTGGGACCATCTTGTAGTGACCATCGAGATGATCATCTTTTTCTTCCAATCCGAAGGCCGTGTTCTTTTCGATATTTTACTTATTTTCGTCGTCACTATTCAACGGGTTTATTAAGTGTTACAAACACCAACGATATGGAACATATAACTTTAAGCACTAGTGAATAAAAATATTGTTTATCGCAGTTGTCGTGTGATATACAACAATTCTAAGACCTGTTGTTTTGTTCCACTCTCCACGGCCAAGGAGGTAAAGAGGCTGCAATGGAATAAATAATTAGCAATAAACTACTTTCCAAATAGAAAAAGAAACGTCCATGACTTAAAAAAGGTAAACGGAGAGATATTGCAGAGGCAAACAGGGAACCGCCAATGACAGGACCTGCAGCAAAGCCCGCACTCTGTAAGCCTTGTGCAAGGCCTAGAGCTATTCCGACAGAGGAAGGATGTACTGAATTCTTCACAATCAACGCAATTCCAGCCCAACAACATTGTTCAAAGAAAGCTAAAAATATATCAAACGATGCATAGCCTAGCCATGAAGCAACATTCTTTCTACTCCAACCCAATGAAGTAATGACTGCAGGAAACAGATAATCGATACTTCCAACCAACAAACCAAGACGAATAGTTTTCACAACACCAAATCTTCTCGCAATAAAAGGAAAGCCATATAATGCAACGAGAATCGTGGTCGCTCCACTTATGGCTTGAATAAAACCAATATCTGTAGAGGAAAACCCAAGACCTCCAAAACTTGGTTGTGTGGAAGCCCAAATAGGAATAACTTCATCTCCAGCCATTAAGGTAAAGGAGACCATCACTGCGACAAGTAAAACTTGACGAAAAGTTCGGTTTTCAATACTAGCGCCAGTTGGTTCCGGAAGTATCGTTCCTTCTTCACTAGGAGAAAACAGACAAGGCTCATCTATATTGCTATCGATAACTGTACTTGTAGCATCTTCATCGATTTTCAATCGATCGACAACTTTGCAAGGACCTCTAGAGGAGGACATCCAAGCAGGAGAAAGCATATTCGCAGCTGCTGCTCCGACACTTTCACTTAAGCCATAAGTAATAAAACTTGAACTTTCACTACCTCGTCTTTGAGAATTGGAGAGAAAACGACTCTTTGGATATTCGTCCGCACAAAACAGCTCATCTTCCTCCATCTGGTCTCTAAGTTGAGAGCCTTTCTGTTCTGTCTCGTCATCTCTTCCATCTTCGGAAGGAATATGAGCACTAATGGAAAGACTTTGTTGAGAAGACGACATGGCTTTGCTCCTCTTGTCCATTTCATCTTCGTCCAGTTCTAAAATACTTTCAGTTAGCACTGGTCCAGTCTGCTCTGTATAACTTTCTCGATTACTCCAAGAGAAACGATCATCCCACTCATATTCTCTTCGATCTCTGCCTCTTCTACTTCGAATAGAACGAGGAGTAACTCCACTCAGAAACTCACGAGACCTTTCTGAACCAAGTAACGGGGTTCGTACGGACCGATTACTAGGAGAATACTCATTCAATGAAACTGGTATGGAAGAAAACAAGCCTTGGCTCATTCGAGGTGTCACTCCGGCTTGTCTTTCGAAACTTTCCAGTAAATTTCTATCCAAGAAGTTCTTTTCCTGCTCTGCAACGGATAGGACATCTGAAGGCGCTATAGTGGCAACGTCAACTCCAGAGGAAGAGTCCATCCATATTCCTGCTTCTTGTGAAGAAAAAGCATTGTCCGTTATTCCATATGTATAAGACGTATTTTGATCTTTTGCTGCAACAACATATCTAGGCTTACTCCCATCGAGAAAGAAGAATGCAAAAATTAAATCGACACAAATATAAATAGAAACTACTAAACAAGGTAATAAATAAGGATAGCGATCAAAAAGAGAACCAGAAGAAACGTATTGTGGAAAATGAACAGCTGGTCGTGATAGGAATCCACCGATAACAGGTCCAATAACAACTCCAACTCCAAATGTCAATCCAATCAAACCAAATGCGGTAGATTCGTTTGTCGAGTCTGTAACATCAGCTAAATACGTTTTGGCCACTGCGATGTTTCTATTTTATAATCACGTTTTCTTCAGTGCGCTCACAACATACTTTTCCCACATACCCGCTAGAAAGACCATGTAAGAATCGAAAAGTTAGCGAGGTTACAATGTTTCTGGCTGTTCCAAAAAGATTGATGAAAATAAAGTCACCAAGTAGACCAACAAGAATGACAGGCCTTCTTCCAATTTGATCACTCAAAGCTCCCCATAGCGGACTTCCAAACATGGAACCCAAAGTAAAACAAGAAGCAATCATTCCTGAATAATATCCAACTTCATTTTGGCGCCAATCCGGTATGTTCATGAGGTCTCTCACTAGGAATGGCGCAAAAGGGTAAACAACTACGCAATTAACCAGAAATACTTTAAAAAGATAAACAACTCACTTGTAACGGAGAATGCATCCGCTAATACAGCAAGACCTAGAATAACACTATATATACAAGTTGAGATGCGAAACACATTTCACAGAAAAACCCACAGTCGAAGAGTTGGAAGTGGAGTAATAATGGGTTTCTGTAGTTCTAATGATATTGCTCGTTTTCTTGGAGAAGCACAAGTTACTTCTGAAGAAGGATACTTTGGAGGAAGAACTGAGGTCTTTTTCATCCTCTACGGTCCAAGAAGTCGAGTCGCAGAACAACGAAAGGAAATTTTCTGTGGAAGCAAAAATGCGGAAGAAATTGTTTCGAGGGTTGTCCTATTTATCTATCAATCTATTTATATAGATAGATAGTTAGACGTTCTATAGGATATCATATTGTCTATTTCAACCAAGTACAAGCGCAGTAAATATTATCTTTTTTATCCATTCCAAGTCAGCGTTTGGTGAAACACAATTGTGCCGTGTTGAAAATTTCTCTTCCTAAAGAATGTTTTGTACTTGTTCACGAATTCTCTCCACTTCTTCCTTGATGAGTATAGCTCTGGTACTTATATAAGAATCAGCACATTTGGCAGTAATGGTGTTGGCCTCTCTTAACCATTCTTGACAAATAAAATTAAGTCGTCGACCAACTTGAGAAGCCATTTTTAGACTTTCCAAAAAGAAATTCAAGTGAGAACGAAAACGAACTGTTTCCTCTGTGATATCGATTCTATCCGCTAACAATGCCAACTCTTGGTCGAGACGAGATTCATCAAAAGAATGATTTCCTTCCAGACAATCTTGAATACGTTGCTTCATTCTTCTCTTTTGTTGAATTACTCTTGTAGGAGCATACTGATCAATCTCATCGAGCCAACCACGCAACAACTCTATACGAGAAGTTATATCAGATACCAGCCTTTCACCTTCTTGTCTCTGTACTTCAATCAAAGTATGAAGTGCTTTATAGAATGCCTCTTCTATACAAGGCCAAAGCTCTTCCTCACTACGTACATATTTCAATATTATCCTCATATTTCCATATTACAGCTTACTTACTTTTGAATCCATTTCTCATCGGAACGAACGAGAAGATCACGAAACTCCAAGACATGACCAAGGTCTATGCGACTTTCAACCTTTAAAATTTCGGAAATTCTTTCGAGCACTCGCCCAACATCTTTCACGCAACCCTCCTTGAGAGAAATGGGAACGGAATCCTCAGAAGCAGAAATGGCAACCGAGTAATGAATTTTGCCTCTACAAAGAAACTGTTTCAAAAGACTGTGAATTCTTGACTCCAAACCTTCCAGCATCGGAGGTAATGTTCCACATATATCTAAATATCTTCCGTTTTGTGACCTCAAATCCACAGTAACTAAAGAATATTTTCCACAGGATTGTGCTCTACTAAATCCGGTCATGCTTTGAACATAACTCTTCTCTTCATGTAACAAATCGGAAGAAACATGCAACTGCAGTACTTGAAGCGCTTGTTGATGCAAAGATTGTGTTCTTGCTGCTAAGACACAACCAGAACTCGAAGAAAGTGTCAAAGCATTTCCATTCCAATCGGTAATGCAGCCTCCAGCGTTTTCAATGACAGGAACGAGAGCCAAGTAATCCCAAGGCTTCAAATCTGCTTCTGCAACCAAATCAACAAAGCCACTTGCTAAAAGTGCATATGCATAACAGTCACAGCCATATAATGTATATTGTACTCGTTTCGATAGCCTTTTAAAGGAATCTAACATCTCATGATGAAACATATCCGGTGAAGTCGCATATAAAACACAATTTTCCAGTTTTTCATGTAAAGATAATTCGCTCTGTGAACTTGTCGAGATTGCTGTATCGTTATAGAACGTGCCATATCCTCGAGCACCAAACCATCTTTCTCTCAGTATGGGCTGATCGATAATACCGAGAATAGGAGTTCCTCGTTCTAAAAGCGCTATTAAAGTGCCGAAAGTTGGTTTTCCAGTCATAAAAGCTTTGGTTCCATCGATAGGATCAATTACCCAAGTATAACAGGAACCGTTCTCCTCGGTAGATACAACGCCGGCAGTTTCTTGTCCTTCTTCTTCGCCTAATATATTGTGCTCTGGACAATTCTGTTTTAACAGGAAACGTATAGTCCGTTCTACTTCCTTATCTGCAAGAGTGACTGGACTTTGATCTGCTTTGACTAAAAACCTGTTGGTTTTCCTAAAGTGCTTTCTCAATATGGATCCTGCTGCATCGGCCAATTGAAAGGCAAGGTCCACGTAGGTTTTAGGAACTGGTTCCAACATAAAAACAAACAAACGGGATTGAGAGAGACGAGTTCTCGCTCGATCAGGTTTGCAACATCGGAAAGAATGCTTTGGACGATTTTGAAACAACGTGCTAACAGACGACTTTGTTTTTAGTTTGCCAAACGTTTCCACAAAACTACACAAGCGATACGGTTGACATGAAAAAAATTTTGTTCGATATTCGACACCGTCGTACGGAATCATTTCTTTTTGGTTCAGACAAGATTCCGATCCTTGCGGGACGGCAACTGAATGCTTCCAAAATCACTTCTGTACATTTATTATTCTTGCTCCATATAAGTATATAGATCTATGTATATCAAAACTTCAATGTGTAAACCTACACATACTTTGAATGTGCGCCACCGTAAAACTACATGGGAACCACCGCATCATCTTCTTCTTTTCGTGTCTCCATAGGCTGTGGAACAGGAAGACTTTCTTTCTCTATATTTGGATGACAATCTTGAACCTGAAAACCCTGCGTTCTAAGAGCTTCGAGTATTTTTTCTTGCAGCTTGGGAACCTCGCCATTGCAACTTTCCAAGTCCTCTGGTCGAAGTAACAAAACATACTCGCCACTATCAACTAGAGCTGCGACACAAGGCAACGCACAACTAACCGCGGCTCTTAACTATGTTATTGCGAGTTAGCAGAGACATAACGATATAGAGAACTCGTGTACCTTTGGTTCCATTTCGTCTCGGTGAATATTAAATAAAGGAACGCCCAACCAACCCGTCCTTTGCAACGAAGTCCATTCTGGTTTAACTTTTCGCGGACCGTGAGTAATGTCACAGGCAGCACAGTGACCTTTGCCCAACCACTTTCGAAGCAGGTAAAGCATCTCTCCTGCAACTGTCCCATCTGCGTCATATACTATATACAGAGCTTTGAGTGATATAACCGTGCGTTCGACTTGCATAGGTTTTTCTACTTCCTTCCAGACAGTCTTTCTTGAGCAACAGGTCATTGGCTCACTGTGACAACGAACCAACAATCCAATTCACTAGTTCAGAAATGGTCAAATATGCCATCCGTTCACACTCCAACTAGGCACAAATCTACTTTGTACGGCCCCCTCGTTTCGATTTCTGTGGTCGAGATCCAAAGTTGCCTCCCGCCAAGGGCAAAAAATCTTTCTGGACGCGCTGCAATTTTCTGTAAAGTGGGCAAATCTAACACGAATTGCCCGCCGTGATGAATAAAAAAATGTGCTGGGACCAAGACTCTCCATATATTCGTACAAGCAAGAAAGCAATGCCAACTTTTACACGAGAGACAAGAGGGAAAGTTCACTGAACGCACGTTGTTGTTGTATACTTGTCCGTCTTTTTCTTTTTGTCCATCATATCAAGAGGTTATCGCCAGAAGTAAATGTTTTGAAGTCTAAAAGCTTATGTTTGTACACTTAGAAAGGGCTTGGCCTCTGCTCTTAGTCTTGAGTAGCAATACTTCTCCCCACTTGCAACTTTTTTTATAGAAAGGTCAAGAGTTCTGCAACCATACCTGGTGCGTCCAGGATTTTCAGTTTATCTTCACGTTTAGGCGACAAACCCAGTAGTGGACTGCCGCCCTGAAACTACTCGATATGCTGCGACGCAGCCGCTGTTCAACTCGATATTTTATATCAAAAGCGATTTCTTCAAGGCTCCTCTCGGTGGTACTATCTTCTTTCGCTAGTATCTCTATCTTCATAGCATTGTGAGGTACGTTCCTTGTGATTCGCGCTTTCTTTTCGAAGATATCCTGGGTAAAGTATAAACTATGGTTGGTAGTCAGTTCATAGAAACTAGTTATTAGAAAGCGATAACAAAGAATTCGCAGATTGTACAAAGAAGGGACAAAACAAGAATACTTAAGTGTTTTTTTAATTTGAAAGTAGAGTAGGTGAAACTCCTCCAACACAAGAGACTTTGGGAAGAGAAGCGACTCAACTTGATGCTGAATGGAGCAACGCAAGGAAAGGTCGTTGCCAACTTGCGAACAAATATGTTGAAAGGCTTGATAGACAACAAGGTCTCCTTTCCAAGAAAATGAATCCATGCTATTACTGATTCCTATAGTTTTTAAAAATTGGCGCCATTTCTTCCAACAAGTGACATTTTTCATCCAAGCAGTTTCAATAAATCCTAACCACCGGTGGATAATCCAAGGGACATTGGACAAGGTGACGCTGGAGTTGCAAGCCAGCCCGCCATGTCCAAAAATTTGGCCGTTTGAAATGCAAGTTCTTCCGTCTATGGAGAAGGACACAAGAAATAGCTCCAGTCCTTTAAATATAGAAAATACGAATACCTCTAAAACTGATACACTGAAAGTTTATGTTAGAGTGAGACCATTAAATCTCAGGGAGCGTGAAGCGCTGAGAACGTCAAACCTGTCTTGGCAGATAAATGGGAATCAGATTACTCAGTGTCATGCGGGTAAACCCTTGTCCTATTGTTCTTACGCGTTTGACAGAATATTTACACCTGAGGATAACAATAAGATTGTCTTCGAAGAAGCTGCTTGCTCAGTTGTGAATTCTGTAGTCGATGGTTACAATGGCACTATATTTGCGTATGGACAGACCTCTTCAGGAAAGACACATACAATGCTAGGAACAGCCGACGATAAGGGAATTATACCACTTTCCATTTATCAAGTTTTTGATAGTCTTAAAAGCATTGAAGAAAGAGAATTCCTTCTACGAGTGTCATATATAGAAATATACAACGAAAATATTCGAGATCTATTGGCGCCACAGAATGACAATCTCAAAGTACACGAAGATTTCAATGGAAGAGTATTTGTAGATGCAAAGGAAGAAGTTGTCGATTGCCCTGAAACGGTGCTCGAAATAATGAAAAAAGGAGAAAACAATAGGACGATAGGTTCGACCAACATGAATGAACGTTCATCACGTTCCCACACGATATTTACGGTTTTCATAGAGTCACGAGAGAAAAATAGAGACATTGAAAGTGATGGACTTTCTGTTCGAGCAAGTACCTTAACTCTAGTTGATTTGGCAGGTTCTGAGCGTGTTTCTCAAACAGGAGCGGAAGGATCGAGACTAAAAGAAGGCATGCATATAAATAAGAGCCTACTTACGCTGGGGACTGTTATTAACAAGCTGTGTGAGGGTGCTAACAGTCATATTCCTTATCGTGATTCGAAACTTACTCGAATTTTGCAGCCTGCATTGAGTGGCAATTCTAAAACAACTGTCATTTGTGCTATTACCCCAGCTGCTATGCATATTGAAGAAACTCATTCCACTCTTAAATTTGCAAGTAGAGCCAAAAAGGTGAAAATCAATGCGCATTGCAACGAAATTTTAGACGACAAAGCTATTCTATCAAATTATCGCAAAGAAATAGAATTTTTGCGTCACCAGTTGACTGAGTTACAGCAGGATCGTCAAAGTGGGGAGAGACTTGTTTCAAATGAGAGTAATCAAAACGAATTAGAAGAAAGTGTTCACAGTGAAACGACTGGTTCCGAGATTGATGCTTCTTCTGTTCGAAAGAGAGTGAGCGATGGCTGTATCAGCACTGAGAGGTTTTCGAAGCTTCGAAAGCTGTCAACGTATCACTGCTGTATTTCAACAGGATTTCCCTGTAAGAAGAGCATTGTTTCCTGTGTACAAATGTCAATAGATACAAATGATGATTTGGAGAATTATGTCTCGTCTCTAAAACAAAATCTAGAAGAAGAGGAAAGCAAAAGATATTGCCTAGAGCAACAACTTTTTCAGGTCTCAGACAGCTTCGGTCTACTGGAAAAAGACTACATTTCCTGCAAGAATCGTTATGATGAGTTGTACTCTCAATTTTGTTTTCAAGCTTCTCAAACTGTCGTTACGGACGTGCTGAATAAGGTCGTTGAAAACGAATTGGAAAGTAATACCAAAGTAAGAAACGAGTCACTGGAGCAATCGATAGTATCACAAGAACAAAAGTTCCTTCAACTACAAGAGCAGAAAGAAGAATTGGAGAATAGAGTCAGAAACTTGGAATCAGAATTGGCTAAAAGAACATCTCAGTTGGAGACATATCAGACAGCGGTTCTTCCTAATGGTAGTCAGTTCATTTTGAAGGAAAATGATTCTTTAAAACAAAAAATTGGAGAATTGGAGTCAAAATGTCGATCATCGAAAGTTCTTTGTTCTCAAGCTACATCAGAAAAACAGCAACTAGATAGAGAACTAAGGAATCTTCAAAAGCAGTTAAGAAAACTTGAGGCAGAAAATGTGAAGTTGAAGGAATCTTATGGCAAACAAAAGGAGAACTCTTCGCAAGTAAACCTCTTAGAAACTAAGGTGGAAAACTTGATGAAAGATAGAGAGAAAACCTTGCAAGAATTGCATACAGCTGAAAACGAAAGAAATAATTTCATGTTGGAAAATAAGGAGTTGATGACGAAACTTGAAGAGGCACGAGGAGAAATTGAGAATCTTCACAAGGAGTTGGACCAAACAAAAGAAGAAGTTTCCCAATTGAACACACAAAACGAAACGTTCCAACAAGAAAATAATCAAATGCGACAACAAATATTGAGTTTAGACGAGAATTTGAGAGATCTTTCTGCATCAAAAGAGAACTTGGCCCATGTTTCCAAAGAGCTGGAGGAGAAACTACGGGCTCTGGAAACTTGTTACAATGACTTGCAAAAGCGTCATGAGGAAGAAAAGAAACAAATGGAGGAGGAGCAGAATAGTTGCTATGAACAACTGACAGAAGCTCATTTACAGGTATGTGTGGGTATTTTGTTTCTATTGCACATTCAACTCGGAATAGCTCGAGCAGTCAAAATCTTCGATAGAACAACTTCAAGCATCTCTTTCTGAGGAGACACAAAAGTCCCAAAGGTACTATGAGGAATTAGAGGAGTACAAAGAAACGTACATAAAAGATACGGAAAGTTGGAAAGAACAGTTACAGGAGAAAGAACGTCAACTAGAGAGAACTTCAGTTATGAATACGGAACTGATTGCCAAGTTAGAGGTAGTGGAGAAAGAACGGGATCAGTTTGAAAGAGACTTGAATGAATGCTCTCATACTATCCTTGTATTAAAGGAACGGCTAGAGCTTCTTTGGAAAGAAAAGCAGCAGCTGTCGTTAGAGCTAGATTCGGCTAGAGAAGAGTTGCTTCATAGCTGTAAGTCTCCAACTGTTGCTCCGTCACTCTCTCTTTGTGTTCGTTCTCGCGATATTTTTAGTTTACAACCTTTCGAAGGTATTTAGATTGTATTCCTTATCTTTGCTAAGAGTTTCTAAGTACTTGTGTAGGCGAAGGCAATACTTCCGTGTGGAAGCAAGAACTGGACAGAACGAACCAGGAGCTGAGCAAGTTTTACCGGGAGAAGCGAAAGTTACTGGAAACCATTCATCAACGAGATTTGAAAGTGGAACAGTTGGAGAATTCTTATAGAGTAAGTTGAAGGACTCTAAGTTGTGTGACTTAATTCTTTGCCATGTAGAGTCTTTTGGACGACAATGGCCTCGTTGGTAAGCTGAAACACAAGTTGGAGCGAAGAGACGCAGAGTTGAAACGCGTCAACGAAGAACTTCGAAAATTGGAAGAACTGGCAGCTGCTGCTTGTAAAGGTACCAGTTTTGAGGATGGTCGTCAACTTGTTCGTCTGCAAGCAGATAATTATGCTTTACAAGAACAAGTTGCCAATTTGAGCAAACAAGTTGAAAGCCTGCAACACGTGAGAATTGTAAAACGTTTGATAGCGACTTGAACTCAGCAACTTGTTTAGGAACGAGAACAGTTACTAGAAGAGTCTAGTAGACTTCGAAAGGAAATCAAGAAGCGCGATATACATCGTTTGGAACTGGAAGAAAAGTTTTGTTTATGGAAACAACAGTTGTGTCAGGATGATCAAAATTGCAGGGCTAAGAAGAAACCACCTCGTCCTCCTCTTCGGAGTATATCGAACGAAACTCAATAAACCAAGTTGGTCGAAGTGAAAGGACGATAATCCATTCCGTCGTGCAAGTCTTCATCAAGGGTGATGGAACTTGCTGTCTCCGTCTGGGTCCTTATTATTCCAATCCGACCAAACGGGTCCCAAATTTTCGGACGTAAACTCGGCTTCATAGCTTTTTCTCGAACGTTTCCTTTCAGCTCCAAACCAACAAGAAGAGAAAGCAACGTTGGCTTGTTCCACTTCTGCACCGTTTTTATCTGAAAAGACTGGCGGTGCGGTGTGGACGTTGGCGTGCTGTGCGGTGTGGACATCCGACCTTCTTTCCCCCAAACGGAACCTCGCGTTATGCACTTGTTCAGCACCCAACTGGTCACTCAGTTGATAACAGAAACTGACAATTTCTTCTAATGAAACACTTTGTTTCCCAGTAGAAGCTTGTTCTCCTACCTAGAAATACAACAATGAGTACTCGTTCACCTTTCTCCAAAGCAAACGTTACCCAAGAGAGCACGCTTTCCAAAGTGTATTGAATACCCATGTTTCTTGCCCTTTTTTCCACGTTGAGTGAGTTTCTGTACAAGCTTGTCAAACAATTGGCTGCTGCTTTGAAGTTTTCCAATAACAGCTCTTGTTCACTATCTTGTGGTGTATTGTTCTTCAACTCCCATTCCTGAGACGGCATTTCCTCCCTCACCAACCAATGAGAAAAACTCTGTTGGCCTGGAGATCAACTTTATACAAAAAAGAAGACTGAAAAATATCCAATATTCAATCTATATGACCATCTGCTACCGCCATGCTATAATAAATGTTTTCACGTGGATAATAATTGAAATATATTTCCTCTCCTATCCAAACGCGATCACCACTCACAGCACCTGCTTGTTCTAAAGCACTCGTTGTGCCGGTTGCATCTAAAATACGTTGAAAACGTTCGACCGCTTCGTAATATTTCCAGTTGGTCATTTCCGCTGCAAGTTGAATTCTTGTTCCATATACACGCCACTGTTTCCAACCTAGTCTCTCTACTCTTATAGGTTCCTCTTCTTCTGGTCTGGTGACTATGGTGTCGCGTTCCACACTTCCTAAATTACTTTCCAAACTATTCAACAAAAGAGCAGTTTTGTGCAATAACTGTTGAACATTTTCTCCAGTCACTGCACTAATAGACATCACTCGACAATGACCACATCGCTCTTTCAACTTTGTCTCTAGTTGTACAACTTGACTCGCAACATGTGGAAGATCTATCTTATTCAGAACAATGACTTCCGGCTTGTCAACAAGGGCTGGATTAAATAAAACAAGTTCTTGTCGAATAGCATCATAATCTCCTAATGGATCCTGCGACTCTCCATTGATGATGTGAATAAGTAACCGACAGCGTTCCACATGCCTCAAGAATCCAACACCTAAACCAACACCTTTATGTGCACCTTCTAAAAGTCCCGGAATATCAGCGATAACAAAAGGGTCACCTTGTTCAACCACTCCAAGGTTAGGAACGACCGTAGTAAAAGGATAATCTGCTATCTTTGGTTTCGCATTAGTACAACAAGCTAACAACGTGGACTTGCCAGCATTAGGAACACCAATAAAACCTACATCTGCCACCAACTTTAGCTCTAGTTCAATGACCCGACTTTCTCCTTTCGCTCCTTTCTCCGCAAGAAATGGCGCCTTATTCTTCTCCGTTTTGAACGCACTATTTCCCCTACCTCCTTGTCCACCTTTACATACAAGCACTTTACTTTTAGCCACATTCAAATCTGCCAGTACATTCCCAGTTTTCCCATCCTTCACAATCGTACCTATAGGTACGACTAGTTCCAAGTTCTTCCCATTCTTTCCGTGACAGTTCTTTCCCAAACCATTCCTTCCTGGCGAAGCCTCAAAATGAACGACATTTCGAAATTTTGCCAATGTCTTGTCTCCTTTACTTGCTACAAGAACGACGTGACCTCCACGACCTCCGTTTCCACCTGCTGGTCCTCCTCTTGGAACGGACTTTTCCCTTCGAAACGCTACACAACCGTCACCACCGTCACCACCTTTAACGAATATTCTACAACGATCAAGAAATCTCCATTCTATGTCGTTACTTGCGTTTCTTTCTTCAGTCTTGATCGTGCTGCTGGACGAAAATTGTCTCGGTTTCTGGATATCGCTTTGTCCATTGCAACAAGTGATAGCAATTCGCTTTGTAATAAGTGAATTTTCATCATAACGTTTCTTATGTGCTATTCTAGGAAAACAACGACAACAATATCTTTTAGGAACCCCAAGCCACCGTCCTGACAAGGAGCAGTCGCCATAACTAGCCAAAAACGACAAATGCATTTGCCCACAACTTGTTCTTAGGGCAACTTGTCGGGGTTTTGTTTTGGCGCCATGGTGGTATGCAAATACTTTCTTCGAGGTAACTGCAAATTTGGTCGCAATTGTAAGAACGAACACCCTATGCAGAATGCTGCTTCCAACAGTTTTGGTGCTTTTCAAAAAGAGTGGAAGGATCCTTTTCATTCCGGAGCGGGACAGTCTTCTTCAGTTTTCAATAGTTTTGGAAACCGCAGTGGGAAACCAACGAGTCAAGATCCTTTTCGTTCGTTCAAGTCTTCTGGGAATGGCTTTTATCGTAACCAGCGAAACAACGTTGCTATGGATATCGCTTCGTCCAACGACGATGCACGAGGTCGTGGTAGAGTTGCTTATCATCGGGGAAGAGGAAGAGCAAATTATCAAGACAGTCGTTTTCATTCAAGTGAACCTAATCGTTGGACAAACCAGCAGCAGCCAATGGAGGAAGTTTCGTGGCCTTTTTCTTGTTATGGTTTAGAGTATCAACCCAACACCGTGGATGGCGACATTTCATTCGAAGAATGGAGAGCAGAAGCATATGCAGCTGCTTTGCAAGGAGTTGGTTTGAATGAGATTGTGCAGAGAGAAAGAGCACTTGCTGCAGAATACAGAAATAGGCAACCAAAATTGCATTCCAAGACCGACAACGTTATTCCCAATACTCCATCGAGTCCGTTTGGAACGACGACACCTTTTGGTCAATCGAGCAATCCAAATCCATTTCAAAGCAATTCTTTTGTTTCCAATAGGAACAGTCAAGGTGGTATGTCCGTATTTTCAGTTATCCCAACGACCAATAGCGGTTATTCAAATAATGTGTTTCAGGATTTCCCTCGACACAATGAGAATTTAGGAAAGTTTTCATCGGATGAAACCAATAGCAATTCTTCTAATTTAGAATGGAAGCCATCGGATATAGATGCGTTATCCAATCGTGTAGAAGACAAGACAATAACAACAACAACAACAACAACAGGAGGACAAGAAAGCAACAATGCAGAACAAGCAATCAATTATAGTTTACAAGATATGGAGCAATTTCGTGCGGTTCAATTTCAATTGGGAAATGTACCAGAAATGGCACCTTGTAAAGAAGTGGTTTAAAAGATGCATTTTGTGTCTATCCACAAGTACATTATATATATATATATATATAGGAGAGAAAGAGTATGTAGACAACATTTCTTGCCATTCCCATCACTTGTCACTTTACTTGGCAAATATTTCCCATACAACTAACTATCCATTGTCCCTTCTTGTACTATTCCAAATACCGAAGTATATTCATGTACAAGTGTCTCATCTCCCAAGTCATTTGGTGCAATTTCCTTTCCACCAAACATTCCAACCAAAGGTACTAGAGAATACATCAACTTTGTGTACTTTCCATAATATACTTACCATTCATAAAGGAATGAAATAATGTCGACTCATAATTCGGTTCTTTGTAAAACTCCATTCCTTTGGTATGAGATAAAAATCCAATACCTGCACTAGCAAAAGGACCAGAACCTTGGATATTACTTGTCAGTTGCTTCCGTTTAAAGGATTCGAATAAATGAGCTGCTTGTTGCAACGAAAATTCGCGATCACGAACAAAGAACCCAACTCGTTGTCCCACATAAACCGTTTCACAAGTTCTCAATGAGCCATTCATATCCAATGGCTCTTCAATCTTTCGAATAACATAATTCTTCCAAGAATCCGAATCAGTGTCGGAAGATTGATATAAACCGATGTATACATTCCCTCCTTCTCCTCCACGAGCCAACTCTTTGTCTTTGGGATCAAGACGATCCCAAACAAGTTGAAGCATCTTTTCAACAGAACCAAATACGCTGGAAGATTGACTCAACTCGTAAATACATTGTTTGTCACATTTACGAATAAAAAGACTGGGACCTATTGGACGATAACTAGGAATAGTTACTGCTTCCATTCGTAACTTTCCTGCCAAAGCAATTCCCACTACCGATTGTTGTTCATGAATACATACATTTTCCATATCCAAAGTAGAATAGATCAACTGCACCTTTTCATTGACACTTCTTCCACAAGCAACAGAGCCTATTTTGGTACATTGAGGATACACAAAGTCGAGACCTTGTAGCAAGGTTTGCAGATGACCTCGTTCATAAAACTGAGGTTCAGATAAAAGAATCATAGCTTTTACTTCTTCTGGTGATACACCACTACGGTTTCCTTGGTTTATCAATTCCAACCAACGATCTGGTCCACTATCCAAGTCAGGAATTTGATTCGCATGGATAAGAAAAGGAATGAGTTGAACCTGAGGAAGCGACGCCAACAAAATACCAACAGCTGGAGCACCTTCCACTTCCTCAGGTTCTCCTCTTACATCGTGACCAATCACTCCACTAGAAGTACAGCCCACGATGACTTGTAAACTTGGAATGATGCCACGCAGCTGAGGTATCATAGCTTCCAAATCACCTCTGGACAGGATACCCAAACGCTTCGAAGTATATCGAGAACTAACAAATAGTATAGCAGCATCAACGGTTCTTTCTTTGGGAAACTTGGACTAGAAGAAGAAGATTATGCAAATAGACTAAAAACATAGCAACGGGATGATTGGAATATATACTTACAATCGCTCTTGCAATAACGTCTGCGAGTGCTTCTGTCAAGTCTGTTTTCACAGAAACAGCGGACGACCATATAAAAGAATGGGATTCTTGAGTTTGTGCAGCAACTCGAGAAGTATCGGAGTCTGGAGTGGAGGAACAACGCAAAGACAGAGCGTCTTTGTTCCGTGAAAACAATGTGCCAAGAGCAACTCTTCCGTTATGAAATAGAATTCTTCTTCTTTTGATCACGTTGCAGTTCTTTTTCGACTCGTATTGCTTCATACGACACTCAACAAGAGTCGCAGAAGAAGATGCAACAAAGCCCAACCTCATCCCGTTTCTTTTTTCCACAAGAAGAAAAATTGTCCTTTTCGTGGCAATTTGTCGCCATTGTTGTTGGTGCTTAAGTGTTTCTCTATTATATCTTCTCTTCTATATATATATATTGTGGTATTTATATATCGATAAAGAGATAATTTTATCCTTCCAAAATACCTTGCAATGTCTTCTCAATGGCTTTTGCAGTTTCTTCTACATGATAGCCACCTTCTAAACCAAATACGATTCTCTTATGACCAAAACTCGACATAACTGCTCGAGTCATTTCGTAATAGTCTTCCGTCTCAAGACACAATCCACCCAAAGGATCGGCATTCAATGCATCGTATCCAGCAGAAACAAACACTATTTCAGGTTGGTGCTGTGTTAAGAAAGGAATTGCTTCATTACATAATCGATGTATAAACTCCGAACCTTTGGCACCGCTAGGAAAAGTAATATTCAACAAATTTCCAAGTGGACCTCTCTCCTCAGGCGCTCCTGTCATCGGATAAAATGGAAACTGATGCAAAGAAACAAAACGAACGCGTTGGTCCTTTTGAAAACAAGAAGCAGTACCATTTCCATGATGAACGTCCCAGTCGAGAATACCAACACGAGTAACACCAAGTTCTTCCATAGCATACTTTGCTGCAATGGCAAGATTGGAAAATATACAAAAACCCATACCAGTATATGCCGTGGCATGATGACCAGGAGGACGAGCAAGTACAAAGCTAGGTTTTGAATACTCAAAGCTATATTTCGTTGCAGTTATCCAGGCTTTCACTGCCAATCTTCCTACCTCCAAGGAATGTTCACAAAGATAAGTATCAGAATCTAGAATACTGGCACCCTGACGGATCCACCTCTCCAAATCTTCCAAATATCCAGAAGAATGAACGCTTAAAACCTTTTGTGTAAGCCAAGCGTCATCCAATTGTTCAAAAGGTAACATATGTAACTTGGAAAAAATAGGGGAGTTTTGCAAGTGTTGTATAGCAGTGGCAACTCTTTCTGGACACTCTGGATGTTTTCTTCCATTCGGAGGTCGGTGGAGTTGAAACTTGTCCGAGTATAATAGCGCGATGTTGTCCAATTCACAACGTGTAGTGAATGATAAATATTTTCTGTTGTGAAAAGGTGCCACACAACGATAGGTTTTCCATAGCCGATAGAGACTCTGTTTCCAAACAAAAGCTCGAGAAGCTGGACAAGAAAGAACAAACATTGGCTTGCGATACAAACACTGGTCCCAGTGCATAAAAGCCCAAAGAAGGAATGAAAGGAAAATTACAACTTTATTTACAAAATTATCCCAAGTTTTCATAATTTCCTTTCGCCGCTTCCATACAAGCCTTATATTTCCTAATAGCTTCTTCACACATACTTTGCTGATAGTCGTTTTTTTCCAAACAATCTTGAATATTGCACGCAAGCCTCTGACACTTCTTCTGAGCTATCTCATCTGCGCATAACGGTTAGTGAATACATCACAACCTATACAAAACAACCAACGATAATACCTTTGTCTGGTTCCCTTTCCTCGGGATTCCTCCTGAACCAGTTCATAAATAAAAACATGGGGAGCATACTTCCTAGCATTCCCCCAAAAAGAGAAGAGGTCATACTAGGCTTCTGAGTTGGAGGGGTCGTCGTTTGGTTGGTCTTCTCTCTTTGGTTTCCACTCGTAGGATTATTCTTCACGTTGGCCAGCGAAGACGCAGGACGTGAAGACTGTTTCGTTGTTGCTTCTTCCCTTTCTCTTTTTGCAAAAAGGGGAGGTTTTGACCTTAGCGGAGTTCTTCTAGCAGCACCACTGCCACCTCTTCTTCCCATGACACACCAAGAAAAAATGCAATTGGGAAAAATGGCGCCATCATGTGAAGTTATTGGCAATTATGTCTGTTCTCGTTGTTCCCTTTCGAGCTTTCGTTGTTGCTTCCTACTGAGTATCTTATAAAAACCTTCTTTTGGCTTCAATGAAGACTCCGAAACTTCCAAAGGAGCTCTCTTCCGAAGAAAAGGAAAAGCTCTGTTGTTTCTCTTTCTTTTTGAAGGACCCACCAATATGAAACCATCCTCGTCAGGAACCGTTTGTCTATATTCCAATTCCTTTTCTTCTTCTTCACACTTTTGACGATATCGAAACAAGACTTCATCTACACGTTGCGACAACATGATAGGATTACTCCGCCACTTCTTATACTCTTTCAACTTGCTCGTAATAATATCTTCTTCCATATCCTCGTCCAGTAGACAACTCGAAAAATCTAAAGGAGATCTCAGTATCAACTCGATACTATGTTCATCTGCAAAAAACACCGACGCATGCTTGGAATAATTCTCTGTCTCAGGTAGTCTTCCATAAACAATAGTGGTAACCGTTCCAAACGGTTCTAGAACACTCCTCAGTTGTTGTTCCGTCACCGAAGGAGGTAAATTCGCTATAAATAGAAAACTAGTCTCCGAGCCTGCAAGGTCCTCACTTTGTTTATGACGTAGTTTCTTGAGATAAATCCAGTGAATAGCGTCTACGTATAAGTCGTCTCTTTTCTTCAAAGGCAATTCAACTGCACGGAAGCCTTCCAATAAAGGAGGACTTTCCGGTTCCGATGGCGATGTAGAAAGTGGATCGCGTAACTGAGTGACGGCAGGTGTCGTATTGTTGTTCTTTTTCTGCTGTCTCATCTTGCACTAGAACGAATGCTGTTACTATTCGGGGTATGCGGTGGTGGTCCAACGAACGGGATCAACACCCCCGAAGCAGAATGGGAAAGACGGATACTCCGATAGCAACTTGTGGAAATATCACGCTTTACAAACAAGACTTGGAGTTGTTGGACGCTCCCAACTGGATAAACGATAGAATCATTGCATTCTATGCAGAATACTTGAACGAGCAAAGTGCAAAAAATAGGGACAAACAGACTGTGTTTTGTGTGGACCCGTCTTTGGTATTTTGGTTGTTATACTGTAATGGTTCGCCCTTGCCTTATATTTGGTATCCTCACATATCTCAACATCGTTGTTAGACTGGAACGAATGTGTCGAAACATTGAAGAACATTACTGGCTACGAGTATATCTTGTTTCCATTGAACGATAGTGATGCTTTGTATAGTCCTGAGTCTCCCTTGACGGGTTCTCACTGGTTGGGTTTCACTGCTATCTAGTCCTGAAAGCCAAAAATAACTTTGGAATAGGACTCTTTTGGTGTTTATCCCAAACAGAAAATTATTTATCGAATATGACTCGCTACAAAGGTCGACTCCTTCGAAAAACGGCAAGGCATTTGCGGATAAACTTGAAAAACTATTCAACTTGACGGGATCTCAATATGTCATGGAAAAAGTTCCCACTCAAACCAACAACTATGACTGCGGTATTTACGTAATGAGAATCATGGTAAGTCTTTAACTTGCACTAGTTCGTTCCCGTTTCTCCTTATCGTTGCAAAGGAACTCTACGTACAATATTCCGCTCCTCCACCTCTTCAAACGCTGCATGAAAGCCTTCCATCCGACCAACTCACTGAGAAAAGAAAGCAGCTTCGACAACTTTTATCTAGTTTCTCCTAGTCAAATTGCCCATTCCGCTTACTTGCGAGCATATACTAGTTAAGCAACGACTCTATGGAAGCTTGCTGCTTTTGATCGTATGTTTCCATTCCATCTACATTGCCGCTTTCTGGTTCTTCTTCCATCCCATGGTCGTCATCACCAGGGGGCTTGGTTCCTTGGGCTGCGACATGGTTCCCTAGTTCCGCTTGTTTTTGTTCCCATTTAGCTTCCTTTTTCTTGGTTTGTTGCTCTTTATACTCTACAACTAAAATATAGCGTGCCTAGTGGGAAAAAAGCTCTCTTACCTTGTAAAAACTGTTGCAAAGGTTCCACAAAGTCTCCAAAGTCTGTTTCGTTGAGTGCACTAAACAAGTCTTCCACGGAAAGAGTAGAACGTTTTCGTTCTTTCATAACTTCCGTAGCTCTATCACCAAGTCGGGGATACACTCTATTATTTTCTGGAAACACAACGAGCACGTTCACACTTACATGGCTGTCAAATAGGTTATCCACACCGTAGCAGAGGCAGAAAATGCAAGCAAGGCATCCTTTTCTATGGGTATCTGACGATGCATATATTTTTCTATGCTACTCTTTATTAGTCTCTTCACGACAGCAGAAGGAAACTTGAGTTCTTCTTCAAACGAGGCAACTGGCGGCATGCGAACGAAATGCAATGGCCACCGCCCAATTCGGTAATGTCGTCGTCAAAAATGGCGCCAAATCCGAATGCGCGCCAAAATGCGTACTCGTCAAATCCATCGCAATGGGCGCCTTGCCTCGGGTGTGCAGTCTTACTTGAAAACTTCTCGAGTCATGGGAGCCAATATGTCTCATGTATACAGTCCCATCTTCAAGAGGTTCCGGTAACTTGTCTTCAAGAGACCACTTGGACAATGAAGCATTCCAACGAATGCTTCCCCAGTGTGCTCCAGGAAAAGAAAACTCCAACAACAACTCACGACCTTCTTCTTCACCACCACCATCACTAGTCAGTGACCGCTGTTCCAAAACCTTGACCGATGGTTTCGGTACATCGTGCTGAACAGTGAAATTCTCTATAAACACGCCATGACAAGTCTTTCCTAAAGGTTCAATGTTTTCCCAAGGACCTGAAGAAAACCATCCCCATCGGAAGACTTTCGAATCTTGGGCATTTTCCAACAAAACATCGGAATAGGGAGCATTGACAACATCTCGACGATCCATGGAAGATACAAACAGCGCATTTCTGACTTTGTTATTTTCGGATACGATCATATGATGGTAAACCACTCGCTTTGGCGCATTCATCTTGTCATATGGATGAAATACACCGACTAGCAACAAAAACATGCTGCACAATGTCACAAAAATGGATAAAAAGTAGCAATATTTTCGGAATCTTGGATACCTCACCCATGTTGGTGCAAGAGGAATAAGAATAGACGGAATCCAAAAAAGTGATACAAAAATAACTGCCACGACATCCGCAAAAACATTTACTCCTGCTCGTCCCATAATGGGAAGGAAGACTTGAGCTCCCAACCAAAAAACAGGTCCTTTCAAAATTGCTATTGGAATATAAAGACAGATAAAGCGACTCGTCCATCCAAGTGGTAAACGCATCGCCAAACAACCAGCAATAACTGTCCAGGCATATATATAGACAGAAGCAAGTCTAAAATACAGTAAAAATGTCAAAACAATCCATTCCATGACGACATGAGCAACGATTAGTGCTTCACTCGAAACAAGCGACGAATTATCTTTCTTCGACCACACCGCTTTTCCTCCATATTGTTTGTTCAGTATATATAGAAACACACAAGTCATCCATGGAGCAAAAATGAAATAAGCAACCCAGTTGCGATGATACCAAACCATTGCTCTGATATATGAGACACTTAACAAAAAGCCTACAACGAGGGCTGCTCCAAATGCTCCAGCAATGCTTGTGCAGATATTGAAGAAAGAATAAACAAAGGTTTTCCAGCCGATATGATTGAAAACTCTATCAACACACAAATAAATGCTTATCAACCAAACCAACCAGAATATAGTATTTCCAATGCGCTCCGAATAAATAAACGTATACAAACCCAAGAAATCGTGATAAATCACTCTCTTCACACAATTATCAATACCTCATAGTTGTATCCAACGATATACTCACCTCGTTTTGCATTTCTACGTTACTTGCCGCTTCATCTATCACATTACTATTTACTGCCAATTCTACTAATAAACTGTTCACCGTTTCTCCCATATGTTGCAGCGTCTCCAACATAACTCGATCCGATGCATCTCGAGGAGTATGATATGTCTATACAATCATCATCAGGACAACAACCACAATTACTACTCACTAACCTGTCCATTCAAATAATTGGCTAAATCAATTCCCGGAATATTACCTTGTTCCCAAAATACCCGAAAGTCGGTTTCGGCAGGAACCAAATCAGCGTCAAAGAAATCCTGAGAAACGGAGGCGCCATGTGGACGCTTCACACTCTTTGCAAAAACTCGAGTCAGCCAACCATTTTTCGGACCTGAGCGAAACAACAAAGCCAATCCACCTGAACCACTACTTTCTATATTCAGTAATACTCCAACGTCTTTTGCCCATCGGTGTTGAGTCACAAAGCCATGTGCTCCATCTAAAACAGGTTCTTCTGCTCCATTGAATAGAAATATTATGGGTCTCTTCCAATCCAATGAGCCTGAAAGAATATTATTGACAAGTTCCAACATGACACCACAGCCTGCAGCATCATCGGAAGCTCCAGGAGAACCGACAGCAGAGTCCACGTGGCAGTTGACCAAAACAGCCTTTCTACTATTTGCATACTAATAACATCGACATATTGGTTTCTTTTCCTTATACAATTGGCTACAAACTTACCAAATGCTTTGGCTGGATTCTAAAAATGATATTTTCTATCTCTGTATAAACAGTATGAAAGGTAAAATTACCAAGTGACTCGAGTTTAATTCGATAAGTTCCATTTACGACTTGTCTTTCTAGTACAGTCTCCAAATTATTTGCTGTATGTGCTTCCTTATAACGGTTCACCATCTGTTCCAACTGCTCCACAATATACTGTTGGCCTTGTTCCAATCCTTTCGAGCCGACCAACCGATATCCAATATTATCAACTAGGTGTCTGACATAGGAGAAAGCTCTTTCACTAGAGAAAATATGTGGAGGTGTTGTGTCCGCCAGTTTTGGTTTAGGACTATGCGTCAAACCCCAATAAGCAACACATAACAACACCAACAAACACAAAATAACTTTTAAAGCTTCTATCCATTCTATCTCTCTTTCAAGATTGTTCGACTTGGCACTCTTGAGTTGTTGACTTGTTTTGCTTTCTGAGTTGGGCATCGCCGTTTTCCCAAAAAAAGATTCCAATCGACTGTCGCAGTTTCCATGGCTTCTAGAATTTGTGTGCGGAACGTCCAATCATTTCTTTCTATTCCTTTGGCTTATCCTACTAGCAAAACTACAACTAAACAAACCCAAGAGATGTGAATACTTTTATCGCATGTTTGGTGAACAACAAACATAACCTATAATACAGCTTGTCTATTGGTGGGACCAACTCTTTCTTGTGTTTCCTTGTTCCTACGTACCCAGGTACAAGACTTTATCCATTTCCTCAGAATGTCCACTCTCCAAACTATTTACCTAGCAACTACAACACAACTAGTTGAAGATAGAAAATTGGCCACCTGTCTATATAGTACAACAATTCCAAATATCTGCTCGAAATAAAATATCTAAGATGACTGAAAACGATCCAATGCTTCAATATATTTTTGCTCGGGAGTAAGAGAAAGATGTTTACACACTCTTTGATACTGAAGCAGACCAACATGTGTGTAATCACCAAATCTCTTCTTTAGTTCTTCCAAAAGAACAGTGGGCGCTGTAGTATTTCCACTCCAACAACATGAGACAATCAACGCTTCAATCAACTTTGGAGTCACTTGTAAACCCTGAGATTCCACTTGTTCTATAATTCCGAGCGGTTCTTTTAGAAATGCAATCGCATCCTTGTCTTGTTGACGCACTGCTCCACAAGCTACTCGTACTTGTAAAACAAACAACTCACTAGTCATAGGCACATGATGTCGTTTCATGTCACTCAAGATACGTTGAAATAACTGAAAGTCTCCCGTTTTGGCAATTCCTCTCAAAGACCATTCATAGAAAGAATAAACATGTTCTGAAGAAGCATGCAAACGGCCAATTTCTAACAAGTGCAGTAAAGTGGACTCATTTTTCGTAAATCCTACAGAAAAGAGCAAATTGACAAACAAATTGACGTCCAATTGTAACTGCTTTGACAAAGCTCTTTCAATAGTTTCTACCGCGAGATTCAGTTCTCCACCTTGTGCATATGCAAAAGCCAAAGCGGTTTCAATAGCGCCATTTTCTTTGTAAATAGGTGACTTGGCTTGATATTTAGAAAGGAATTCAAGCGCTTCCTTGTAAAGACCTTGACGACCAAATGTAGCAATCACCAGAGCGACATGAACCGAGTCCACAAAGTTCAAGTCTCTCTTCATTTTCTCCAAAATATCCACTGCAGCTTTGTAGTCTCGAGCAACGAATGCAGCTTGCATAATTTGTTCATACATATGTTCCGATAAAATAAAGCCCTTGTTATACAAAGTATGGAACAACACTAGCAATTCCTTTGGTTTCCCATAATTGGCAACGAAATCACAAGTAGCTCGAAGGTGATCGTGACTAAGTGTGGAACGAGATGAAGTGGCTATACAGTTTAAAGCTGAAATCAAAAACTGCACACGATGTGGTATTTCCTTGCGAATAAGATATCCATAGAACTTCTCAAAGACTGTACAAGTCCTAAATATCCTAAAATTTTGAATCAACCGTAGAGCAGCTTTAGGGTCCGTCTCTAAAGTGGATTCGAACCATAACAACAAGTCGGTCTGCGGAAAATTCGGTATAGTGCGCAGTTGATAGAACCTTAAATATAAATTGGAGACTTGTTCCGCCTGACCAACCGACGATAAATGTCTAGCAACTTGACGAAGGTTCTTTAAAGTAATATGATTTAGAACCGAGTCGTTCTGAACAAGCTCCACAACCTCATCCCATTGTCCTGCTTTTATCTTTTCATACAAGTCTTGGTTTATCTCTTCTTTCTTTGCGACCGAAAAAGCAAGCCTTTGTTTTTTAAAGACTAGTCGAGAGGAAGCGCTGGATGGCACAGCTTCTTGCTCTTCTTTCTCTTGAGAAACTGGACTTTCTGTAGTAGACGCGATAGGAGACAAGGAAATATTTCTCGTGGAGACGTGAGTAAAAGGCTGAACAAGTCCTAAGAAACTATATGTCTCTAACTTTACGTTTGCTCTTCCTACAACTCTTTGAGCAAATAGATTTTGCTTTCCATCTAACTTTGATAAGACTTGAGGTGGTGAATAGCTACTAGTTAACAAGCGACGAGCCTGAAAATAAGTTGTTCTACTTGACAACCAACGCCAACTTGAGGAATAAAGCGCCATCGTCTCTCGAATGCCAAAATAATCGCTTTCTTTGGCCGATGAGAAAGAATCTCTTCACAGCCTCTTTCGAATGACTTGCAAACAACTTGTCAAGCCACAACTTTTTAAAGTATTTTCTATTTGCAATAAAACGTCGCGAGAAAGTATCGTTCCTTTGGATTCTAAATACTGAAGAAAATCTTCCAAATGACAAATAACCTGACTTGGCTCTTTCCACCCGAAAAACTCGGCATTGTGATGCGAACAAGTGTCATGAGACAACTCATCCAACTTGGTCAATTTCGCAGCCAACTGAATGTAATGTTGTGCCATGTTTGGAGAAATACTGCCAGACTGACTTTCTAAAAACTCTAAAATTCTACGAGCACTCTCAAAATCCATCCGCTCCTTTGCCCATTCCAACGCCAAACCAGTGACCTGATCGTCTACTATTCGGGAACGTCGTATAAATGACACCAAAAGAGAAGGCGTCAAAAATGAACCATTTTGACTTTTGCAAGATTGGACTAGTTTCCGTACCCAAGAAGTTCGAATATTCTTGTTCAAAATACAAACTCCATCCAAAAAACCATAAAGTGTTTCCAAGTCTCGAATATTGTGCACAATAACATCCAAAAGTTGTTCCTCCGAGATATATTCCAGAGACCAGTCTCTGTTTTCCAATAGAAAAAGGGCAACCTTCAATATGGACTCTGAAGCGTTGTTGTAGTGATACTTGTCGGTTTGCAGCATCGTTTTGTCCAAAAACACCAAATGAGCGATATTTGTATTTTCTGCACAAAAACTCAAAATTTTCTTCACCATAAAAATATCATTGTTATCCACAAAAGATGTCAAAAAGGTACCAGGAATATTCAACGCAACTTGTTCTATTCTGCAAAATTCGAGCCAATCCAGAGCTTCTTCCAAACGTTCCACATTTTTTAAAGCCTCAAGAACACCGAAACCAAAATTATCTTTTGTTCTTACATCCGTTTCCACAAATACTTTGGATAACAAGGCAGAACACCTTTCCTTGTCACCAAGTAACCATAACGCAGCCATACTATAAATATATATACAAGGTTTCAGAGTAGAGTGTGTAGTCATTGCCCAAGGAGGATACGTCGCATAGATTTGGTAAATATCTTCCAACCGACCAGAACACAACAACACTTCCAAGTAAACTTGAAGATGCTCTGAACGTTCTCGCGCCTCTTGTTGGGCTTTTTGGTATAGATAACCAAGCAATGGAGTCATAGTTGCAATATTTTCTCGAAGAAACGAAAAATATCTTTCAGGATTCGTCCTCTTTAGTAACAGAATATCTCCAGCTTCTACTATTCTATGGATGCTTGGACCATAATAACCGAGTCTATTTGCCAAAGACAAGAGCGTTTCTTTATCTTCTTTTGCATTGATTTTCCAGTCTCTCAACAACTTTCTACCGTATGTAGTGTCGGTAGCTGGTCTCCATTGACGTCTCAGGTTTGTGGGTGCAACCTCTTGGGAGTTTGCACAAAGTGAAGAATCTTGTGTTGCGTTGCTGTTGGTTGTCTCACAGTTTGTATATAAAGTACGCAAACTTTGTAACTTTAGAAGATTTGGTTGATTCAACAGTTTCCAACGCAGGTTACTTTTCCACACAAAACTAGTATCTTTCATCGTCCTTGGACAACAATTCTCCTGGACGATCGAAAAGTTTTCGTTCAACAGTGCTTTTCATGCAACAAGACTTGGTGAAATGTGGAATACTTTACTTGAAAGAGAAGATAACTATTGAAATAACAACGACACAATACATTCCTTTGGCGATGTGTTTCATTTGTCATAGAAAATGCAGGAGCCGAGCACTGTTAAAGAACCAACACAAGCCAATGTGGAAGTAAACAATAGTTTATCCACACAACTGCCAACTCCTCCCGAAACAAAAGAGTCTCGTGCTTCTGAAACAGCGACAGAGAGACAACAGCCTAGTACGAGTGTTCCTGCTGCTGCTGCTTCTTCCAACCCGACGCCAAATGCACCTACCAACCCTACAACAAGTGCACCTGGTGGAAAAGCAACAGAGTCAACTCCACCAGTAGTGAATCCTATGGACCATCACGCCAATGAGAGAACTTTCAACTCTTGGTAAGTGTTAGTCACTTGTGCGGTAGTGCTTTGTTGACTTTTGTTAGGCAAAGAACCTCCGCTGCATATCTTGTGATTGGAATAGCACTGGCTAAATTTTTCAAAGGACTTACTGCAATTGCTGGCTTTGTATTCTTTTTGATTGGTTGTGTGATAGTAGTCTTTGCTGCTATTCGATTCGAGTCCAAGAGAAGGTAAGTTTTGAGTGCAATGTATATGAGCAAGTTTTACGTTGAAATGTAGTCATATTGACAAGTTTGAGTATCCTGCAGAAACAGTGGGTCCTTGGATAGTCACTTTATGTACAGTTGGAGTAGGAATTCTCTCTTTGGCTGCGTTGTGGTCAGGTGGCAAACCCGTTAGTATAAAGAATGGAAGACTGTTTTTCTAACTTTTATCCTTGGCACTAGTTTGTGTGTGTTGTGGATAAAGTCGAAGCAACTAATTTGGTACTAGTTGTGGAACGAACTGAGAACATATTCTTTGAAAACCTTGTATCATTATTTCAATATGGCTCGATATGGTCGAAAGCCATCCTCTCTGCAGACCAAACACCACACACAAAAAAGCTCAACCTCCAAGAATATTGGCTGATAATTGACTCAAGTTACTTATCGTGGAATATTCTCCTGGTAATACATCAGCCACATTTTTCTCATTTCTATTCAGCCAGAAAACTCGAAAACCAAAGTTTGCAGCTCCAATAGCATCCCAACTATTCGAACTTACAAAGGCAACGTTCTCTTTGGGTACTCCAAACTTTTGTATCACGAGATCATACACGGAAGGATGAGGTTTATATATTTGTACTTGAGATACAGATATAAGTTGGTCGAACCAATCGGCTATATTTGCACTGTCTACCAGCGTCTTGAGCGAACCAAGTGTTCCGTTGCTCAAAATTGCTGTGTGAATGCCGTTTGCTTTGAGTTGACTCAAACACGAGGGAACATCCTGGAAACAATCCAGAGTCTTGTAAGCATCCAGTAATCTCTGTTTGATAGATTGGTCTTGAAAACCAAATACTTGTAGTGAATATTCCAACGAATCTGCGGTTATTTGGTCAAAGGGTACATATCGACCCATCAAACTCCTTAGCCAAGTGTATTCGAGTTGTTTCTGTCTCCACAAGGCTGAGACAGAAGAGTAGTGGTTACCAAGAATGCTCTGAAACTTGGAAGCTGCAGAATGAACATCAAACAACGTGCCATAAGCATCAAATACACAACAAGCAATCATTGTGGAAGAAGAAGAAGAAATGTTGGCATGGCACAGAGAGAAATAAATGCCAAGGAAAAGAAATTGTAAAGAGTCTCAAAACAGACTTGTTTGCTTTCTAGGTGAATGTTTGGTAAGTAGGAAAATGAAGATTTCTAAACAAAAAGCCTATATTTCTCTGGTTTTAATTAAAAACTTGAAAATCAATAGCTGCTTTTCTCTTCCAACATGAAATACTTTGTGACATATTGCCACCTCAACAAAAGAGAATATCTTGAGTACGAGAAGGAGAAAGACATTATCCAACAAAGCGGCCGCAGCGGTCGACCACATTTTAACGTTCTCCTTTGACCACGTCAGCGTTGGAGATCCTTTGTGACCACCAACAATATCTCACTCCATATCATCTTGTGAAATATCTTTAGATGGAGAAAGTATATGGCGGCACTTCACAAACAATCCAAAACAAACTTTTATATTCTCTAAAGAGTCTATGTACACATCTATACTTGTTTATCTATACAGGTTGAATTGGTTACCAAAGGATAGTCGAATCACTCATCCTCACAATCTTTCGCACCAGCTTACCAGGTAAAACTAAGGTATTCACATATATAGAAATATATGTATATATCAAATTATCTGACTGTCCCTTCAAGGCGATATCTTCCGATACACTGGAACAATCACAGTTGCCCCGAGTTGCCTAAGAAGTTCTAACACAGCAGATATCTTCTTTATCATGAAAAATAAATATTCAATGCCAAAAAAAGTGTCAGAAATACTCTGAAAAGCGGAAATGACAGAGCCGTGTGCCTTTCCAGAGCATTTCACAAAACTGTGAAGAAAAAGAGTGCAAGGAAAAGAAAAATTTTCAGTCAAGAGCTACATACGAAATAAGAAGAGCTGCTTCCACTGAACACACTCCCAACTTATTCTTCTAATATTGTCCATTTGCTAAGTTCCCATTCGTCCGATGGAAACTGAGACAATATAATCTCAAACTCTTCTACGGAAAGCGGTCTTTGCCTTCTAGGAGTAGCAAGATCACTGCTAAAGGAAAGTCTATCCAAGTCTTCTTCCGTCGAAACTCCGTCACCCTGCCTACCGTCCACCACCCTGCTGGTGTACTCTGGAATATGGTCACTATCCTTGACCGCGTCAGAGCTCTTTGACTTTTGGCGTTTCAAAAACGACTTTAGAACCTGCTCCCAACCCCTCGTTGCCTTTTTCTTCTTCTTTTTATCACCCTTGTGTCTGTAACTGCTGCGTCCTCCTGTCCCAAAGCAAGACCTGCCATAGTTGTCATACAGATAAAGACAAAAGTTCAGCAGCTGCAACATATTGCAGGTCTTTTATTGCTTGACACCAACCACAGTGTTACAACGACGGATCCACTTGCATCCCAAACAGTTCCTGAGTAGCCTCCCAATCCGTCAGCGTCGGTGAGTGCGAGGGCGCAAGTGCAAATGACCAAATGGATGCCAATGCAATTAGTTTGGCATTCACGAGTGAAGACACGTCATTCCGCACCCTCTTTGATCGAAAGTCCAACTCATTGAGAGCTGCTTATGACAGCGTTTATCCTTGGTAAGTTGATAGTAAATATGATTTCCATTGAAAGGGAACCACAAAGCAATTTTATTCTTTCTTATCATTCAGTAACTAGCTTGTTCTATCGATTCGACTGGCCAGTTTTTATACTTGCAGATGAACATGCTGGTTTTATTGTATACACAGACATAACAAACTTATACTTTAGCACCATAGGACTCTCTATACAATATCATCCTGTTTGTTGTATTTGCTACTACACAAAGCATATGCTAGGTATTCAATACATTGCGTTTCAAGATATACTCCCTAGGAGGGTCCTCTCCGTGACGATTAAACTAGATGGATTTTGGCGCCATCAGCGCATTTTTCCTCGCAACGTCTATGTCTGTAAAAAGTTGTCTCAACTAAGAAAGTGCATTTTTCAAGTAATTTTTTCTTGCGGACTATTTGGGATGGTTGGAAGCTACCTTAAAGTGACCATGACAAGAACATCCTAAGGAAGAAGATAGGTAAGGGAGGAATAGAGAGCGTGTCTATCTTTGTATAGGATACTATATATGCTTGTGGAAGAATCTAGAGCAAAGTGGCATTGGAAACCTAGAGGAGGAAGTAGCAGCGTTCATTCTGTGTCATTTCACAAATAGCAGGTCTTCAATTTTTTAAACACATCCCTACTATTAGGAACGAAATGAACGCGTGGAACTTTCTGAAGGTATGGCAGTGCAATTTATATAGCAAGGATCAGGGTGATTTGAGTGCCAATAATAATAGGAAACTCGAGAAGGACTACAACTGTTGTCCAAGTCATTCAGTGGCACACGTGAAATAGTAAAGTTTCGATGCGAATGAAAATAGGTTCTAGTTCTCGATGTGGAGCAAATGCCTCGTTCTATACCAGAAAACATGGATATCTCTAGAGTCTGAAAGGGATTATCTGGTGTCCAGGAGGCGGTTTTCAACGAGGTGTACATTCCACAGTCCTCGTCCGCTTCTAGAAACGAGCAATCATTCCTCGTTGCAGAAGAATGACAGACGTTGTTGCTTAGGGAGACTCGTAGCGTCCATCCGAGGAATGTCATATAAGACAACATATCAAGCTTCACCTCCTCCACCTCCACCTGTATTTAATCAACCACCGCCTTCTGGAGCCTCTGCTAATAATCCTAATGTTGTATACGTTGTTCGACAACCTCCACCCAGCGCAGCAACTTACTACAGGTATGCAAAGGACATATATATTTATTCAGTTGTATTGACACCTTATTTTGTAGTTCTTCTCCCGACGCAGATGCCATGGCTTGCTGTGTAGCCTTTTGGTCTGCTTTGGCTTGCTTTGAATGTTGCTTGCTCATCTAGTTCGTGAGCTGGGAACAGTGACGACTCTTGTTTCGAAATGAATAGGAAGTGTGAAAACTTGTGTATACACGGAGCGTTTGTGTATCTTGAACAGCTCTTTGGATATTTAAACACTACAGTCTATCTTTTCTGCTCGTATTTGTACCTATATTTATCTATTATCACGTGTTGTTCTCTCCAACTTGAAGAATGGACGCTTTCTACGCATTATTCTCTATCCAGCATATATCCAACAAAAAATAGTAACCAGCCTGCACCACCACCAACAATAACAATAACAACAATATCTACTCCAACAACTCATCTACATTCCAATCTTCAAACGTTCCATCAGGTAAATATCTACGAATGGTAATGGGAACTTTCCTCTCTCGAAGTTCCTTCAAAACACTAATGTTGGACATCATCCACACTCACCACTCGACGTACCTTTTGCGCAATTTCTAAAGGATCAGTCTCGCCTTCCAAATCTACCATCACTGGAGCACCCAAACTAATTTGCAAAGCTCTAGTTCCCAATATTTTTGCTCTTTCGTATTTCGTTAGGAACCTTGTGGTTACTCGCGTTTCTTTGGCTTTTCTACAGTTGCTTGTTAACCTCTTCGTTCCTTACCGAGCCACAGAGAAACTTACTCCGTTGTGCCTGTCCATTCCTTTGGCTGGTTCTCTTCTTCCTGTTGCTATACATTCCCTGGTTTGCGTTTCCTTTTTTTTAAAAGTCCAACTTGGCTTACCGTCAACCAGTCCACCTCGTCTTCCCTCAACTCTGTTTCATCTTCTTTTTCTTCCACATCCAAGTTTTCGTCATCCAGGTTGTCCAAGTCTAAAGTTGGTTCATCGTCTTCCTCATCATCAAGGAAACTAGAAGAAACCTCTCACTTTCCACCAGAAGATAGACAGCGTACCTACTACTTACCCTGCGTCATATCCCTCGTCATCCGACATTGGCAAAGTTTGGTGCCCAACCAAAGAAAAAGAACGCGTTTGGAATGCACCGACAGCTCTTCGGTGTGGTCTTCTTGTCCTCTATAAAGGACAACACACTCGTCAGTCGATTATCCAGTTTCTATCACTATTTCAGATTATTAGAAAATGATCAACAATTGGTCGATTTCCTATCTTATGATGCGACTTGGTTGAATGGAAAACCACTGGCCTTGGAGTTGGTAGATACTCTTTTCCACTTGAATTCGACTGCTTTTAGTACGGCTCTTTGCATAGATAAAGATAGTTGGTAATTGATTGTACTCTCTAGTGTACAATTACTTTTCATCGGACTAGGCATTTGGTATTATTGTCTCCATCACCAGAGACAAAACGCTGGTATCGTTGTGGGAAAGTGACAGACTCACCTCAACAACAAGTTTTGGAAGAGTAAGTTTCATTTCCAATACACCTCGACTGTCTATCATCACATCGCAGGATATATTCCATCATGGAACAGTGCACCCAAGGTCCGCCAAAAGTTTTATCCGACGAGAGTTGGCAAGTAAGTCGTTGGTTGCTTTCTCCTATTCAAGGAATACACGAAATATAGTTGGTGCCTTTTATAGTATCTCCTTTACAACAACTATTTCGACGAGACATTCCTTATTGTGTGTGGTTGCCTAAATACGGTAGATTATCTGTCTATCCTCGTATGGAACAAGTCGTCATTTTTCCAGGTTTGTTGTATCCACAACCAATGAAAATAATAGACATATCGCATAAAGGCTCTTTTCATCCGTTGCACCGCGGTCATCTCGAGTTGGCAAAAGTTGCAGAGCAATTGAGTCAACGACCGGTTGTCTTTGAACTTGCTGTCGTGAATGCAGATAAAGGGACACAAAGTGAGTCGGAAGTGATGCATAGATGTGCTCAGTTTACGAGTGAATTGGGTTATTATTGTGTATTGACGATGGAACCTTTGTTTTATAAAAAGGCCAAGGTAAGTTGCCTTTTCTCTTTTATATTTATATATCTATGTATATATATGTATATGTATAGCTATTTCCTGGAGCATTTTTCCTAGTTGGAGTAGATACTGCACAAAGAATGGTCGATCCCAAATATTACAATCATAGTTGTGAAGAAATGATTGCTTGTCTCCAATCGTTGATGGTAAGTGGATCTCTTGTCTCTATGATGGATCCTTGTTCTCACTGTCGATGATGGATAGGAGTCTGGAACCAAAATTTTGGTAGCTGGAAGACTCCAAGATCCTTCTTCCAATACAGGAAAGTAGGTGGCATTATTTGATAGGATATTATCTATCTATATATATGTATGTACAAATAATAACTGTGATGAAAAGGTTCCTCACATTGCAAGATATTTCCATTCCTTGGGCGATACAAAATTTATTCTATTCCATACCACAAGTAAGCTAGAAATTTTCTCTCTGCGTGTTTTGTTGTTGTGTTCTCTTAACCACAAGATGTATAGGAAATGTTTCGATGTGATATTTCTTCTACTTGGATAAGAAAGCAAATGCAGCAGGAGCAGCAATAGGTTAGTATTTATTACTGCAAATCTCTTCACAAGGAATATTCTACAAAGCAATATCAACTTGTCCATCGCATTGTGTGCATTGCTACTTTCGTATCCTTTGTTTCAGAACGAAAGAATATCTGCCAATAGTTGCAAGGTCGTTGGCTATAAAAAACACAACAACTCTAATCTCCATTTCCATGAGAGCTCTTGGAAATAGGCTCCATTCCCATGGCTTGAAATAAATATGCTTCATCTCCCGCACTCAACTTGGGAGTTTTCTTTGGAGAGGATGAAGACAACACCTCGAGCATTTTTGAATATCGACACAACCGTAATCCAATGCTACTTACCTCTCCTTGTTCACTTCTCTTCTTTCCACCAGATACTCGACGCTTAAAAAACTGATGCAAGTTGGATTGCAACTGTCCAAAAGAATAATGACGTACAAATGGCTGTATCCAACGAGAAAGTTGGTGAGACATACTACAAAAACGTTCATCACAAAGAATAATCGCACCAAAATCTTTCTCATGTCGTATCACTCGACCGATAGCTTGGTTGACCGCACGGATGGCTTCCAATCGATACCAACGTTGTGCCAGCGCATTATCTTTCTTTACGTGCGACAAGTAATGTTGCTTCATTCTCACTTTGCGCTCGTGCAAAGGAGGAAATGGAATGCCAACCATCACCACTGCTCTGGCATAATCATCTGAAAAGTCGATGCCTTCACTCATTCTTCCTCTACAAACTCCAAATAATATACCGCCACCACACGCACGATTATCCATTTGTTGTTGATATAGACGAAAAGTTTCATGAAAATCGTTCTCTTCTTTGGACTCTACCACTAAAAACTTGCGTCTGCCAATCGAATCCCAAATAGTAGTAATAGTAGTGTCTGTGCCGCGTCCATCCGATTGCATACCACAAGTTTTCCAGTATTCCACACAATCCATCATCACTTGATAACTAGGAAAAAATACCAAAATTCCTCCAGGAATGACCAACGAAAAGTTATAGATACATCTTCCCAATTCTCGCTTATAAGCTGTCGAATTCCTATTGCGCCAATTGCTATTCAATACTTGTCCACTGGGACCTGCCTGTATCGTTCCTACCAACAACTGATTGGCGTCGATTATATGTCGATTTTCTAATTGAATAGGAAAAGGTAGCTGCAATTCGCTTTCTAAAAAAGGTAATGGACCTAAAGTGCCACTCGTCAAAATGAGGCAACGAATTCCTTTTACGAGTTGTTTCATCACTAGAGAAGGATCAAAACACCAGCAACTCAATGTCGTGCCTCGAGATTTTCCTTCTCGATAAATACAAACCACATAGGAAAGATTGGCTTGTTCTTCCGATAACTGGAAGAGTAGACGCATATACCTTTGAAAAGTGAATATAGCATCGTTGGAATAGTGGTTGGGAGAACCTTCCAAGGCATCGTTGGTCGATGGACTATGGAGTGGATGCTGATTCTCTCCAAAGAGTTGATCTATTTTCGATAAAAGCTTGTCGACTGTTTTGGATGTCACATTGACTTTGGATAGCAACTGAAATAAAAAACTCGGTTCGCGTACCAATTCTTCTTCGTTAGATGACTCCTCCAACAAGTGATTCCATTCATTGAAAAGCGCTCGAAATAACGCCAATAACAAAGATACGCTGTCTTTCGAAGAATGCTGAGAATTTTCTTCTTTCATTTCTGTGTTCCTCATCGACTGGAAGACTCTTTGCAATTGATGGATACAAGCACTCCATAAATGAACACTTAGGGTAAAACTCGCACAACTGGCAGCAATGTCTTCGATATGGTGCGCTTCATCGAACAATATAATATCGTTGGAAAAATCGAAATGCAGCGACTCTTTCAAATGAGGATCTACCAAATAATTATACGGCAAGAAAATAATTTCGCTACTAGGCTCCATTTCTTTGGAAAGATAATAGGGACATACTTGTTCCTTTTTTCCTAAAAGCACCAAATCTTCCAAATCCAGTATCTCCTTTTCCACCTTTTCGTGCAAATTTGAATGCTTCAAGTTGTTTCGATATTTACAACCTTTGGATTCGCATAACGAACGACATAATCTATTTTGTTCCGAACCTCGTGCTTGACTAACTTGTGGATGAATACAAAGTTGCTCTCTTGAGCCTAAAATAATGGTGCGTGGTCTATATACAGTTTTTTTCAATTGGCCAATAGCTTGTGCCAACTGACTATGCGTACGAGAAGTAAATATTATTCTTGGAATAGGTCGAATACCACCACCACTATTATTATTATTATTGCTATTGTCATTGCCACCAACACTACGGAACAACTCATCTACGGTGAGCGCATCTCCACTTTGTAAACTGTCGTCGGTGACTGGATTAATACTCGTGTTTCCAGCGGCACGTGACAGATTCTCTTGCAATCCTTGAAAAACACTGGTGTCTACATAATTTTGTGCGGTGGATTGCCTTTTCGAAAGGCTAGCATCCAACTGACACTTTGCGATAAACGACTGTCTCCACGCTAAAGTGCTGCAGAGTAGACAGAGTGTTTTACCAGTTCCTGTGGGACTCTCTAACAAGGCGTGTTGACCAGTTTGAAGTGCTTGGATAACTTTTTCCATATAGTCTATTTGAGAAGGATAAGGTGCAAAAGGAAAGGCTACTTGGACGCCCGAAAGGACGACCATCTTTCTCGTTTCCAATCAAATGTCCACACGACAATTCTTTATCCTCTCCACTTGTCCTCCTCCTCACTATCTATCCTTGGTTGCCATATATTCCTTTGTAAATAGTTCGAAATATTGGAGTCGTATGTGGATCTCCCAATGGCATAATATGTTTTCCATAGTTTTCATTGATAAACAATGCCATGGAGAAATACCAACCATTCGCTGCAACAAATAAACCAGCCGCTCCAGGTGCTATCGTAGAAATGACACCAAACGAAGCAAAGGATTGGAGAATCAACTGAACGTCTACCATGAATATCAACACACACAAGGTCAAATTATGATTAAACGTCGCCAACCACAAATAACAAGTGAGAATGGCATAACCAACAGCTAAAATTCCTATAGGCAGATTGGCATCATCTCCAAACCGCAACACGTCCTCATCTTCCAAGGTAATTAAAGTTGCAACTGCTATCCAAAATGCTCCATAAGATGTTAGCGTCAAAAGACCAAATATATTTCTGGTAATAAAGCATAATAGGCCAGTTATTAACTGAACAGAGCCTCCATAAAAGAATGCGGGGCCTATGACTCCGGAAGCTACCGTAGGAGGCAGTAGTCCTGCATTTACTGCGCTTAGAATAAAGTCGGTGCAACTGAAAGCAGCTGCACCGAGAATAACAGGATTGGGGAAATTAGGTGGTTGCGGCGTTGCTACTGGAGCAGCTTTCACTTGGGATTCAATATCTTTGAGTTTGTCCTGCTTTCCATACATGCTGTCTAGTTTCTCAGGGGTTATATCTGATACATTTATATAGAGATATTGAGCATAGCTAAAGTATACATTTACCAAGATACCTACCGAAGTTTTCTATGTTATCCTCTTGGCAGTCGTTTCCCATGTTTGAACAAATCTCCAATGCAGCACGTGGAGAGAAATGCAGAGATGAATGTCTCCCTTTTTCTGGAAAAAAATCCATTTCTCCTCAGACTGGTCGCGAAGAAATCCAATCGATCGTGTGGAAGAAATCAACGGCAGAATCTTCCCCGCCATCGTTTGAAGATTTTCTCTCCGTCTCTCTCTTTTTCATCTATATACACACACACACACACACAGATATATATATATATATATATATAGAGTAGGAGAGAGAAAAAAGTATGTGTGTGTATGTGTGTGCATGTGTATATGTTTGCAAAAGTGCACTCAAGACTCGTTAAACTAATTCACAATATGACCCACGGTATTTCTATCCTTTCAAAGAAACAAAAAACATTAAAAGCTTTATTCGAAAAGCAACGACTCTCTATTCTTCTTCATTCTGAGGTTGCGATGACTTTTGGCCGTCATCCTTCTTTTTCGATATTCCAGAAACAATATCATCAATCCTCAACAACAGCGATGCCGACTCCACAGCAGTCTTCACCGTTTGAACTTTTACCGTATAAGGTTCCCAGATCTATAGAGTTTCAGATGGAGAGAACCGATCTATTCCTTGACTACTTACTCCATATTGAGTCATGTCGACAATGTCTCCGGTTTGGCCATTCACACCCCAAGGGATATCCTTTCCACTAGCATGCTTTGCACGAAGTTCCGTCAAAGCTCGCACCACGTTCGCCCCACAGTTTTCCTAGGAAAAGCTTAAAAGAAAATTCAACCCACACAAGTCCCACTAACCAATAACGTTCTAGGAATCACTTCCATTGCTTGGGAAACTGCTTTATAAGGGAACTGAATAACACCTTCCAAAGACTTGGCTTTTTCTGCCAGTGCCTTGGAAACATACATTTCGGTCGCTCCTACATTGAAGAGTCATCCTACATTTGAGAAAGATGCAAAACAATACCTCCTCCTGGAACAATACGTGGGTCTACTATGATATTTCTAGCAACACACAACGCGTCTTGCAAATTTCGTTCTATTTCATTCAATGCATCCTTTTCCAAGTTTAGCAACCAAGGTCCAATATGATGTACGCTCGTGCGTACCTTACTGGCTCCTCTTAATAAAATAGTACAGGCTTTCGGAGACGCACATTCCGTGATAAAAGTAAAATACCTACATTTCATTGTGTTAGTACAACAATTAATCCAGTCCACTCGGTCTTGGTCAGATATCATTTTTCCAGCATTATGTATAGGAAGAACGAAAGTTAAGTGCGGAAAATTGAATCATCATTTTCAAGACGAAAACAAGAACTAAATTACTTACTCATCGCCAATCTTTTTCACTTCAAACAGTCCAGCAGTTCCCAGATCACTTTCCTGAAAACAACATAGTTAGCAACAATATACTGCTATAAAGCATTCGGTACAACCTTTGCTTCCTCTACTCTTGATACTATCGTAGCCCCAGTGGCTTTTGCAATGCGATTGTTCTCCGTTTTCTTTACTCTTCGTATACATGAAATATTGGCTTTCATCAGATAATGCTGTGCCAAGTCGCTAACACCCTTCTCTGTAATAACCAAATCCGGCTGCAATAACAAGCTAAGACTTTGACGAAACAATCACAAAACAAATACCAACCTTGAGTTTCACAATTTCGTTACAAAGTTTCTCCACATAAGTTTCCTCTTGCTTCAGTAGAGCCTCCCAATCACTCTCTTTTCCAATCTCGACATTAGCCTGACTCTCCAACTTGGTATATTCAAGGGGACAGTCCAGGAGTAAAATCTTAGGATTGACTATTTTTCGTCGCATTTTCGGGTGTGTCACATCCTTATCAAACATAACACCACGAAGTACGCACGAATCTTCTACTGCTCCTCCAGGTACCTTTTCTATTCTCGCATAATTTTTGATATCGATAACTTTGTGACCGTCTACTTCTGTAGCAATAGTTCGCACGGCTGTGGACGCCAAATGACACATAAGCTCCTTGTGACGTGACATATACTTGGTTCCAATGCAGCTCGCAATAACGTTGTTAACTGCCTTATCATCGTTTGGATCTATTTTTGTTGCAAGTTTATCTATCACTTCTATGGCATCATCCAGGGCTTTGAAGTATGCATTCACGACGATTCTCGGGTGAATACCTCGTTCTATGAAAGGCTCGGCAACGCTCAACAATTCTCCAGCTAATACTATAACTGAAGTTGTTCCGTCACCAACCTTTCGTATGTATATTACATAAAAGCTTTCCTTTAGACAGTAGCGTTCCACTTACCTCTTCGTCCTGAGTTCTCGAAAGTTCGATCATACTTTTTGCTGCTGGATGCGACACATCTATTTCCCGCAGAACTGCGTTTCCATCGTTGGTAAGTACGATTCCACCCATAGCATCCAACACCATTTTTAACATGGCGCGTGGTCCTAATGTTGTCCGAACTGTTTCGGAGACCGCCTTTGCGGCAGTGATGTTCCCGAGTTGTGCCTTGCGGCCGCTTTCTCTCTTGGTTCCCTCCTCTTTTACAGGTTTAGTATTTGAGATAAGCACCAAACACTAACTTACTTAAAACTAAAACTGGAACTTGAAACATTTCAACAACGACAAGGCAGGACTAGCACTCTTGAGGGAAAGCAATGGAAGCTTCCGGAATTGGCGCCAAAATCAACGAACTTTTTTTCGGTCCACGCGAGCCAATCCGCTCATATGAAACCTCCACACCAGGAAGCTTTGTGAAGTGCGTCTTGGAAAACTGTGTTGGCATCCGTTGTACTTGAATTCCAACATAAAAGGCTCTGATAATGAGAACTATTGTGCTAGAGACTCTACATTCGCAATGACATATGGAAACGTGACTCTGCTTCGTATCTCAAGTGTTTTATTTGAACCGGGACATACATGTGTTGTGCAGAAGACTTGTACTAATTGCAAAGAGAAGCTCTGATGGAGCTCTCTTCTGTACTTACAATTCCCATTTCGAAGAGCATTGTTCGATTTCCTCGTCAGCATGCCGACGTCCCGCAAGAGAAAGAATGGTAAGGGAACCTTAGTATGACAAACAAACCGCTGAGGTTCGGTTAGGAATCATTAAGAAGCAACCTAAGAATAGAAGGCAATCCAACGCAGACGTTGTAGAAGCTGTTTCGAACTGTTTGGAAACTTTCAAAGGCTTGTACATTCTCAACTTTGACTGCATCAGAAGCTCTGTATTAAAGGAGCTTCGAAGCGGTTGGAAGGATTCTCGTTTCTTTTTTGGTAAGAATAGAGTAATAAGATATGCTCTGGGAAAGACAGAAGAGGAAGAGAGATACAAAGGTCTGCATTTACTGGCACCCTATCTGTCGGGAAATATAGGAGTTTTATTTACAAACAGAACGAGGGATCAAGTGTATGACTTTTTCAATAACTTCGTTGTAAACGAGTATCCAAGAACAGGCTCCAAGTCGCCTCGAGATGTAATATTGAAGGCTGGTCCTTTAGATATTCCTGTAGAAATGGAACCAAAGTTACGAGAGTTTGGGTTACCTGTTGAAGTACAGAACAATGAGATATTTTTGATGAGCGACGTTCCACTTTTGCAGCAGAACAGTGTTATTAGTCGAGAGACTGTCAAAATTTTAGAAACCTTGTGCATGCCTATAATCGAGGCGCGAGTCGATGTTGTAGCAGAATGGAACGCTGATTTTGGTTTTTCAGCGCTTAAAAGTTAGCTTGTTTCTCAGTATTTATAGTTGGAGTATTTCTACCACACCGCCATTAAAACACTCCAGTTGCAATATTTCTTCGAAACCCCCGAAAGGAGATGCAGATAGAAGGCCTCAGCGCCAGCAGTTAAGGACAGGGCTTTACCTGGCAAATTGCAAATTCCAGACTCTGGAGATATCCATGTTTTCTGGAATAAAGCACACAGCCCTTACTCTTCACATCGGATACACAATAGAATCTTTCCTCATTCACATAGAAATTTTGCCAAGTGCACGTGACGACAAGTCCAGTCCAGTACGAATTTCAGGCTCTAGTTCCATCCATGTATTTTTTGGTACAAAATGAACAACTAGAACCTGTTCTCATTCGCAATAAAATCTTCACTGTGTCATGTAGCTATGCAATTGAGTGATTCGGACAACGGCATTCGGTGTCTCGCGCGCTCAATACTATTATTGGCACACAAAAACGCCGATGATCCTTGCAATACAATCCCGAAAGATTCAAATGTTCATTTTGTACCTAATAGTAGAGCTGTCTTTAATGGAAAAAGGATTGCAGATGTGCCTTTTAGGACATGACATAGACTGATTGCGGCAACTACTCCACTAGCTTTCCATTGTCACTTAGCTCTAGATTCCTCCACAAGGATAGATAGTATCCTTTGACAGGATATGTATGGAATCTATTCCTCCCTTACCTATCTTCTTCCTTATGATGATCACTCAAAGGTTGCTTCCAACCAACCCAAATACTCCATGACACAAATTCTCAAATGCTTTTTGGAAAATGAAATTGGTTGATTGAGGCGGCCTTTTATAGACATGACTATTGGGAAGAAAAATGCGCTTGTGGCGCCAAAATGGATCTATCAGAATTCTCATTACAGGAAAAAAAATATTTCTGACGCAACATCCATGAGGCAGAATTCTAATGACTAGAAAAATGCAAATATTGGCGCCTGATCGAGTTTTTGAAGACGCATCTCCTCAACACTGGAACGCAACATTTTCACTCGATTTGTGTTGTGTTGAAAAGTCAGAAAAAAGGAGCAGTTTCTATCACAGCAGTAATATCGTAGGTATCAACTGCAAGTGAAAGTGATTGAAAATAGTTCTGAAACGCAGTAACAAAGGTGATATTCAAAGTCTTGTGGGTACCGACAGAAACGGAGGAGGGTTCGAGTGGATCTCATCGTTCCCAGTAATCAAGTTCGCTCTGAAGAGGAGTTTGCAGAATCCTTCCTCGCTATCTTTCCCATATTTCTTATCGTGAGTCACGGACACTATAACGCAGAACCGCCACGGCTTCCGAATACGAGGAAAAGAAAATGACCACAATAGCCTCCACCGTTGGTAAATTAAAATCTGCAAAAGGATCCACAGGGTTCGGCCTGTTGTGAAGTGGCCAAGAATGAGTAGTCTTAGCTTCTCGTTGCAACTCTTGGCCAATGAACCTTCAAGGAGTTGGTTGTTATGCCGAAAAGAGCCTGTTGTGCCTTCTTCCTCGTTTCAAAACGCGGCCAAAGTCCGTCATTCTATGATATATGGAACGAAGCGTCGTATATTGGACTTGTTGGTTCGTCCTGTTGGTGTTATTAACGGTATATTAATTGGATACGTAAGAGAAACGTTATATCTATCTCGTCGCCCGAAGCTAAAGGAAATATTCACTAGTCAGTTGGAAACTATCACGCAGTATTTAGTAAGCAGTTTTTCCCTATAGATGCGCCGCACTGTCGAAGATTTGCGCTCAATCTCACTTCGGGTGAATTTATGGAAGTACGTGATACCCATCTGTCTTTACATCTTTTTAACTTTCAAAGGTCCACTGGTACTTGGAGGCCAGTCAGTGTCTCATCTATTGGATGCACATGTCGAATAGCAGCGAACGTTCGCGGCATTTTGTACTATACGAATTGCCACCTCCAGGAAAACTACCTACCAAGCTATTAAAATGCGTGGAGCTTTTCATCCAACGAGACTATTCTGCGTACAATTCCAAAACGGACAAACAGGAGCTGAACGAAAACGACGATAAGGAAAAACTCGCGGAAGAACGTGAAACTCCGTTTGCCTTTACAGGTTTGAAAGACGCTTTGAAGCGGGTGGTAGGCACGTTTAGGGGAACTGGCCGTAGAACGACGTATGATCCCGTTTATCGGAATGTCACCGAAGACGTTACCTTTCCGTATTCGCAAATCTCTTACTTTTTACAGGAAGCTAGTGATGGTATTGATTTAGATGGTCATGGAGTAGTAGAGCCTCCACTGTTTTCACTTACCATACCAGTGGTTTCCACTAGCGAGGTCAAAGGTATCATAGAAGAGTTGTTGCGACAAGAAGATTTGCATCTTCAGGCAGCAGAGGGTGACACTAGTTCAAACTCGTTAAGAGAGCGTTTATCTCGAGAGAGAAGATGGAGACAAAGACTTTATCGCAATTTTAAACGTAGAAGAACGGCGACTTCCAACTCGATAGATGACTCTCTCGTCATTCCTATCGCGGCACATCAAGCAGCCTTCCATTTAGGTCTTTCAATATCTGGTCCTTTCTTTTCAGAAAACGAATCCTTGTGGAGTGCTTCGCTATCTGATGATGAATTAGAACAGCGCATTCGTTCGATGCAAACATTATATTCTGGTTTGTGGATGTTTACTTGTGCGGGAGAAACTATTTTCATTCCTTCTACGAAACAAATCAAACGCTTATCGGAAGCTACAGGTTTTCCTGAGCATAATCACAAACGAAAGGTTTCTCGAACTGCCAATCCAAGTTCTGAAACAAGTGCTCCTAATAATCATCGTACTAGTACCATGAGCAGTTCTTTATCGGTAGGTTTTTCGTTTTTCTTTTCCCATTTTGTTTATTTCTATCCTTTAGGGAGCCAGTGAAGAGTCTTCCAGTCAACGTGGTACAGCTTCTAATGGAGAAGAACAGGAAAGCCGTAGTGCATTGTTGGAGAAGATAAAGCAGTTGGAATATCAAAATGCTTTACTAGTCCAGCGAGTTCAACAGTTGGAACGTAGTTATCAGGAGTCCAAGATGAGGTCTAGTTTTTCGCCTTTCAAGTCGCCCGATATGGAACGCAGAGATACTTGTAAAATGGCCAGCCAAGTTGATTATCATGATGAGTTGAATCGTATTCTTATGAATATGGATGCCGAAGTACAAAATCAGTGGGAACTGATTGGTTCCAATGTACATGAGCACGACTTTTTCTTTTGACAAGAGGGACGATCCTATGCCATGCAGACATATGAATATATATATATATACACCTATGCATATGTACATATATGCATATATATATGTATGTATCCATATTTATAGAAATAATAGATGGGATCCATAGAGATAGATAGTTTGTACAGATAAAGGATCGATAGAAATTTGGCGCGTTTGTGGGTAGAAAAAAGATGGGCTGACGTGGCAAATGGAAAGGCAACGGAGAGGAAATCTTCCATCGAAGGAGCATATGGACACGATTGCGCATGTATAGATAGATGCAGACCTCGTCCTCCTCCTCGTCCTTTTCCTTGGTAGGACGCAATCCTTTTCTCAAGAGAGCAAGGAAAGAAAATGAAGAAAGGGTTACAACAAGCTCACCACCAACAGATCCTATTCCACGCGGTGATCCACCAGCAACCGGTGGTGAGACGCCATCGACGATATCCAGCAGCGTTACCGATTCGACACAAAAGGACATAGAGTCGGCCGAAAAAACTCCTGCAAAGTCTTCGGATGAGATTGGTTTCCACCACAAGTCTTCCTTATTCTCTTTTCACCAACACCCGGAAAACGACTTGACAAAAGTGTGGCGAACAAAGAGAAAGTATTCGAAAACCAAGTCGATCTTAACCAAACAAAACGCTACCAACAGCAATAACAACAACGATCCTAACAGTCATGTATCGGAATCTCCTATTCTTCCAGCAAAAGAGGAGGCAACTCCCTGGTTGCCACTCACATCCGACGAAACGAGTCCAACGAAAGAAAATTCTGTCAAACCTCAAAGAATAGTTACAGAGTCTCGTCAAAATAACGAAAAAAGGTCGAAACGATTCTCTCCCAAAAAACTCAGTTTTATTAGAAACTATTTAGATACTTTGAAAAAGTTGCAAGATGCCCAAACGGCGCATATGGCGGAATGGGGAAGAAACAAAATGAAGCAACTGATACGAGAACTTCGAAATATTCCGCAAGATGATAACACAACGCAGTCGACGGACTATGTAGTTCGTACTGGAGTTGAACAGGGAAACGAGTATTCAAAAGAAGAAAGCGACTCTATCCTCGACTTGGCGAGTCATTCTGCATCCTTCTCCACGGTAAGTCGTCCCTTGGACAGTGCTTGGAAGGCGGAAGAGAACACCGACGTCGTATTGGAAACGTCCTTTGCCGATTTGGATGCCGAAACGATCGAAAAAATCGCATATTTTCTACAGCAACAAGAACATTCACTTCGATATTTGAGAACACAGCATGTAACTCAAAGAAGACTTCTCAAAGCTTTCTTAGAAGATGCTTCGGAAGAAAAATTGGAAAATGACGATGCGTTTGTTCGACATATTCATCAGTGGATATCGCTATCTCAATTTTCTACGAATAATCCTTGGAGTTTTTCTCCAGTGGAAGTCGAGTCCTCGTTCCAACAAGGAATGGAGTCTTCATGGTTTGGTTCGTATGATTTTGCGCAACACGCAATGAAAGAATATATATTGGAATATCCGCAAGTTTTTGATGTTATTTGTCCGCATGGTCGTAAACAGCAAGTAGCACAAAGAGCACTATTTAGTTATTTGGCGTTCAATCCTTTGGCCAATGGGATTGGAGCGAGACAAAAGGTCGTTGAATATTATCGAAAATACTTAGTATCCACTGGACAGCAATCTTCCAACGACAATCCTAGCAACTACAAAATTCGAATGGAACATTTATTGGAACAAGCAATGGAACAGCGAGCCTCTCATAAGAAGCAGCAATCGGTTTTCATTCCTTATGCAAAAGATAGAATTCCATTTGATAACGAGCAAGTTGCCAAGGAGTGGTGTGTCAAGGTCTTGATGGATAAGAAGAAACCTGAACATGAGATTCCTTCGGTTTCTTATTTACGTCAATTGGTGGAAAATGCCAAACAGCATTCTCCACATATGTATAGTTGGTAAGTGAAGAATGGATGGATGGACGACCGCATAGTCATTTTACTTGTCTCGTTAGGTATGAGGACTTTCATTGTCGTATTCGTGAATGCTGCCTAGAAGATATGTCAGAAACCCAACTTTTCTTATCTTGTTTGGCTACTTGTTCACCCAATTCGTCCCTTTCACAAAATATGATCAACGCAATGTTGAATTTCAGAGCGCTAAGTCAAGCCAAGCGTCCACGTTGGGGTCCTTATCCTATGCGAAGTCTACTCAATTACTTGGCAGGAGCTTTAGGAAGACCTTCTGGACATAAAGTACGAGCTTTTCTGGAAAATCTACTATTTCCATTGGAAAGCAAGAGCGTGACTATTGACACACATATGCAGAAGATTGCATTGGGAATAGGACGCTTAAGTCTATCTCCTTTGGAGTATGCTGTATTGGAGGATTACTTTCGATTTGTATCGGACAAAATATCCGAAGCTTTACCGCATCGTCTTCAGTCTTCCTTGTGGTCTGTGATAGCTGGAAATATGGACTATTGTTCGGAATTGGAAAACTATCGAAAGCGAGTTATTTGTGAGTTGCCATGTGAAATAGACTCGGAAGCACGCAATACTTTATTGCTTCATCTACGTCGAGTTTTATTGGATTTGGGTTACTTGACGAGACAAGATAGCAAAGAGGATGAGAACAAGGCAATCATTTCTTTCTTCATTTATGTTCCGTTGAGAAGGGAAACGGTGAAAAGCTTAAAAGGTCACATTGCATTGCGTCGAACTTTTGCAAGGAAACAACAACGACAACTACTTGCACAAGAAGAACAGGAGATTGCTGAATATGAAAGGGCGATAGAATATTGTATGTCAAGAAAGGAGGCGGAAGAAGAGCAACTGCATATCGACAATCCTTCAGATCTAAAGTGGTTTTATCGTGATTGGTGTCAAATGGAGTCTTATTGTGAGCCTGTCAAGTTGCGATGGGATGAAGAAGAAAAGAGCACTAGTTTGGGTTGGATAACGGCTAGTCCTATGATGTCTTTTGTCCATCAGGAGGACGATGGTTGGTTGGAGCATGAAGATCCTTATTTTGGTTCGCATCAATATTTTGATGGTTGTCGTGACTTGCAAGTTGTTTTGGAACCCAATGGATTAGACAAGTATCTTGGCAATGTGTTTTATAGAGCAGAATGACCAGAAGAAGAAGCGGCCACAGCAGCGACAAAAGACACGTGTCCACAGGCAATCTCTGTTTCTTGTTTTTTTTTCTCATGGGAGGAAACCAAGATATCCTCGCAGGATGATGATGTGGTTGAGCTGTTGTGATGGCTGCTGCGATGATCTCTTTTGGGTACACACTTGTCTCTCTTTGAACAGAAATATTCCTCGTAGTAGTGTTTGCTCCAAGTTATGCCACAAACCTCTGTGGAGCAAGAGATTCAAACAACCACAGTATTTATACCACACAAGTAAAAAGTGGTTTCCTTTCTCCCCGACTTGTCGTTGTCTGTATGGAATGGAAAATACGTTTTCTACCACAAAACTCTCACCTATCCAGTGGCTGTATCCAATGAGAACAAACAGAATATTTATTGCTGCGGTAGGCCTTCTTCTAGGGTTGCTAGTACTGGTTGCAGTCAAAGTGTGGTGGAAAGCGAGAAAACGCAACCATCGAATAGACTCGAGAAGGTCACGACAACTCTTTGCAAGAGATTTGGAGTTGGAGATACAACGTTGCAAGTGCTTAGCCAACGGAAAGAACAGAGCAACCACTACGTATCGACCCAACTATCTTTTCCAATCCAGTCAACACTTTTCGTTGTCTTTCAAAGTACTTGTGGATGATATCCTGGTACAACAGCTGAAACAAGTTGTCAAGTCTTACCTCGATAACGCTGTTCGGTACCTGAAAAACAACATGATGGAACAGTGCCGCGAAGAAGTAAACAACTTGTTGCGGTTTCATCGCCAATGGATAGTCCCAGCATTGATAGATGGAACAGCTAGTAGCGACTATATTGTGGATTATCAGACGTTGTTGTCCAAGTTGAAGGTTCGTCATGCCGTGGAGTCGCGATATCGTTGGGATATTTATCGTCTCTATTTGGAACAATATTTTGCTTCATGTGGAAAACAATATAGCAAATCAAGTCATATGGAAAACCGAAAAGCCTTACAAACCTATCTTGGGATCCACACAGAAGAAGCTTTGGACACAGAAGAATACGTAGCAGAATATACTTTTAAAAAGGCGGCCGTTTCCGTATTCGAAAATGGAGTTATTCATACGGAAAGACTTGAAAACCTCGTGGAATTGGAAAGATTTTTAGCTTTTGCGTTGAGTGCAGAAAAGACTCGAGCCATGTGGATGGAAACTGCAAAGCCATTTATCTTCAAGTATCTTTGGGATATTATTCGAGATCAGGGAATCACTTTGCAACAAGCCATCAGCAAACTGAGTTATTTGGTTCGTATACAATGGACGTCGTCGTTTGATTTACTGAAAGGACATGTAGGAATCTACTTTGAATATAGAACTAAATACATTTTTCGCAAATCTGGAGGAACATGAAAGCAATCTGGAGTTGCAAAGAAAGAAGCGGACGTTGTGGAAGTTTTGGCAAAGTTATAAGCAAGGAATGAAATCCAGAAAGGACAGTTTCAAAGCTCCTCCATCATCATCATCCTCCTCATCGGAAGAAACTGAAAAACCTTGACGGGGAAAAACTTGCAAAATTCTTCTTCAAACACCTTCTTTGTGTCTCTGACAGTGTTCTTGTCGTTGACGAAGCTGTTGATATTCTCTCCAATGACGCTGATACCAAAAAAGAAGTTGAAGGAAATCCCACAGTCCAAAATCTGGCCACATGCGATCGGAAAAATAAAGCAAAGAATACGAAGACTATGTTTCTTATGTTCAGCTGGCTGCAATTCATACAACGTACAAACTTACTTGCCATAACAAAAAGTCACTCAACCTTGCTTCTCCTGAAGTTCGCAAGATGATATCGGGAGCTAAACATTCCTTACTCAACCCTTGACCTCGTGCAATGTATTCATCCAACAGGCTCGCATCAATATCCTTGAAAGATAACTTTCTTTCCAAAATATCATTCAACATATGCACCAACGCTGTACATATTTCATCTCTTGCTGTATACGAAAAACAAATGTTCAGTCTAGGACCCTCATTTTCCGCAGTTTCCTTCATAACAGAATGCATCAGGCGTTGCAAATCTTCAGGAAGCAAGGACAAATCTCCAACCAACTTCACTTTAACTCGGTAACGCTGGATGATATCTCTAAAACAATGAGCTCTTCTTCACCTACTCGATGAAACTTTTTTTTATTCGCACTATACCTCGAGTCCAACATTTCCGTAAGCTTTTCTTTGGCCAACTCGAATAACCTTTGACGTTCTTCCTCCGGTCTTTTGTAATTTTCGATGGAGAAAGCAAAAAGTGTCAGTTGTCGAATACCGCTATCATAACACCACTGTAAGGCGTTGGTTAGTGTTTTGCTTCCCCAAGGATGACCTTCCGAGGGTGCCAGTCCTCTTTGTTTTGCCCAGCGCCTATTCCCATCCATAATAATAGCCAAGTGTCTAGGAATGGGACCCAACTGGACAAGGAAAAACAAGAGACTGGTTATCTTGGATATGAATATGCCATACAACTTTGATATCCACGCAGCTACACCAAAATCTGTAAAGCATAAAGAATCGTACATCCCAACGGGAAGAGAAAAGAATTGCTTTGACCAAATAAATTTTTGGTTCTTGTCGCATTCCGTCAAGTGACTTGCATGGATATGAAATGTAAAACTAGTTGTATTCCATGTTTTCAAAACCTGTCCTTGATAGCTAGAGAGAGAGAGAGAGCGTTTGCACATCTTCCAATGCGAGGAACAGAAGTTCTTCCTTTCTCCTAGTGTGGAATTTTTTTGTCTGCTACAGGTTTTGTTGCTACAAGGTTCATTCGCTACAGTTACTTGGACATTCTCTCGATTTCTGTATCAAGCATTAACGGAAAGAACCCATCATGCTTCCACGTCGACCATGCTCTCGCAGTTTTGCTTTTAAACTTTCATTGACCGCGGCAATCATCAAGGTGCTCTCCAATTTTGCACGTACACAATGACTGAAAAGTTGGTGCAAAGAAATTTCATCAATGTTTGGTGCAACTCTCGAACGATTTGACGTTTCTTGGCACTCATTGTTGCACAGTTTTTCTCATTCGCCATAGCTTGTGACATTTTATGCCTGGCGAAGCTCATTTTGAATAAAAATGGTCCGGTGCAAGTTGATAGATTCTAGCTGTATCTCTCTTTTTCATTTCAGTTACCTCATTGCGACCAGAGTATCCAGTCATCAATGGTCGAATACCCTGTTCCAAGGCATTCACGTCCTTGGTTATCATGGGAGCCTGGTCCTCGCTCCTTCATTCAAAGGGCATTAGCAAACACAGATAAAACCTATTCTTTCTTCGCTCCAGAACAATTCAAGAGTCATACTTGACTGTCTGGAGCAAAGGCTGTTCGGCTTTCAAGCATAAACTCCATTTTTTGCATGTAATGATGGTTTTTTGAGAAGCTCGCCACCTGCTTCTCTTCAACACCAAGTTTTGGCGCCACAATTGCATTTTTTCATCACAATGGTGACTTCTAAAAAAACATAGCCTCGATCAACCAATTTCATTCTCCAAAAAACCTTTGCAAATTATCTTATTGTGTACTTGGACTGTTTCAAAGCAATCCTAACGCTGTCCTGATGAGAATGTCATGTGTGAGACGATAGTAAAAGGAGGAGAGTACATGTATCTTCGTAAAGAATACTATTTACAATTGTGAGGCAATCTAGAGCAAAGTGGTATTGAAAAGTTAGACGAGTGGCAACAACAGTCATTCTATGTCATATCCTAAAAGGACACGTCTGCAATCTTTCGCTCCTTTCAATACAACTCTACTGGAACTTTCTACAAGGATTCCAATGTACCTTGTATAAACAGAATTGAAGCGATTTGTGCTCCAATGCGCAAAACACCAATGTTGTTCGAGTCATTCAGGTGCACATGTCACTTGACTTATTGGAGTGTTCATGCGAATGAGGACAGATTCTAGTTGCCTATCCAATATGGAGCAACAATCAAGCTTTATATGAAAAACTGGATATTCCCAGAGTCTGATAATCCTTCTTTTCTTCCTTTTTCAGGAAAGCCGCGGTCGCGGATTTTGCAATGCTGGCGCATGCGTTTGGCGATAGGAGCCCAATAGTTTTTCCTCATGGCAGGTGGTAAGAGACCAAGCAACTATGCAAGGAATAGTTCCCGGAACCACGGTTCAAGTGGCCAATCCACCTATTTTTCTCTATGGAGTGCACCTTTTGTGAACTTTTCACCGCAGACTTACCAGCGACCTCATTCCGGCTCCTCTCGATATTCTACGGAAGACTTGCTTTCTCAAGAAAGCACAAGGTCTTCGTCTCTTGGACAAGGAATGGTCGCTACCTATTCTTCAGGTGAAGATAACGAAAGCAGCGACTCTCTAGGAAAGACATTGGAACTGTTCATTGAACAGGTAGCTGAACAAAGTTGCCAACAAGCAGCCTCGAACTTGGAGTTGCAACTTCAACGTCTACAAGAAAAGGTATGGTGGCCAGATGAAAAAAGTTTTATATGCTTCTAAAATCTTTTTCCAGATGCGATATTTGGAGAATAATATTAGAACGGAAGAAGAATACAGAACCAAACTTTGGGAAACTGTGCAAAAACTGGACGCCAGATTGGAAAGTGTGGAACAACAAGTCAAAGCCATTATATCTACTAGTGGGGAGGTTGCCAGTGGCCAACAAGTGGAACGAGAAAACCAAGAGATTACCAGGCAGAGTGAAGACAGCTCGGTTCACGACGAAACTTGTAACAAGCATTTGATCGAGCGAATAGAGACTCTCGAAGCACAACTGGAAGCGAAACTTTGCTTGAAAAATGAATCGACGAATCCTGGTTGCTGTAATGAGGTATCGGGACAGCGCAGAGATGCGAAGCATGTGTATCAATCTAGTCTGTCAAGGATGGATAGAACGATCAAAAAAATTGACGCAAGAGTAGATGAGGCCATGAAGAAATTGGAAGAAGCTTCTTTGATGCAATCCAGTGCACATGAGCGACTCAGTCAGAGAATAAAACAAATTGATGACCTACAAACTTCTGTGGATGCGGTCAAGAAGCTATTGGAACATAATCTGCGAGTCCAGAATGGAGCTGAATCTATTGTGAAGGAACAAGCAAATATTATCATAAAACACGTTTGTGCAGCTATGCAACAATACACGTTGAAGCGCATCAATGAGTACAATGCGTTTTTGGACTCTGTTTTAAGAAAATATTTACCCAATTACAACTGCGAGGAGTCAGAAAGTCTAGTGACACAAGAAGAGGAGTCGTATGATAGTTGAATGAGGGTCTGTGAAAATAGGACCGTTATTTTTGTGAATGCGAACACAAGGATAGGTTGTAAAACTCCCCCTGTAAAATTGTACATTGGCACAAACTTCCTTCGAAAAATTGAGGAAGCATAAACTGTAACTTTTAAGCTATCAAAGTTAGTGAAAATACTTGAAGCTCTTATCTGCCATTACGTCGCTATCTTCAAATGTCCATCTGATAGTTGCGTTCTTACAATGGAGTTTAAAATATTAATCAGGAGCACTAGCTCTTTTGTACGCAAGAGCAATAGGCAGTTCGATGAATCGAAGACAAAACCATGTTCGCTGTTTCAAATCACCACGAAATGTTTATTTTTAACTTATAACTTTAAAACATAAATGTTCCGAAGTCATATTCTATAATTTTGCCATAAGGGACAGTGGCCTCAAGTCAGCGTCTCAAATGCCGATTGGACCAAGCTTAATTTAAATTGAAGATCCCGATCACAAGCAGCACATTTGATATTATTAGCTATAGTTTTAAAGGCATTAAAAATTAAACAGTTTAAATTTTAGACAATGCAGAATTTTATCTGCTGCAAATTTATTCTTGAACTCATATTTGATATCCCTTGCTTAGATCAGTTCGAGCACGAATTATGAGAACCTGATTATTTTTGATGAGTTTAATTTTTGAAAAAACTATTATTTAAAGATATTAATCTTAATAAAAGATTCATTATTACGTCATTTGTTTCTTGCTGTTTCCACAGATTTTTTCCGTTTGTTAGCAAACATGGCGATTGGTTTGACCGCATGGTTTAGTTTTATTTTTTGAATAATGCTGCTATAAATTACTTCTGGACCAAATAGCGTTGCCGACTTTTTGATTTTTCTAAGAGGATGCTAGGATGCTTCCCATTTAATGCTATCTTTTTGATTATTAGAAGACCAATTCATTTCATTTCGACAATATTATTTTTTTAGCAAGATTATCCTTTCCTCATGTTAAATGTCACTAGACACATACGGTAAACAAAGTACATGTTTACCAACTTGAGCCATAGTGTTTGTTTTTTCCTTGTAATTTCAATGACTTCGAAACCTTGAAAAGAAGGGGTTCCGCGCTGATAAATAACTTTTGCAAAACGAAGTGTTCAAGGGCGCAACAGTCATTTATCCAAAAAATGAACGTATCCATAACGATCCCAAAAAAGTTTTTAAAACAAAATTTTTACGAAACAGTTTTCTCCACAAAGGGACTAGTTCTTGTTCCACTATCCTAGCTTCAGGACGCTGCAATTTCTAACAGGTCAAAAATCCTCGGATCAAACACAAACTAGTTAGAGTTACGCTACAAAAGAATCCCTGAGTTTACAAAATCGTAAAGATTGACAAAGATATACTACTTACTGAACTTCTCTCTATTAACGTCTTGGAAACGATTCCCATTGCATCTAAATAGCGATCCATACACTTTGCAAGACAAGTTTGTTCACCTGATGTCAAAGAACTTCCAGGCTTCGTGATGCACTTGAGGAAACACTTTTCAGATATAGTCTGAACGAGCTCTTGAAAAACTTGTCTCAACATCTCGTTCTTCACACGTTCTTCCACCTGCAAACGACAAGATCTTTCAATCGAGAAATCCAAAACGGGTTGACTTACTTGGTTTCTTTCTTCCGGGGACAGCTTGGATATGCGTTCGATAGTCTCCTTATCGAGGTCCATACAGAACAGCAGATAAAATCACCACGTTTTGTGCCGCCACCCGCGGATCGAAATTCCTCAATAGTGTGTCGCTCAGCACATGGAAAACGACTTGGGCATTTCCTCTTGGTGAATTGCACAATAATACATCGTTCACTAATGCAAGCTATTTCGTTCACTCCGTAGTCGGGATCCATGAAGAAAGACTGCAAGGAAGACACAAAGAAACACAAATTTATTTCACTGAATCACAATGGAAGAAACTCCTGCTACTGGAAGCTCGAGAGTTATTTTTCCATTTTCAACTAGAAAAGTTCCGACTTTCTTAAAGTATAGTCCCTTCCAGGGAACACTGTACCATACTTGAGCTTCTTGATACATCATATTGCTGAAGGAAGACACGTCGAAGGTGACTTTTCCACAGTTCATGGTCACCAGTGTGAGGGTATTTTCGTGGATCGCAGCCAACGTCAGTGGGTCACTGGTTGAAACAAAAGTTGAACCAGGCTTTAGAAACTTTGTGAATTGTCCAAAAGTGTAATATTTCGGGGTTGCATAGAACGAGTAGTCTCCAACTGTGTTCAAATGAGCTTCCAGTGGACCCCACCCCGAACCTGCCATATCCACACCTTGCCAATAACACCACACTTCTGGTTGTAGCTTTTGAATATCTTTCATGATATGTCTGGCAGTAATTAGTCCTGAGTTGTCTCCGTTGCCATATTCAGAAACCCATAGTGGCTTATTGACGTCTAACATTGCCTCATGCAGTTGAGCTCGTCGATTACCAGCATAAGTATGCGTGTTGACTTGGTGCAGGTCTCGAATGATGCCAGTTTCATTATAAGCAATGACAGTAAACAGCGTCTGATCAATGGAATAGTCATCTGCTGCAGCAATTTTTGTGGGAATATTTGCTTCTTGTAGCTTCTTATGTAGGATAGGAATGAGTATTTGTTGTGTATCGAGTCCAATATGACATCCTTCCTGACGGTTACCAAAAGTCCAATAGTCTGCTAAAGGTTCATTGAACATTTCCAATGTAGAAAACGTCACGTTGAAGTGCTCATAAAAATGTTTCACTACAGTTACCAAATAGTCCACAAATTGTTCTTTGTAGTTGATATTAAAATTGGGATAACCTTTTGGACCTCCCGTAGTGGAACCGCTATAAGTCATCCAATAAGGTGGTGAATATGCCATTGCTTCTTGAATTTCAACTCCACGTTGTATAGCTGCCATAAGAAACCATCGCTGGGCTTCATCTGCTGACCAATCATAGACACCTGGTACGGGCTCATAACCTGGCAGTCTTTCTCTTTCATGCATGAAAAAGAAACGAGGATTCTCTCCTCCTGGAATTTCATATCGAACGACATTTAAACCAAGTCCATTTTCTTTGTCAAATAATAAATCTGCTATCTGATTCCTAACAGACTCTGGTGCTCTTCCCATAACAAATGCAAACCATGCCAAGTTGATACCAAAGCCACGAAACTTTTGTTGTTTCGCGGTGGCATCAATCATTACTGTTTCCTCAGTAGCACAGTGACATTTGTGGTTGCAGTCGTTGATAGTGTCGTTGGAAGAACACTCGGACAGACAAGGATCAAGACTCAGACTGTCACTGCCTACATAAGGTCCTGGATTCAGATTATAAGCTGTTACGAGAGCAGCGAAGAAAAAGAATGTGAGCAAGGAAGCAAAGGAATGTTTGAAATGTGCCATGTAAATTGAGCAAGCCCACACTAGAGCACAATGATGAGACGTCTTTTCAATCACTTTTTTTGTCAAAGTGTCCTCGACGGACCATGCGACCATTTGGGATATGACTGTATTGGTCCCTAGCAACGTCCAAGATATGCTGCCATTGCGCCTATTGGAAGAGAATGTCCCTGTTAATGTCCTGTCGACCAGTTGTATTCCACTCTTGAAGATGGGACTGGCTTTCCGAATAAATATATATATATATTCACATATATATATGTTTCCCTGTCATAAAGAGAGTGATTCACAAACTTTTCTAAAGCGCTACATTTGAATTTTTCCTCATGTCGTCATTTACATGTTTCTCGGTTCCACACCGTTCAGGAACCATAGTACAAGCGCCGAAACCACCTCCTTCTAGTAAATATCCCTTGAAAACAAAGAAATATGAAAAGTTGACCCACTTGCTTTCCGGTGTTCAAGAACCTTGTTCAAGTGTTTCTTTTTGTAATGGCTCCTTTTTGAGCTCTCCACAAAGACCTTTGAAGGTGTCTAAAGCCTTTGTAGAAGAACTGTTGTCAGAATTGAAACAAGGAGTAAATTCTAAGTTGTGTTTGCAGTTGCTTGTTCAAGTTATTGCTCAAAAGTGTTTTCTTGACATTCAGAAAGGAATCAGTTTGTTACAGTTGGTTTTAGAAAGAAATGTATTTACGGAGTATATCCAACTCGTAGAATTTTTTTACAATGTTAATATATATTGTCATTTTCTGTGGTTTGTAGCCAGTTTTGGTACAGAGAATGATTATTCTGATGAAAAATTTTCTTTACCCTGGTCTAACTTGTTTCAATGGTTGAAAGAAAGCGTGCTTCTCACGAAAGTAGATGAGAATGTAGAAATGTCAGCAAATCATTTTCGTCTTGTCTTGGAACAAATATTTGGTGTGTTCTGCACATTTTCCGTGGAGAAGCTCGAACACTCCGAAACAATCATAGAAAAGGAAGCAGCTCTGCGCTGCATTTTATCTTTCATTATTGATCCGCAAGGCAACGTGAGACATGAACTTGTGAAGAAAATGCCTGCAGCTGTTTGGTTAGAGTGCGTTAAAGTTTCTACCTATCTTTCGACGGAATTAGAGGCTCTCACTTGCTTTGTTTTATGTATCTATTTATCAGAAGAAATGGAACCTGAGTTCATCGGTGATTATTTGTCGATGAATGTCAAGATGGATGAGAATCGACTCAACTCGATAGGAGGTGAGAGATCGATTGTAGAATTGTTTACTCTAGTGCATTCCTTTAAAGCACGTCGCATTCTTTTTTCTATCATTCTGCATATCTTATCAAATAGGTTGAACCTTTCCGCTACGGGGTCATCATCACTTTATGAAATTCGAATGACAAATATTACTCAAAGTGTGCAAGAGTTCATAGTTGTTCTGCAAAATAGATTAGCAGCAGAAGCGTTTCCCTATGTATTTAGAAGATGTCCTCGCAACTTTGCCTTTGATGTTCTTCGACGTGTCTTTATCGACTCTATATTGTTCAACGATGAATTCCCTCATTCGATAGAGAAAGTAGACAAGCCTTTTGTAGTGGGATTTTTTTCAGAGTTGGAACGAACAGCAATAGAATATCAAGGAGTACATGTCACTCCAGAAGATGAAAGTATTGAAGAAGTAGAAAACGAGTTTTGGGTAACTAATCCTGTCTCTTCTGTTGTCGCAATGCCCTTTGAAATGCCTCATGAAATAATACAAAGACTTTTGTTATCGTCTTCTCCTTGGGATGCAAGATTTGGAGAGAGACATATTGCAGATGTGATTGCATATTCCTTGAATGCAGGGTCTGAACCTACTACATTATTGAATTTGTATAAAAGCTGGGTATCTGGAGCAAACAATCGGGAGGTTCATCGCTTGTTAGAATCATTAGCACATATTTTTCAACATATTTTTATTTTGTTTCGTGAACTTGGAAAGGAATCTAGACTGAGTCGTTGTATGAACCTTTCACTGGATTGGTATGTTGCTGTGAGCAGTTGCTGTCATCCAACAAGCGCCTTGGTTTCATCTATAATTCATTTCTTCGATTCTTTTCTAGACTTTTTAGTTGATTGGCGAGAATTGAGCGATATTAGCATTTTCAAACAGTGCGATTGTGTTGCCGAACTTGTATGCCTCGGGAATGTGAATTTGCGAGCAGATTGCATTTCATCGCTTGCCTTAAAGTCCTTGTCTCCCTTTGCACAATTGCTAAAAAGTATTTCTGAAAATACGCAAAATGAAAGGAATCTCCAGTTTGCTAATCGTCATGTCGAATGGAAGATGTGGAAGCACGTGAGATTGAGTTTGCTGTTTCTGTTGCATCTTAGAGGAATGCCTATCGAATCTTATTTACAAGATGTGGATCCTGCCATTCGCAAAATGTCCAGCTTCATACTCACTGAATTTCCCAACTCCGTACTTGTGGACCGTTCGCCTTCTCAGTTGATGGAGTTGATCTCTCATTCCGTCGAAAGTTGAAGGATTGCGTTGTTTCTATCGTTGCTATGAGCAATGAATGGGTGCTGGAATTTTATAAAAACACTGACTTTATTGGGTTGTTGGTGATGCGGGTTGAATCTCGTTATCCGTTTCGGTATTCGTATGATTGTTCAAGATGTTGTTGTTTGGAGGTATTCCATCCAAACTATAGGCAAGTCTTGGCGTAGTCATATCTTTTGACGTAGGATGAGGACTGGTAGTAGCACGTTTAGAATAGATTTTCCAGAAAATTAGGGCTGCTATTGCAATTATCAACAGAAAACCTGAAACACTAGTAACAACGATAATCACAATGATAGTGGTGGACAAATTATTGGAATGAGAAGGGACTGTCTCTAAGGCGCGTTCAAATGTTCCAAGTTGGCCACTGGCTACTCGCAAGAGAACAATGGAAGGAACATTGGATAGCTGTTGAAGAGGATCCCACGGGGCATTCTTTAGAGTATCTATTGCGGTAGTTGTTTGTCGAAGGTCCACTTTTGCCGCATAGATAACCGTCGTTTCCTTGTTCGACGCATGAGTCGGTGAATGGATGGCAACCAATCCTATTTCTTGCGTCAGCACGCCTGCATTGGATAACAGTTGTCCCAAATATGATTCAAAGATGATGTTCGTTTCACTAGTAAAGTTTACGGCGAGTAGATGATGCAATTGGAAAGCGCAATAAATATATTCTTCATGGCTATTCGCGGCACTCAACACACTGACCTGCGCAGGAGAGTTGGGATTAGGTGGAAATCGTAGAGTCCAAATGTCTCCGAGAATGCCACCATCTTCTGCTGAAGAGACTCCAGCGATGATCCACAGGTCGCTCCAATCGAATGCAGAAGATCCTTGTTTCCACGCAACCGCCTGATGAAAGGCTCGCGGAACAGGTGCTCCTGAAGAAGAGTTTGCCACAAGTTTGTTGTCCCAGGAACAATGACTTGTGGTACAGTTTTCCAAATCCAAAGTCCACAGATCGTTCAAGAACTGCAACGAATCGATAGAACAATTGCTGGACTGGGCTGTATTTTCACAGGTTCTTCCTCCAAAAACGTACATGTGAGAGCCTCGTAAAGTCGCAGTGTGACCGTCTCTTGCAAGTGGCAAGGCTCCAGACAGTTGCAGCCGTTTCCATAACCCTGTCTGAAGATTGAATTGCCAGAGGTCGTTGAAGAAACTTATTGTAGGTTCGGATGGAGTTGATTGGCTGAGTCGAAGCACGGAACCCCCAAAATAGTAGATATTTCCTTGATATTCGACAGCTGTTGCAAACGCACGTGGTTCTGGAGCCTCTGGTGGTTTGGCATAGCAGTTTTTAAATGGGGAAGCCAAGAACCAGTTCTTATCCACTATACTATATCCAAAAATACATGAAGAGTATCGAGGGAGCTGTCCTTGTGTTTGAATATTTGTTTGTCCTCCTAGAAAGTACACAATTTGGGTATTTGGATCGACTGTGGATGCCATTCCTTGGATGCAAGGAACACCTGGAAATGTATCGAATAATTGATGATTATGGTAGCAAGTACTTTGCGTAATAACTGCATTTTCATTTTCAACTCGAAGAGGGAATTGCCTGGAATGGAGCACCTGAAATTCGTTTACTGCCATGAAACTTTGATTGATACCTCCAAATGTGACGTAAATACCGTCAATTCCGGTTCCAGAAGCAAATGCTCTGCCTAGAACCATGGAGGGTTCCGTTGCGATGGTTTCTATGCCAAGCGTCTGTGTTTGGACTTGTAAGATGCCATTCAACATTACACCATCTGCTTGTTTTCCTCCATAAATGAGAATTCTGGCAGGCTCCGTTTGGTTGGCAACAACAAACGCTTGATGTCCGTATCGTGGTTCCATCATACTCTGGTCTGAAATCAAGTCCCAGCGCAATGACTCTGCACGCGTTTGCTGCGTGCCGCATAGTAAGCAACCAAAAATAAAGACATACGAATACAATTTAAATATAGATGTCATACTCGGTTGTAAAAGTTTAAATGCACTTGGGTCCGGTCATCACTTGTGTTGGCAAATAGAAAGAATGGCGCCCAAGTGTCTCGCAGAAATGAACACAATTCATGCGCGCCATGACGAGAGCATTTTTCTTTCCCAATCTCCACATCGATTGAGGAGAGTCTTTTCTCTCTCTGTACCGCCCTCGAGAATTTCCAGTTTTTCTACTATCCAAATGAGGCATCATTCTTTGTTATTCCAGTCGAGTTGCATTTTATTCAACAAGGGTAAAACATTAAAGAATGTAAAGAGGAGCTGTTTTCCGTCCAATTATCTATTATACTGTCAGAAAACAGCAGATGGACCCAAGGTGCTCGTTACTAGAAAGCTGATCGAACCTGCTCTACAGGAGATCAAAAAGGCCTTTCCTAATGTTCATCTTGATGTATGGCCCGAAGAAACAACTCCTATCCCACGAACAGTTTTACAGGAAAAAGTATGTATGACTTTAAAGCGAATAAACTTTTTTTGTTGAGTTGTCATAGGTTTCTTCCGGTGTCGACGGCATCATTTGTATGCTTACAGACAAAATAAATGGTGATTTATTGAAGCAGTCTCCTCAAAACAAGCTTAAAGTGGTTTCTACTATGAGCGTTGGTTTCAATCATATCGATATAGAAGCCTGCAGAAATCATAACATCAAAGTTGGCAACACCCCAGATGTTTTAACAGAAACCACTGCAGGTCTGCAAGTGCTTGGCTCACGTTGTATTTCTCATAATTGTAGATAGATTTGGTTTTGGGTTTAACACTTGCAACCTCTAGACGCTTTAGAGAGGCAATCCGATCTGTGGAGGTATTTCTGAGGTCCATTACTAGATATAGATCGTTTTATTTTGACATTTAGGAAGGCACTTGGGGGAGTTGGTCACCATACTGGCTTTGTGGTGTCGATGTACATCACGCAAAGGTTGGCATTGTTGGTTTTGGACGTATCGGTCAAGCAGTTGCTCGCCGTTTTTTGGGGTTTGATTGTACAATTCTATGTGAGTGTGGTGTATTTCTGTTGTTATTTATAGTTTCTGAGGGACTAGCAGATAATAGCAGATCGGAAAAGGAAGAGGGCAGGAAAATGGGCGCATCTTTTGTGGACTTGGACACCTTGTTACGAGGTAGAAGAACTTGTTTGTTGGCCCATTTTCGAATGACGCTGAACTTGTTGTACTATGGTAGAAAGTGATATCGTTATACCGCAGTGTCTTCTTTCTGAAGAGACGAGGAACATGTTCAACATGGATGCTTTTCGGAAGATGAAGCCCACGGCTATCTTTATCAATGCGTCCCGCGGTGAAGTTGTGGATCAAGAAGCTTTGTATCAGGTTGGAAGTGCAATTTGACTCGATGCATGCACTTATATTTTGTTTAGGCTTTGAAAGAAGGAATTATTCGAGCTGCTGGTTTGGATGTTTGTGTTCCAGAACCACTTCCTCCTTCCCATCCTTTGTTGTCTCTTCCGAATTGTATAGTTTTGCCTCATATAGGAAGTGCTTCCGTAAGTACTAGGGAGAAAATGTCTTATATGTGTGTGCAAGTAAGTCACTCGTGATATCTAAAGAGGAAAATAAGCCAGCATTTGTATATAGAATTTAATTGCGGGATTGCAAGGCCAATCGTTGCCTTTTCAAGTGTTGTGAGCTCTTTTTTTTTTTGGCGCGATTTGTCCTCCAAATAAATCTTTTTGTGCTCTTCTCACGTGTGTGGAGGAGGATTTGTGGAGTAATGGTGTGGTTATTACTATCGGATGGCCTTAGAAACAAGCAACACTGTCATTTCTCGCATTTCACAACAAAAGTGAAAAGAAAAACTTTATGCCAAACGAAACATTTGGTTATTCGTAGGACCTTGATTTGTAGTAAGCTGCAAAGGAGTATGGATCACGATGCTGTGGAAAAAGGTGGAGCTTTTTATGCAAGCGTCTCACGAAAAGAGAAATTAGATGGTCTATGGAGAAAACAGAGTTTGTATGCTTTTAGAGCCTTTTCTGACTCAGCCTTTTCTACTATTCTCTTCGAGCTCCTTTCAAAGGGACTTGTTTGTTTTCACTTGTCTCCTCTGTTGTTTGTTGGAAGTGAACTCTTCCTTGGTTCGTTGTTGGGTATGTTTTCTGTGGTGGCAAATATTATGGGTGTGGTAGAGAGACACACAGAAGAGTCAAGGATACAACAACAGCGACTGGAAACTGCGTCTGCACAACTGGTTGCTGAGTGGGAGTCACTGGAGAGCAATAGCGGACGTGTTGATTCGTTTGATGCACTGGAAATAGAAGAAATGGTTCACTGGTTGGAAGCTTTAGAGGAACTAGAAGGCCCTGGTGCCATAAAGTTTTTCCAGCGCATCGTTTTGGACGACACTGTAGAGAAACGAGCTACTTTGGCGCGTTGTCTTGGACGTTGTCAGACAAGAAGCAACATTGTATTATGCACCCTTCAGCAACTTGCTTTGAAAGATGCGAGTAGTGTCGTAAGGAATGCGGCTCGAAACTCCATAAAGGAGCTTATTAGAAACCAAGTAATACCCTCTCCTGATTTACTCGTACCGCACAACGTTGGGTTTGTCTCTGTGCTCCATAATGAACAAGCGCATTTGTCGGAATCCAGTAGTTGTGGAAAAGTACCTTTTCTGTTTGGAAAATTTCAACTTGGTACTTGTGAGGAACCAAAAAACAATGATACATATTTCGAGAGTTTATTAGAGAATAATGCAACGCCATTTGACCGCATGGATGTCTTAGACATTGTAATGTTTTGTAGCTTGAGTGGTGCTATTATAGGATTGCAGCTTTATTGTTTGTCGCACTCTGTCGATCTTCCCTTTCGTTTTGTTGCACTTGGATGGGTTTTTGGCGTAGGAGGTCTAATAGTATATCCTTATAGTGGAAAATTATGGCAGTATCTGCATCGAACTTCTTGGCTTCGAGCACTGTTCTCAGAACAGGCAACATTTTCATAGAAACAGAGGAGGAATAGCAGCTTCGTCCTTGTATTGTAAATAATATTATTCATGGATAAAGCGTTTTTAAACAATTAGACCAGTTTTTGCTTTCTAGAGCTATAGAAAGAAACATATTATTACGTTTGTCGGCATACTATTTCTAGATACGCAATGGCTACACGCAGTAGGAATGGTAAGTTGCTCGGATCGATCCATTTAAATTTTGGCGCGCTTTTATTGCAGAGAGACGAGTTGCCAGGCAAAGTTTGTCTCTGAACATGTGAATGAGATAGCATATGCCTACAACGAATGTATGTTTCTCTCTAGAAGAATACGGAAATAGGTATTTGCAGCTCGTCAAGTATGCTCGTGAGTTGGGGCTTAAAGTTTTACCCCGAAGTTGTCTCGACTATCCGAGCAATACGATACTGCTCGCAGACCTTCCACTGCGAAAGACAGGAAGAGTTGTGTCTGCAGTAGCCAGAGGAGGGATAATTCTACCTGTCAGATACCTCTTAGAGTGCCACGAGGCCGGTGGAGTTTTGCCAGTTGACAGTTTTCAGTGGCAAAACCAGGAATTAGGTTCCACTTGTACTCAGTCACTTTTAGAAGCTTCTAAATATTGGAGAAAGAGCAAATGTGCCCCTTTACAAGACCTTTTGGTGTATATCGTTGGTGGCCGAAGAGAAGAAGTGAAAAACCACCAAGCTATTATACAAGCTGGCGGGGGGCAAGTCGTCGAGAGTCAGCCCGAATCTTTGGAACAGCGAAAAAGATTTCTGGTGCTTTTTTTGGAAGAACAAGGTCCAGAGTATTCAAAATGGAGGGATATGTGTATTGAATATTGTTTTGCCTGTTGTTTCTCACGGTTGTTATTCGAGTTGATTATTATGAGAAGAATGCGCGATAGTAGACAGTATATTCCATTTAGCGAATGCATTTCAAACACTTTAAATATTTTAGGAAGAAATCTTAAGGAGGAAAATATCATGAAGAGAAGGAAAAGATCGGTCACTCTCGTATCTTCTGATTCGAGCTGTGCAAGAGGCCTACAGCCAGAACATCGCCGGGATAACCATCAGAAATTCGATTGCAATGATACTGCAGACGAAAGTATCGATAGTAACTTTACATGTAGTAATCATGACAGTTTGTCGGAATCTGCTGCTATCTCATCCTTGAGAGATTTGAACACTGAGTGCAATCACTCAGAGCAAGTATCCTCGAAATATTCCTCAGAATATATGAAAGATGAAGCTCAGTCAAGGCATGAGGAGTCTCTGGATACTGCCCATTCCATTCCTAGTAGTTGCTCCAACTCGGAGTCAAACCTTTCCAGCACTGATGACTCCAACACTGTAGATTCTATATTTTCTGTCATCGATAGTCTAAAGGTGTCTATTCAAGACACTCCCAAACATCTATTCGTTTACAATATCTTGCGGATCGCTCTAAGAAACATGGTCCGCAGGTATCACAGTAGCAGCAGCAGACCTTCGAGTTTTCGCAATGTTACTAGTCCATTCATTCATTTCTTTGAGCTGGAAAGTGCTGCTGATGTCATATCCGAAGATGCAAAATGGAATGTTCCTCTTGCAGTTGGAAATAGCGCTACGGAAGCGCAAAAAGCTTTGAGTAGCCATAGAAAAACAGAAAGACACTTTTCAGATGTTAGGCGCCATCGTTTACAGAAGATAGCAAAGCAATGGACCAAAGAAAAGGTACAAAGCTGGTCAGCTGCACAGATCACAGCGTGGATGAATCGTCACGTCAATGCCAATGCTTACTATTATCGGCATACCGATCCAGGAGATGGTGTCACTCAGTCTCTTGGAAAATGGGATGAAGAAGAGCAACAGTTATTCTTTGCAGAGGTAAATAGAGTTGGTTGAATTGTACTGGAATTTTGATATTTTTTTGCATAGTATGAGCGTTGGAAACGGAATGGTTGGCGGATAGGATCTTGTTGGGGCATTTTCTCTCTTGCCATACCTCGTCGTGTCGGTTATCAATGTTCCAATTTTTACCGAGAATGTATACGAGAAGGTGTTCTTCAAGATCCCACCTATGCCATTTCTGTTGAAGATGGTGGTGTCCTTAAACGTTTGCACCCAGAACTTGAAGATAAGAGTTTGAAACCACCTCCTGAAGAACTCAATCGCCTTTCGGACAGATGGGAATGGCCGGAAGTCAGGGAAATGGAACAGCAAGTCGATCTCTGGCTAAGAGAAATTCATCCGGAAATAGAGAGTCAGATGAGGAGAGAAGTAAGCTCGAACCGTCAAAGCTCAAACGTTACAAATCGGAACATTACCAGTGTTTTAAAACATCGTTCGACACTAAGAAAGAGAAAGAAACATTTGGAAGATCGAAGTGATCCTGTTGAATTTTCGGAGACAACTTTTGAATCCTCATGCAATGAAAGCAATTTTTCAAAGCTTAGACGCGAAGCTCCTGCTGTTTTTTCAAAAGAAACGGACAGCCCAGTTCATCGATTTTCATCCCATTCTACACGTCGAGCTCGACACAGCAGCCATCAATGTAAAGCGTCCACAGAAGAAAACAATCTGAAGCAGCAGTTTCAAGAACATGTCTCTCATTTTATAGCCAAGCCTTTTTCAACTCGAGAAGAACCAAAGCTTGTCATTTCTACATCTTCTCGGTATCCATCAGGTCAAAAGATTGAAAACATTATCCTCAAGTTAAAATCTGTCCGACGGACACAAGAGACTCGTGACTCTGTGAAAGAGGGACTAGAAATGTCGTTTGACTGCCAAAGGAAATCCAAAAGGGAAACAGCTTGTCGCAGTAGGAAGTGCACTGCTAGGAGGCTAGGAAGCATTGTCGTCTCAGTATCGAACGATGATTCTTATCAGGTGCCGTCTTTTAAGGAATGCATGTCGATAACAGACCAACAGTTGGCTTCACTGGATGAAAATGCAACGCAGTTTGATGAAGCAGATATTGCCTCTGAGCGTCCTGTTCGAGTATCCAAAGAAACCTTAGCCGTTCATTCTATGAGAAAGTTGCCATTTCCCTCGCTTTCGAGACTATCAACTTTGTTCGCTAAATACTCAAATGTGGAAAGCAGTTATCTCCCATTATACGAACTTGATGGCATCCTCTTGATGGACATAGTCGAATCGCGTCCAGAAGACTGCATCGAAACGATCATTTTGCAAATACAAAGGTATTTTTCTCAACAAGCTTACTCTTGTGAGACGGTTGCCCGTTTTCTGAAAGGGCTGCTAGAGTTGTGTACTACAAAAGGAATGCATCAATGGCATTTATTAAGGAATCTTTCTCAGTTTCCAATTTTGGACAGTATATTTCCGAGTTTACTCTACGTTTCTCGTTCGCAGCAAAGTTTCTTACTTGATTGTTACCTCTTCGCTCTAGAACTTGCTTTCCAAGGAATATGGCCCTTTTCTGTTTGTCATATAATATTTTTAGATGTGTTGAAGTTTTTGAGATTTATGCCCGACTATTTAAGCCAACCAGAAGCCAAAATATACCTTGTTATGAGAAAACTTGTCCAGGTATACGACGAAACTTGTCTCTCTAGGGCGGACAGTGAATCTTTTTGGAGCAAATTGAACAATTTTTTGCAAACTTGTATGTCTAATGGAGTGGAGTGGTTATGCTTGGAATCTTTACAAGATAAGATCGATTACTGTCTATTCCTTGTGATTCAATTTTCTGTCATCTATTGTTTCAATGCAGATTGCCAACCGATAAACTTTTCTTCTATAACGAATCTTCCCACAGAAGCATTGCCTAGTAATTGGGAAATAGTACTGGAACTTTTGAAAGCCTCCTACTCTATGAATGACGATGGCATATTCTTTCCGGAGAGCTCTTATTTTTCGTTGTATGCTTGTGCGTATTTATCTCTGTATTGGTGTCCAGATGATAGTTTTCTTGAGTGGTTACTTTCTCTTATGAACTCGAACTGGACACATGCGCTTGAATCTGGCAAACAAGTTGCTTCTTGTTGTTTTGATTTGCCTGGCTTTCTAAAGGAAAGCTTAGATAAGCCCACCCGAGGTCCTCCTTTTGTGGCATTTGCTTCCTACTCAAAATGTTACATTTGTCTCTGGTTTATTCGAACGCGTGTAGTTTGGTTGTATCAGTCAAGTCCAGCGACTCGGAAGCAATTTTGCTCTCAGTTGTTCATGTTTCTGGAAGATTCCGCTCCTCCAAGTCTGAACGCACTTTCTCCTTCACTTTTGGAGTCTTTTCAATGCGTTTGTCGTCATCTTAGCTGTCTCATCCTTTCATTGACGGGTATTTGTGACGACATTATGCGATTAAATGCGTTGAAGAAACTTTGGAGACCGCATTGGGAGGCGTTGCGGTTAGATCATTCTTGCTTACCTGTATTTTCATTGTTTCTCGATATCTTCAAGTTTACCTTTTCATCTCTTGCCAATCCTGATGAAAGTGCATCTCGTCTTGTGGAAGATACTTGGTTTTTCCTGTCCATAATCGGGAGAGAGTACAAAGAATGTTTCCAGGTTGTTGTTACAGAAAAGACCTCCGAGGACAGGGCTCTAGTTTTGAATGGATTGAAAAAAGATGTGCTGAGGAAACGTATGGCAAATTTAGAACAGCTCATCCACAAGTTTCTCATGATTATTCTCGATCGATCTTTAGCTATGCCAAAACTTTGTAAGACGATACTTTATTGCTTAATTCACTCGGAATTTTGTCTTTTCGAAGCTCATCCTTTGTTTCTCTTGTCGTGTCGCAAAACTATTCTTCATTTGGTAGATGGGCTCGTCGCTTTTTTATTGCAAGCAACCACTCGTGCCGACGAACCGATAGATGCAGCCAATGAAGAGGCTCTTTGGGATACTCTAATTCTTAGTGTAGATGAAGAAGGGCTTGCGTTGGCAAAAGAATATGGAATGAAAATGTACGCAATGCTGGCTCCTTTCTTTATTTGTATAACTCGTCGATTTTTGTCCTTTTTTTGTTTACAGTCAAGTCCTTGTTCATCATCGCAAGGTTCCGGATACTCTTCCGTCACGATGCCAGTTCCCACATTGGAAGACTGTAACTATATTGTCAAGTTATCTGCCGACCTTTTTTGTCTGTTGAACCGTTTAGGTATGATGAGTTGGAAGGAAATAACAAGGCTGACAATGGAGTGCAGTTTGAATGAGAATTATGCAAAGTCGACTGCTTCTGACTCTTTGTGGGCTGTGATATTGTCTTATCAACGCTTTCAAATCTTATTTTGGAGAAGAATTCTGGAGTCTGACATTCACAATTCTGTATTACCTGTTGTTGTCGTGTCTGAAGAATTCGATTTTTGTGTCATCATGACATGGTTCAATTTGCTATGTGGATGGGAATCTTATGCTTCTAGTGTCTTACAGCGAGAGTCTTGTATCGAAGACATGAAGTTTGGTGAAATGATCATTCAGAAATTTCCTCGTTTATCGATTTTTATTGAGCCAACCAATACTGAATCGAGTTTGTTGAGTCGCCTTGGAAACGATTCCTCGTCTTCAGGTCAGGTGGATATGTTGCGTAGTTGTTTGTTCGCATGGACTTGTCACCAATTGGAACGCGAATATCACTCTTCTTCACATGGATGGAGTCGTGAGTACCTTTCCATTATTCCTTATGTCGTTCGTCAAGTCATCCAAAACAGTGTCAACTTTATCTTGAAGCATTCTTCGGAGCAACAACGCTGTTTGCGTGCAAGCTATTTGGGTTTTGCTTGCAAAATTTTGGCAATTATGATATTGAAATGTCCTCTTTTATTACAAAGACCGAGAAGGGGAAGTTTATTGTTTCCTCTCATTGCGAATATTCGCCAATATATGGATCAGTTTGCAATATTTTTAGGAAACGATGGACAAAAGGCAACATTATCGCGTCAAATATTAGGTTGGATTTTGAAAGGCATAGCCAGTTTACCTTTTGAAGTTGATGCAGATATACAACGCCTATTAGTGGGCATCATACGTACATGTTTGAGTCAGTTACATAGTTCATCTTCCGTTGTGGAAGGACTTGTGGCGCATCACACCAAGGTACAACAAAGCACTTCAGATCTACAACTTGTGTGGGATGTTTGGTACTTGGATGATAGTGACCACCAGATTCGATTTTTGGAGAGACTACAAAAACTTCGAATGTGGTGTCTTCCTATTTTGAATTCCTTCATTCGTGTGGATGAAAGACCGGAAACAGTATCCACTAGTATACAAACATTGCGCAGCATATCCTATCTTTTGGGAAACTACGGACATTCGTTTATAGAGTCTACTACGTGGTTAAAGGGTTTGATACCTTGCTTGCATTCGGTGTGGAAGGTGTTGATACGTAGCGAAATACGCATTCGAACCGAAATTTATAAATTGCTGGACAGTTTGTTGTTGTTTCCTATCCACGGAATACCAGAACTTTATCAACTCTATATTACTTTTTATCAACTGGTGGGATATTATATTTTGAAAGAGATGGCCCAGTCTATCAGCCTCAGTGCGATTCGAAAGAACTTGAAAAGGAAAATTGACCTCGTATATCATACTTGTTGGCAGCAACTCGTCAAGGAATTTGTTCCCAATTCCGAAATCATCGCCAACAGTGAAAATGGCGGTGAAAGACAGGTTTATACTGTTTTTACTAGTCTCATCACCGAAGAGCCAGTTCATACTGGTCCGCGTACTTGGAACAATTGCTACGAATGGAAGGCACTAGACGACTCTCATCTCGGTTGGTATGTCATTCGACACTTTATCCAGCGATATCCCAACCACACACTTGCAACAGAGTGGATAGAATATTTGTCCAGTTTCGTAAGTCATTTCGAGGAGAAAAGAGCAAACATGATAAGAAAGCAAGTCGTACAACTTGCTTGGCTTCGACGGCATCCACATCTCCAATTTCTCGGCCATTTTCGGCCGTAGAAGAGTTTTGTTGTGTGAAGAGACGATGAACGAAGATGGATACTTGCCTATGTTTCTAGAGAAATCATGGGGAGAAGCAGCCAATGAAGATTTTCTATCTTTCTATGAAGCTTTACTTGCTTATTCTGAACCTGAGTTTTGTAAAAGTCAGGCAAGTCCTGTTTTGTGAACTAGAAATAGTCATTCTTATTAGGGTGCGTGGACAGGACCCCAATCAGTCCGATTTTTGGTACCAGTGGAAACAAGAAGGAAAGAGATTGTTGCCAAGTGGAGCTTTTCATTCGGTCAATGACACCTTGGTGAATAAAAAGGGTTCGTTTTGGGTGGAGGAAAAGGATGGGATTGGAGGTAATACGAATAGCGTTGATTTTATGCATAGAAGAAATTCTAGAGCGGAATGGTGGTTGACAGAGAAAAGGGACGCATGTCGATGGAAAAACGTTGGGTTATCACAAGCACAGTGCAAGTCTCCCGAATACTTGCGGTCGGATGGAGTTTGGGGTAGAACCACGGAACAAAGTTCATGGGAAGATTCCAACGAATCGTTTATGACTCTTCCTCTATGTATTTTAGAGTTTATGAGAAATGTGGGTCGACCAGTATCCGAAGAGGAAATTTTGGAAGAGGCGCGAAAGAAATATTCCATTTTGAGAAAATGGGATGGCAGTCGTTACAAGGAGAATCAGATACGTGCGGTGAAAGGAAGTTTATGTTCCACCGGTATTTTTAAAAAGGCGGAGGACAATGGCAAAGAATGGGTGGTGAATGAAGAAGCTGCGAAGCAATATGAAGCAAAAATGGCACAAAAACATGCCAGTTTATGGAGAAAAGGACATGGTTGCGGTGTGAAGAAAGGAGGAGGAGGAGGATGGCAGAAGAGAAGACTTGGGCAACAAGATCATAGACCAGGAGATGAAAAAGCTGCCATTCCGTGGATACCGGATGATGATGATGATTGTAGTTTGCGTGAAAGAGAAGAGACTGCTTGTTGTGCCCAATGGAGGTGGATTGCGTCCATCTCCAACGAAATGAGAAACAACCCGCGTTGGTTCAAGTGCTTTGACAATCCTTTTGCAGGTAGTAGACCTTTTTGTAGCTTGAAAGAGTTGGAAGATGCGTTGGGTACGGAAAAATTGATGCTCGTGATGCAGACGTTTCATTGGCTGACCAACCAGTTGCCGCAACGAATGTGCCCTATTACTCCTAGTAGTAGCAAGACGAAGAGAAGGCCGAGTCTGTTGTTTTCCACCAACTAGAATTGGTTGGCCGTGGAGATGCGCGTGGAATAACAAAAAAGCATGGATGCTTTGTTTGCAACAAAGAGGCATATGGACCGTTGGATGCACATACCATCCATTGTGTAATAGTATTGTAGGTTGGATTGGATGAAACTTTTTGTACCAATCGATGTTGTTGTTGTTGTTGTATGTGAAATAAAAAGGCGATGAATACAAAAAGGAAGGACTCACCCTCTGGCAAAGAAAAAAAACGCAAGCAACATCCCGCAAGCAAAAAGACGGTAGTGAGAAGGATGGGATTCGAACCCACGCCCTTTCGGATGAGAGCCTTAATCTCACGCCTTAGACCACTCGGCCACCTTCTCCAACTTGAAATTCATGGGAGTCTATTCCCATTTTCAATTGCTCCTACCCACCAAGCAACCACAACCACACAAAGGCAACAAGAAACCAAACATTGAATGACACAAGTCTCATGGCAAAAAGAGAGGCATTTACAAAATTTCCAACTCGTATCCAAAATCTATCCTATACTTGCTATGTTTGTTATTACCGCTCACAATCCCCAGTTAGTAATCCACGGACGCTATTGGTACGACTATCGAGAATAAACGTGCATATTTCTCGGATCACATCTCGCGAAACATCGCAAGCGACGTCTTGTTGCAATGCGTATTGAAATAACAAATTTTGCGCACGTTGAAAAATGCTCTCTCGATGAGGCCCAAAAGAAGAATGTGCATCATCCTCTTTGTTCAAGAAAAGATAGTCAAAACATCGTTTCATCCATTTTCGCTGTGGATGGTTGCCTACTTTTTTCCAAATCTGATGGTAATTGAGGCATCTTAGACGAGGTGGTGTTCCTGTTACCAAACAAAAAGGTGGCACGTCTCTACGTATTGCGGACATTCCTTGGCGGATGAATCAGCTAAGTTGTGCCGACCAACGCTTACCTCCTATCATAGCACCTCGACCAATTCGTACAAACTGATGCAACGCACAGTGTCCTCCGATAACCGCAAAAGGAAACACTTTGACGTGCCCTGCGATAGATACATTGTTGGCCACCGTCACATGTTCCCCGATCCAACTGTCATGCCCTACATACACGTTGGACATCAACAAAACATCGTCCCCGATGACCGTCTTGTTGCTCCAACTGGTACCTCGTTCCACTTTCACACCTTCTCGTATCTGACATCGGTTTCCGATTTCCAAACTCGTTTCTTCTCCTTTGTATTTCTTATCTTGCGGTGGATATCCCAAAACTGCAAAGGGGTATACCGTGCAGTGGTTACCAACTTGGGTGTTGGAATCCACCAACACATGGGAGTCGATGCGCACGAAAGAACCAATGCGACAGTGCGAACCAATCTCTGTAAACCTACCAACTCGCGTATTCTCTCCGATAACTGTGTTGGCGCCAATTCTACAAAAATCATCGAGTTGCACGCCATCCCCGATGCGACAATTTTCAGCAACCTGTGTGTACAAGTTGCGACGGATGAAAACAAGAGTGGGATATTCAAGAGTAGACACCAGGGAAGAAGCAAGTCGCGTGGTTTTCCTGGGCAGCGCTCTCGTGCACCAAGAAAGAATAGCCCAAGACATACAATCCCTAGGTCACCCAACCCAGCCTCGTTCTATTCGAGGAGGCGCATTTTTCCCGAAAGAGCATTGTAAAAGGTTCTCTTGTGGTTCCAAGGCTTGGAGTAGTATGTGCATCGGAAATTGGAATTGTTTCACATTGGAAAGAAATAGTTTGTTGTTGTTGTTGTTTGTATGGATAACTTTGCGGAGAGAATCATATTCAATATTTATTAAAAAGCAAGGACAGTTTCCACAAGAAAAGGAGGGAGAACAGAGGGAATGGCCCAGTTGCGAAAACCCGCCAAAACAATTTTTGGTCTCATTTGAATTTCAAGTTGGATTTTCTTTCGCGATGAGTACCAGTTCGAGTTCATCGACGATAAGAAACGAAGAAGATATCCCATTGCAACCCGAACTTTTACAAAGTATTCTAAAGTTGGAGAAGACAGAGTATGGAGGAAGACAACTGAGTCCAAAGAAAATGGGGTTGAATGCGTACAAAGAGGTGAGTGCTGTTCTTTGGGTAGAAAAATGACAACAACAATTGTCCTGACAACACAATGACTAGGCCTTAAAAAACAATAGAGTTCCTTCCCTCTTTTTCTTTCGAGGTCCTGCTATTGCAGTAGCAGTTGCCGGAGACTGGACGGATTGGCATACGATTCCATTGGAGAAGGAGCCTATTTCTGGTATATGGGGTGTGATATTGGATGTTCCATTAGGTGTTCATATTTACAAACTTGTGGTTGACTTTGCTACAGAAGAAGCAATGCAAGAAGCATCTTCACAAGGATGGCAGCCTGTGCAGTCTGAATTCAACAGCAGTATGGTTTTAGAAAGTCCATACATGTTGATAGAAATTCAGACTCCTCCAGCTCCGAGAGGAATGAAAAGGGTTGTTTCTATTGATTCAGCTTCTCGTTCTCCTATCACTGAATATACACTCAAGAGTGATGGATGGGTAGTCGCTGCAGCTTGTCTTGCTTGTGCTATTGGTATTGCATCTCAAACTGTCCATGCAGCAAGAACTGCCGATTATAACACGCTGAGCAATCATAGCCTACCTACGAGTAGTAAGGTATTTCAGACTCCGATGCCCACCAGAAATTCGGCAGTTGCTTTGGTTTGTTCTCTTTATTTACAGTTTACTAGTACGTTTCTGCTTTATATTCTTATGATGCAAGATTATGGCTTTCTTGCCATTTTTCTATTTGTCTTATTTGTTGTTTCAATGGCACTTTATATTACATCAACTGCATTGGATGGTTTTATCGCCAAGGAGTTTATCCACAAATATCATTATCTGAGTGCTTACATCATTGGAATGTTGATATCGGATTTATTAGGAGTTGTGATAAGTTTGGTCAACGCCATTTTCGTCTACGTATTTGTATGGCTTAAGCGAGGACAAGTACGCATCCGGCAGAGCTCGAAACGCATTTTGACATATTGGATATTGGCAGTGTTGAGCTATTTTTTGGCGTCTTCCTCTTTGTCTGTTCGTGCACCATTCGTATCTACCGAAAATCCTTTACATTTTCAAAGCACTCGCATTCCAGGTGCTTTTGAAAATCATCATCATGGACTTTCCTACAGTCCGGAACCTACATCCAACAGCATCGTGGGATTGTTGGCCAATAGTTTGGCTATTGTGTTGTCGTTGCTCATGGAATGTTTTCTGGTATTTGGTTGGTTTTCCAAGGAGCCTCATCAGAAAGTGCTTGGAATTGCGTTCCCGATATGGTTTGGTATTACTGCTGCAATATATGTAGCAGCAGCAGGTCTGGATATTCGTTCACTTGTACAGGCTGTTCATTATTCTCAAGTTGCATTGAGATATTCTTCTATTCAAGCATTGATCGCTTTGGACTTGGTTGGTGCTGCAATATTGATTGTACAGACGGTGTTGTGCATTGTTTGGAAAATACCGTTAGGTGTCCAATAAAAACGATGAATGGAAAACGCAATATCTTTTATGGATACGTTTTCCAACAACTACTATACCTTTGGACGAGATAATATGTTTTCAGGGATAGATGGATTGCAATCATTTCCTAGTTGGTTGTTGATATTCCTAGCGTTGGTAAAAAACAGAGGTAGATGGAGAAGAATTCCACCGGAAAGCAAGGGAAAAGCTGTTGCTTCTGTCCTATCCCAAATTTGTTGGGTTATGTAGTATTCAAAACTTACTTCCCATCCAGCCACAAGAGGAACCACTTTGTGAGCTACCGCATAACTCAAACGAGAAAATATCCTTTCATGTAGCAAAGAAAGGAATGCAAAAGAGGAATCGTACCACAACGATTGCGACGAACTGGAATCATGTTGCTGTCTTATTGGACGATTCGTATTGTCATTATTATTCTTCTTCGTAGGATGATTATCGTCGTCGTCATTATTATTATCATGTTCCATAGGCAATTCATGTTCCGACGGAATCCATCCAAAATATTGTGCAATTTGTTCCGATAATCTCGGCTTCATACCAAATTCCTTGATCAATGGGATTTCGTCCTTTGCCAAGTTACCTAGAAGCTTGGCTTGTTGTATGGCTTCATATAGTCCTCCATACATATCCACCAAACCAATATTCAAAGCATCTACTCCACTCCATATCCTACCACGAGCTATCTTCTTCACATGTTCCAAATCCAACTTGCGACCTTGACTCACTTTTCCTACAAAGTCTTCGTAGCACATATCCAAAAATTGATTGGCTCGTCGTTGCATTTCATCGTCCCAATCTTGCAATAAAGATGACCCTGCAAATGTGGAAGCATGCTTTCCAAAGACTGGAGACTCGATGGAGACACCCAACTTTTCGGCAGCTTCTTGCAAGACAAAGCGCAAAGTAAATGCACCGATCGAACCCGTAATAGTCGTTGGCTGAGCAACGATACAAGTACAAGGAGCAGCAGAAAAATATCCACCACTAGCAACAACATCACCAAAAGAGGCAATCACTGGTTTCACTTTCGATGCGGTTTCCACGGCATGATGAATCGTATCCGATGCAACGTAGGAACCACCACCCGATGAAATGCGAAGTACGATCGCACCTACAGTATCATCTCTCACTGCACGTTCCAAAACGGAGCATAATCGTTTCGATCCGCCACTGGAATCATCTCTCATAATACCTCCCACTAAGTGTACGATCGCAATGGAGGAGGGCGAAACCTTGGGAGTATCTTTCTTATCGGTCGATGAGGATTGTTGTTTTCCCTTTCTTATTCTTTCTACTTGTTCTCGGGCAGAGGCAATAGAATCTTCCATTTTCATTTCAAAGATATAATCTAGTAAACGTACGCGCTTCAACTTGGTATCATGAAAACTTGGATCGGAACTACTTGCTAGAGAAAGAGAAAAAGAGAGAAATAGGGTTCCATTGAATAACAAATAATAACAAAAACAACGAACCTTTGGTGTCTTTCGAAGCATTGGATAAAGTAATAAAAGGAAGCGTCGAAGCATTGGCAATTACGGTGTCGGCATATTTCAAATATTTATCCAGCCAAGGATCCTTTCGACGTTTCTCCTTTATTTCTTCTTCACTCATTTGAGACACTTGTTGAAGACAAGATTCCAAGTTTTCCAACAATAGTCGCTGCTCCATCCATTCTTTGTAGTGAAATTGCGAAGCTTTGTCAGGATTCATTTCCCATGGAAACAGGTCCAAAAGCCTAGAGATAATATTTCAATACCAAACCAGCTAAAGATAGTTATTCTATGAAAATACCTTAAACAGGACTTTACAAAGCTTCCTGCTGCTTCCAAGGTGTTGGACGAGGTACTTGAAACCTTGGCATTTTGTAGTTGTTCCACAGTCGATAAACATTCATCTACAGCTATTATCCTGGCAGCAGCTCGAAGACTCTTCTTTGCATCCACTTTTTCTTTCACTAGTTTCATTGCATCGTTACGGTAGGATAAACCTTGGATAAGTTGCGACTCAAGAGACTCTTTGGCGGTGAAAGGTGCTTCATTCATCCAAGCCAATACTTGTTCTGCAGATAAATTTCTACTCTCCGCAATATCTTGCACCATTTTGTTACCGAAAGAAGACAAGAGAGCTTCCAACTGTTCGCGTTGATAATCCGTTAGATGCGTTTCGGTAAAGGTATTGGGAGCATTTTTGTATTCATAACGAGCCAAAACTTTGGGAGAGATGCCAAGCTGATCCAACAATTTCCGGATAAATACAACATCCGCACTTAATCCGACCAGGCCCAAACTACCTGACGGCTGCATACGAATATCTTCGCAAGCACTAGCAAGGTAATATAAACTAGTTGCATTCCCCATCAACTCACCAAAAGTATCCGTATAAAATATGGTTGGTTTCGCATCGTTGCTTATTTTTCGAAAACGAACAATCGCATCTCGAATGTCCTTGATGACTGCTAAACCCAAGGAAGAATTGGAAAGATCATCAGCGTGAGCAATAAGTGCGGTTATTCGGGGATCACTAGCTGCTTTATCAATAGAGGCAACTAGTCTTCGAACAGATACCTGCATAGTTTTCGTATAGATGAGGAAGATTTTCTAAACGTAGCCTTACCTTGGGCTTGGTTTTTCCCCCACTCTGCGCAGCTTGCAGTAAAGATTCTCCAGGAGAAGGTTCCTTCTCAACAATAGTGATATTAGATAAATCGAGATCGAGAACACCGGTTCCTAACTCTTGCGGAACTCGATTTTGAAGGTTTCTATAGAAAGAGTGTGCGACATAAAGGGAACCTGCAGTTGCCAAACCCACGACTGCAAGTGTAGTTCTTACACCACGACCCACAAACTTGGTGGCTTTCCAAGTTCCTGAAGCAATACGACGAAAACTCATATCAGATGAAACTCATTCTAGCCTGAAAGAAAATCCAATGATTGGCCACAAACTTGCGCGAGATAATGGAATGCAAACAACACTGCGCACTTTATCATTAGCAAATCGCATATAATACTGCAGCAGGTTTGCTCCAGGAAATAACTGAGAAAACTGAAAGCAAATGGAAAAGGAAATTTGAAAATATTGCAAACAAATACAGGTGGAGTTTGTAGGAAAGAAACATGGGCTCTTGTCATTGTGAAAAGTGGATTTCGACTTGTTTCAAAAAGCAAATCACCTCAGGCAGCATCTTATTCTATTTGTCGAGAGCGAGAGAGAGAGAGAGAGAGACGTTTTATCATTCTACGCCAAGTTGTAGTAAAATAACATTGAGAGATGTGCAAAGAAAACCTCGAAGAATTAGAATTCCATTTGGGCTAGTGACATCGTGCGATTAGAGAAATATATTATATCTCGATGGAACCGAGAAACTCAGTCATGGATTCTACTTCATAATAATACGATGCCGTGCAGCTTGAGAAATGAGCTCGATATGTTTACAAAACATTCATCTTCTGAGGGAAGCAACCCTTGGTATGTCACAACTACTCTTCATTCCAGTAAAATGACAAGCAAAGTTCACTCTGGTTTTGAATATAGACACTTTGTGTTATTTGCAAATTATCGCCGACGGGTCTTCACTTGTCGGTTTTCTCGACTCTTGGTTAGCCCTACCTTGCTGAGAATGCTTTCCATGTCCAATCCCTAAGAAATAAAACTTGTTCAGTAACTTGTCCACAATAGAAGAACAAACTTTCGTACCACAGCTTCATCTGTTTCCACTCCAATTTGTTCACATAGCTCTTTGTACTTCATATTGGCGTTTTCTGAAATGGCATCCAGTATATCCTTAGCCATTCGCTTTCTCTCCTTCCATTTGGATACGTTATATAACATATTTTGTTGAAGCTTCTTCCTTTCTTCCGGGTCCACTTGCTGTATACCGGCAGAAAGGACTTGAAGCTTCTCATTCAATTGCTGCAGAGTGGATTCTAATTCATCTTTCTTGTTTCTTGCTTCTTCCACTGTCATCTGTGAGCTCAGGTAATTTACCTCCTTTTCCAGCTCTGATACTTCCGTCGTAATACTTGCATATTCTTCTTCTTTCGACTTTAACTGCTCGTCCATCTCCTCCACTTCTTTCTTATCTGGTATCTCAATAGTGTCCTGTCGAAATAGGTATATCTTTGCCTTTCCATATTCCTTCACTGATACTACTTCCTTTTCGACTAGGCTAGCTAGAATTTTCTCACAAGATGCCTTCTTTATTCCTTCTTTCGATAGTGCATCCACAATGTTTTGAACGCTAAAGGGTCGATTTTGCTGTTGTTCTTTTATACGTCAAGGAATCCTCTCCATTAAACTCTCACTCACCTGTTCTAAAAACCGCACAACCGTTTCTTCCTCGGCAAGGGAGTTGTTACTTTTCCGTTTACTCATCCTTGACCAATTCTTCAAGTGGCGACTCCCTTTCTAGTTCCCCAGTCGTGGTGGGCATTTTGAGCAGCGGAAATTTTGGCGCCAAAAAATCAAGTCGCATTTTTCCTACGAAAAAGATTGAAGATTGGAGAACGCGCGCGCTCCCCTAATGGCGCAGGGATTCAAGGATTGGCTCAAGGAGGATGCCGAGTTTTCTGATTGGTTTTCGCCTTGTAAGGCTGACAACATATACCTACCGATAGACACAGGACTTGATGACCTCTCCAAGGAAGCAATATGGTCAGTTTCATCGGCCAAAATTGGAAACGGTGTTGAAAAACTGAGAGATGGGAAGGTGGATACGTTTTGGCAAAGCGATTCCACCCTTCCCCATATTATCAATATTCAGTTCAACTCGAGAAAAAGAGTTTCGGAAGTAAGATTATTTCTAGACTATCGCTTTGATGAGTCGTACACTCCGCAGAAGATAGCCATTCGAGCGGGCAACTATTTTCGTGACTTGGAAGACGTTTTGCACAAAGAGCTGGTTGAGCCGCAAGGTTGGGTACGCATACCGTTGTGTGAAGAAGAATTATCGGAGTCACCGAAAAAGCTCGTTTCTTGTCTGAGGGTAGCACTGTTACAAGTCGTGATACTTTCCAACCACCAAAGTGGGAAAGATACGCATGTGCGGCAAGTACAAGTTGTCGGACTCAAGGATAGGGAAAAGGAGAAGCTGTTTTATCAACCGAGTTTTCAAACTGTAGATTTTTTGTGCTTTCAACATTTGAGATGATGTCCTAGCTGCTCATTTTCTTCCATATTCCGGAGAATCGTGGTATACATTTCAGGATAGAAGTCGCTTTGTATATTTTTATATGGCATAATTTGTTTGAATTGCTACCATTGTGTATGTGTTTTATTGTTGGAAATTCCCGTATGCTTTTATTGTGGAATTTTGACAATAATTTCATCGAGTTTTTATGAAGCTCATTTTTTATGATTGGAAATAGTCGGATATTACCAAAAAACAAGTAAGTGCGTTTGCTTTGGATTCGAATGAAACGTCCGTTGAGGAATTTTTCAAGTTGACATTGGAAACAGCAAATAGGATTTTCCACTTTGTAGTTGCAAGTTATCCCTGCAATCATAAATAGTAGCATCTTGCGACTTTTCCTTTCTTTTTGAAGGAGACATTTCCACCAACTTTACTTGTGGTTGGGATGTATTTTGATAACCACCACAAAGCATTTCCAGAATAGGTTTCTTTCGTTCATTCCAAGCCGAATTGAAGCTGTCGATATGAAGTATGGAAACCGTCACGGTTTCTTCCAAAAAGTTTCGCAACACCAAATATCCATCCCATATCTACAAACTTTTATCCATCGAGGAACAAACGGCGGTGACAAGTTACTTACCTCCATCGACCATCCAACACTTAATATTTGATGCAATTCTGAACTCGTCAAAAACAAGGTATCTTCTTTTTCCTCCAATTTGTGGACCAAAAAGTGGAAACAAGAGTTGCCAGACATGGTTGTATCGTTGAACAAAAGAGACGGTGGAATTCGTATGCTCAAATATTCACCGCTATCGTACAAAAGTTTATCCAAATTTTCCATACACCACTGTTTACAAACACTTTCCGCAGTTGGCAATACGATGTCGTTTAATATGGACATTCTTTGGTCGACATTTCGATATATTCTCCAAGGAGTAGCCATCGAAATCACGTGAATACCACGATAACCAAGTTGACGACAAATATCTATCAAACTTGGACCTAAACTACAATCCAACCATCACATAGGAGAAGTTTACATATGTATATAGACAAACATCTTACGTGTCATCGTGAAGACCGAGTATCGATGGATAATACTTCCACCACTCATAAAATGCGTTGCTGGCATTTCTCATCCAATCCATCAATAAGGATTCCGTTTCAAAATAAAGAAATTCCTAAAATATGTTTGTGTAAACTTTTCGTCGACATTTCACAAATACACCACCACTTGCATTGATTTCTTGATCAACTTCTGCAGAACAAACTCGTCCTTCCATGAAACATTTCCATGCCAAGAAATTAGCATCTAATACGAGTTGATTATCTATATCCAGATGTATATTTATATGAACTTACGAGGAGAAGACTGCAGATTTTCCATCCAAGAAGCACCAGCTTGTTCCAACTCGCGCATCCAATGCCTAGCGTTGAAACCTATTTGACCTCCCAATTCCTACCAACAACAATATAAAGAGGACTTTTTCGACTGCTTCCTTTACGTACTGGATGGATGAAACCTGCTTTAAATAAAGACTTTAACATTTCCACTGTAGGACGGTCGTCTTTCTCGTCTAATAAAGGTTTGAGCAACAGTGTACAGTTACTACTTGTGGGACAGTGCAACAACAACTTCATTGTATTCACATCTGGCTTCTTCAATACCATAAAAGGAGTTATTACTACTCTTTCTGACCAATCTCTATTCCTGTTCACAGACTCTAAAAGACTGTCCAAAGCAGTGACACTTTTGAGATCTGAAGAATAAGCAAGGAGTTACATAGTAGTGAGTGTGTCAACTTGAACTTACTCAAGGCAGCGCTAGGAATATCCAGCAAGTGATCTAAACCCCAACCTGACGACACTAGAGCTACCAACCTACTCGTTGCTACCAAGTTATTCGTGACACTACTCCTGTGAAGATATCTATGATAGTACAGACTGCTGGAAGAAAGCGTATAAACTAGAGAAATGAGAAGAATACAAAGCTTCCAAGCAAACAACACATACAAACTGCAAAGAGAAAGAAAAAGTTGGCAACAATAAAAGCTCTACTATATAAACGTCGATGTCGTCTCACAAGTCTTCTCCAAAAAGGTTGCATCTCAACGGTTTTATTATTTCACACAAAAGTCATCGTTCAAGCAAAATAATTCAAATTTCCCTTCTTTTTGGCTTGCACTTGTGCAATGCCTTCTACAAAGTCTTCATGAACTATTTCCGTTCTATCAGCTCTTAGAGCAACCATTCCAGCTTCCACACAAACTGCCTAAATTTTCTCTCAATAACTTACTTTACCTAATAGGCACAAATATTACCTTCAACTGGGCACCATTGAAATCATCCGTACTACGAGCCAACTCTTCAAAATTGACATCCTGATAAAACAACATAAAATATACACAACTCGATCGAATAATGAGAGAAACTTACAGGATGAACATTCATCTTTCTTGAATGAATTTGAAGAATACGAGCTCGAGAACTTTCGTCCGGTAAAGGAAACTCAATCTTCCTATCAATTCTACCCGAGCGCATCAAGGCGGGATCTAATATATCCACTCGATTCGTGGCAGCTATAACTTTAATATTATCATCGGAAGAAAACCCATCCAACTGATTCAAAAGTTCCAACATTGTTCGTTGAACTTCACGATCTCCAGAAAGTTCAGAGTCAAATCTTTTGGTTCCTATCGCATCCAACTCATCGATAAATATAATAGTAGGAGCTTTCTCTTTTGCAAGGGCAAAGGCATCTCGAACCATCTTCGCGCCATCTCCAATAAACCTAAAAACTATTCAACACTTAGACAACCAATTGAAGAGAATTCCTACATCTGAACCAACTGAGGCCCTGCTAACTTTAGAAAAGTGGCGTTGGTTTGTGCTGCACAAGCCCGCGCTAATAAAGTCTTCCCAACTCCAGGTGGACCATACATAAGAATTCCTAAAACATAAGATAAATAATACCACAAAAGAAATATTTTTTTACCTTTGGGAGGACGAATCCCTAACTTGTCAAACCGCTCTTTGTGGGTCATAGGAAGTACAACTGCTTCCACTAACTCCTATACATTATTATTATGATTATTATTCAACAAAACTTAATGCAACTACAAACCTGAATTTGTTTATCCAAGCCTCCAACTTCACTGTAATCTTCTGTGGGTTTCTCGTCAACTTCCATAGCCTTTACCCTCGAGTCATATTCTGGAGGTAAGGTTTCCAGTATTAAATAACTGTCTTTGTTCACTCCGACTAAATCTCCAGGCTGCAATAAAGAATAAGCTTCATTCGCTGGCTTAGTTTCATATACAAACCTTGAGCTTCTCGGGTTCAACCAAACCAATGACAGGCAAATAAATAGTCTGCCTTGTCGAAGTCTTTATGACTGCTGCTTTACCACGACGCTGGGAGTCTAAATCCATACTATGTCCTTCGTCCTTCCAGTAAAAGTTCAACGACTTGAACTTTGGATGGGAAAGCTCCCAAACTTACTTCTTCATCCGCCTTTTCTTGGTCTAGCAATTCAACCACGTTTCCCACTAAATAAGGAAGTTGCTTATTTAACTTTATCTTGTCCTGATTTTCTTTGATTCTTTCCTTCAACGTGCTTTGTTCGTGTTGCAAACGTTGGTTCTCACTTCTAAGAACCTATCAAGCCTCTCACAAACCTTTCACACAAACAACAACTAACAACCAACCTTCACTTCTGACTCTAGTAATCTAGCACGCTGAATGATTTCTTCAGTTGAAGCATTTTGAAGTTCAGCAAGAAGACTTTCTGTGGCTGCTGCATCATCCGCCATTTTTTCGTACTGCCCAATCAACACAGAAAATAGCAAAACTGAAAAATTTCCTCAACGGATTTTGACCTATGCAACTTATCTTAAGGAGATAGAAACAACAACAGGAAAGCATAAAATGGAGTAGGGAATCTATTGCTTCATAACAGACTAGACCAGAATAATTATATAGGATATGGCCGAGAGGAGTGCAAACTGAAATCGCTTTATTGAGACGAACAACCATCGACTAGCTGTTTTGAGAAAAGAGGCCTCTCATGAATAGGTTGATCCAACACACAACAAGGATTTTAATACTAACCGACGTGTTGCATAAATAAGATGTCTTCTACGACGCGTCATTTTGTAATATCACTGTAAAATTTCAGCTTCTCGGTGTTATTTGATATTTAAATAAGTAGATTCCTATAAGAATCTTATGTGCCGATTTAGCTCAGTTGGCTAGAGCGCCAGGCTTTTAACCTGGTGGTCGCGGGTTCGAGAGTAAGCGAACATCCCGCAGTCGGTGAAAACATTTTGTTTTCTTTTTGCTTCTTATTATAGAACCTGTCTTAAGTGTCCGTATTAATATTTTCTATGATCTTGTGCTTCGAAGGTTCCACCAGTGTATACACTAGGTTTTTCTCCTAGAAAATACCAAGTATAGAATATTCTTGATTGTACGAGTGGTAGAAAATAACAAAACTTTACAAATATGAGTGCTTCTTCGATTGGAAGGAACAAGTTATTGCTTCTTCGCTGCTTTTTTTTGCTTTCAGTATTTTGCACTTTTTGTTTAGTTCGTAGTCTGGAATGGAAAGACACGAGTAGGTCAAGGTGAAGACTTGTAAAAGAAGCACTGTTGAAGACGACCTTACATAAGAAATTACCCAGGTTTGGTGTATCACGCTTCAGTTAGAATTTATGTTTTTGTCGCTGCTTCGTATGTGACATAGTATCGAAACAACGAATTATAGTGGAACAGACCTTTGGAGACTTGTTTGCGAGTTGGTTTGGAAAGTTGAAATTTTTTGCTGCTTCTTCAACCAAGAAAGTGAATTTCGCCCGTGTCGCTTTACCTAGCTTACAAGAAAATTTTAGATATGTGCCGTGGTCTTGGCAGTCACTTAACAAGCTAAGTCGCCACCATCTTTGAAGATGAAAGCTAATATGGGTGCAAAAGATTACAAGCTAAGCAATCTGTCATTCCTTCCAACACATGTGCTTTATCAAGTTGAAAAGCCATGATAGTCTACTACTTAATTGGAACGCTTTTGTGCTGAACAGAATGGTTCTTAAATTTCCTCAACACCGTTTGTAGCGTTTCTAGTAGAATATTTGCATCTTGTTGGTCAAATATCAGTGGAGGTCTTAGCCTAACAGTATTTTCACCACAACCTCCAATTTGGACTCCTTTTTGACGCATTTCGAATAAAAGTTGATTGCGAGTCTCTCCATCAGGCGTATCAAAGGCTAAGAAGGTCCCTTTGCCTCTTACGTTGGCTACAAGAAATGGATACTCTTGTGAAATTCTTTCAAGTTCCATCTTTAGAAAACTTCCAGTATCCGAAACCCTTCTTAAAAGATTTTCTCCTTCGATAACGTTGGTGATAACGTGGAGTTGCAACATTCGAAGCGGATCACCCTAAAGACGTGAGATCTTTCATTTTAACCGAAGAAGGTTGGATTCGTTACCATCCATGTATTATATATTCGATATGTCTGAGCTGGTCTGAATTCGCCTTTCAGATAGAAGCCCGAAACTTGCATCTTTTTTGCAAATGTAACGATGTCTGGGGGATTATCTAATTGCCAATAGTCATGCGCCCAGAACCTGCCAGTTGCACCACATCCCGTTTGAACTTCATCCACTATACACTTGTGAGTTGGAAAAACGTGGAAATGGATAATCAACAACCTATGAATGCGATTCCATTGTTTGCAGCTATTCTTCGCAACTGCTGGTAAAAGTATGGAGTTGCAGCGTGGTCTCCTCCTTCTGCCATGATTGGCTCTACAATAATTCCTGCCACAGGAATTGGATGCGAATGGACAATATCCTCCACATGAGTCAAACAGCGGTCTTCTTCCTCCCGGTTTTCACGTTGATGCTCTTCTAACGGGTAGGAAAGACGAGGAAATCTACAAACAGGCCAGGGAAATGCTGGAATATCCACCTATCGCCATTAGAAATGAGACATGATAAACAGCCCTTTCTTCTTACTTTATGGATTGGTTTCGATCTTGTAGCTGATAAGCAACCCAGCATTCTTCCGTGAAAACTCTTCTCAAAGGAAAGAATACTCAGCTGCGGACTTCCAGGAGCCTCATTTCGCATACAGGTCAGCAACTCTTCACGAGTTGGCTCTGCACTATGCCGTTCACGTTTTCTTTTCCATATAAATGCGGCCTAAATTATTCCTTCAGTCTGCAATTTTCCAGCGGAATTTGGGTATCTCTGACTTTAAAGGCATTTTCATTAGCTGATGAACCACAACCGCATGTTGTCATGACTTCTGAGAAACCCTTTGGAGATACACGCATCAAGGTTTCCCTGAGTTCTCTTGGCCACTCTTCTGGTGGTTGTACACCTAGCGCATGTCTTTGCAAGAGAAAAGGCAACCATTCAGGCTTGGTAGCCGCTTCAGCCATTGCAGGGTGATTATAGCCCAAAGGTAACGACGCAATGTGACCGAAAACGTCCAATATAACATTTCCATCAGCGTCGACTGCATATGTCCCTTGACTCTGCACAATTTTGGGTTCAGCAACATCGGTTAAATCTTCTTTTTTTGCGTACCTTGGCGGTGTTCATAAAGAAATTTATAGTCCGTGTTTCTTGTAGCAAATCCATTTCCTTCAAAAGTTGCCTTGATTTCGGTCCTGGTATCTCTGTAAGTACCTCAGGTTTGGTATATTTAGGAAACGCTAATTTGGAAAAGGCTCTTTTCATGGTAAAACTCAAACCAACAAATTCTAAAACGGAAAATGGATCTTACAATCCCGAATGCTCTTTAGTTCGTCACTCCAGCTCGACAATGCGTCCTTGTCGCATGGACGAAATTTCGGTTCCTGTCGACTCGAAGAAATGTCAAAGTACGCTATTGATTGTACGAGGCCAGAATCTTTAGCCAGCGAGAGAGATCGACTGCTACACCAAATCGATAGACTTTGTATTCTCATATCCACATTTTTTTCCCGCTTTTCTGTACTGGAAAAGTGACTTGGCGTTTATTAAGACGAGCAAGTTGCGGCGTGAATTGATGAATTTCTACTCGCCTCCTTTTCCTCCAGCCTTTTCTTCTTTTCTGCTTTTCAAGACTCGGGTTGCTTTATTTGGGCAAAAGTTGGTAGAGAAGAAATTGTCGTTTGTTGACTTGAAACATAGGATTTCAACTATGAGTGCAAGTAGTAACGGAGTTGCAAATGGTGCTGGAGGTACTTGTAAAATAGAGCTCAAGGACCCAGAGCTGTTGAAGACAAGTTGTTTTGTTGGTGGCAAGTTTGTACCAGCTGCTAAGGAAGACGGCCAGGGGTGGTTTGATGTCTTGAACCCTGCAACAGGCGAGCTAGTTGCAAAGGTTGCAGATGGAGGAAAGGTCACAACCCAACAGGCTATTGAGACAGCAAAGAGTGCTTTTGACTCATGGAAGAAGCTTACTGCTTTGGAGCGCTCTGCGATACTTAAGAAGTGGTTTGACCTTATTATCCAGAATGCGGAAGATCTAGGAAAGATTATGACTACGGAACAAGGAAAGCCTCTTCCAGAAGCTATAGGAGAAATCAAATATGGCGCTTCTTTTGTGGAGTTTTTTGCAGAAGAAGCCAAACGTCTTTATGGTGATATTATTCCAGCGGGTTCTGAAACACGAGCTCTAGTTCTTCCTCAACCGGTAGGTGTTTGTGGTTTAGTGACTCCTTGGAATTTTCCGTAAGTACATTTCTTCAGTGAATTATAGTCTGTGTTAACGTAGGAGATTGTAGTTGTGCTATGTTAACGCGTAAAGCTGCACCAGCTTTAGCAGCAGGCTGTACAGTTGTATGCAAACCCTCCGAATTGACTCCTTTATCGGCTCTTGCACTATGTGAACTTGCTGTTCGAGCTGGTATTCCTGCAGGAGTATTAAATGTCGTAACCGGTTTTCATGCTGCACCTATTGGTGAAGAGTTGACAACCAATCCTATTGTAAGGAAGATTAGTTTTACGGGTTCTACAGCAGTTGGAAAGAAGTTGATGCAACAAAGTGCTTCAACCGTGAAGAAAGTGAGTCTTGAACTTGGTGGTTTAGCTCCATTTATTGTGATGGAAGATGCCAATCTTGATGCCGCAGTATCTGGACTTATTGCTTGTAAGTTCCGTAACAATGGTCAGACATGTATTTGTGCGAATCGAGTATATGTTCAATCGAGCATTTATGATAAGTTTACGGAGAAAGTTGTAGAGAAAGTGAAGACTCTTCGTGTTGGCAATGGCATGGAATCTGGAGTGAATTTGGGACCTCTTATTAATGAGAAAGCTGTGGAGAAAGTCGAGAGACATGTGAAAGATGCAGTGTCTAAAGGTGCCAAAGTTCTTTTGGGTGGTTCTCCTCATTCTCTTGGAGGTTTATTTTATCAGCCTACAGTAATGACGAATATGACAGATTCTATGGTAATGTCTTGTGAGGAGACCTTTGGACCTGTTATAGGTTTATTCAAGTTTGATACTGAGGAGGAAGTTATCAAGCGAGCGAATAATACGACATATGGTTTGGCATCTTATTTGTATACTACAGACTTGGCACGAGCTTGGCGGATGGCAGAGTCATTGGAAAGTGGTATGGTTGGCTTGAACGAGCCTATGATTAGTAATGCGATGGTTCCTTTTGGTGGTGTGAAGGAAAGTGGAATAGGACGTGAAGGAAGTAAATATGGCATAGCAGAGTATGTGAATTTGAAATATGTTTTGATGGGTGGCATAGTATCCTCTTGATACATTTGTATCTCTATGTGTATGTGTGTGTGTGTTGCTCTCTATATACACATATATAAATGGAGCACACGTGGCTGAAATTGAGCTTTTGGACCGTGTGAATGAAAGCCTCCTTTTGTATGCTGTTCGCCTACGCATCCAGTCAATCATAGACTCTTTAGCAAGTCAGCTTTCTCTGCACACAACATATTTGGTTGAAAAGATTTGCATTCTGCTACTTGAAATTCCATGTATCGTAAATAAAGTTACAAGGTAGATACATTGCCGTAATATTTTAATCCTTGAACATTAAACAGACCAAAAGCATCATTGCTTTCTTGTAATTACTGGAAAGATGGACACAGAAGAAACTTTGATGGCTTTGAAATTTCTAAACTATTCGAAAAGAATGCAATACTCAGATACATGTGAGATGTGGAGTGAGCACAGACGCAAAATGAACAGATTATCATTCGCGAAGCTCATTTTGGGGTTTTTACACTTTAAAGCAGATTAAAAGTATTTCTTAGAGTATCTCAACTAAGAATGCTGTACGCAAGTGCCCAGAATTATCAATGCCTCCATATCTCAAAAATTGCTAAGAAAGCGCAATCGCTTTGTTGACTAGGATTTTCGGCGAGTAACGCATTCAAATGAAGCATTGTACATTACATCCAGTCGCTATTCAGCTGTAACAACAGGACCATGTAATATAACACACTGTTTGTAGAATACTACCTGGAAACTATAGCAACAGTAATGAAACTTAGTCAGTAGCTTTTTCAAAATCTAGATACTGATACAGCACCCATTTCAAAATGTGCAAGATCTTCTTTCAAAAATTGGGTTTGATTGGACGGGTCTTTTTCCATGCGACAAGGAAAAAATAGGTTGCTTGTTTTCCACACGAAAAATGTTCAGACTGAAAAACTTTTAAAGTTTATTGACATCACAAGCGACTTTCAAACAAACCACAACAAACTATACGAAACGGCTAATGTTGGCCGTTTTGAAGGCAATGACCAGCACTGTTGACGAGATGCGGAGGAGGTACGTCCATCGTTGGATTCTGATCGAAGAAGTTGGAAGGGTGCAAACCAAAACTAGCCTAATAGAGAAGGTAAAGGGCAAATTTTAGGAACAAGCAAAACTGTGGCACATACCTCGATCACTGGCATGACAGGCCAGTCTTCACATTGAGGAACTAAAGGAGAAGTATTTGCGTAAGATTTGCTTCAATGCTATTATTCCTATTACTTACCATGAGTAATTCCAAAAGCATACCATATCACTATGTCGGTGTCTTTTATATTCCGATTAGCCTCCGTCCATTTTGCTAAGCCATGATCTTTCCGGCTTTGATTGGGATATTCTCCAGATGGGTACCACTCATTTTCATCAAACGGGGTAACCCACAAGCTGTTTTTTATAAACTGGCAGCGCTGAACTATGGAAGAATGATCCTTAGCAAAGGGATAACTAACAGATTGAGGAATAATCTTATAGGAGCAAGGATAGCCCATTCTATTTTTCTTGTTACTGGCGGAGACCTTCCAATATCTCGATGTTTCTGGATTTACTCTTCTTTGAGCCTCCTTTTCCTTCATAAATACGGTTTCTTGAATTTGAATTCCATTGAATGTGTAAGAGTGTTTGTTAGGTTCAAGATACAGGTTCGCAGTTTCTTCCGACATGGGAATTACATTCACTTCGCTAACATAGTTGTTGTCTTCCTCGAGATCAAAGTCGAGTCTCATACAATAAAAGTGCTGATGATACTGTGCATTGACAGCGGGGCTCACCAAAGTACCAAAGGGACATTTGCCATCTCGTTTAGGATCCCATGCAGAAGTAAATAATTGACCTGTATGCTTAACGGTAAACTCGATCTTTCCATCTTGATAAAAGTACCTATGTCCCGTCAGACGAGTACAAGAGAGACGTCTCCAGTTACATACCAATATAAACCATATTCATAATTAACAAATGTCTATAGGAGAGTTTTAACAAGGATTGGGTGGATATAATCTCATATATACTTACCGCAACACAGGAAATAACTAGCCTTCTTCCTCTTCGAACTTCGACATCTCCAGATCGTGCATCTGAGTGTTTCCATAGTAGTCCCGAATCTTCTTCATGCAAACAGATGGCATTATGTATGGTCACAGGGTTACCAAGAGTATCATGAACTGTCCCATCGAAATAGTAAATTTCTCCCAGACAGTCGCAGCCAAGTTTAAGAGAATTACAACAGAATCCCAAACCGTACTCTCCAATATCAAATGCTCTAACAGAGATTTCCTCAGACTTGTTCAAAATGCATTCTTGTAGACTTACATTTTGCGATTATGGGGTGGCCTGGGATCGCCATAAGGTACTAACATTTCTGCTAAAGAAGCACGGTGAAGTATTTTTCTATACTTTCCGTGATCATTAAACTCGATATCACGTAGTACAAGAGATTCTCGAACATTGAAACCGATATGCATTCTCCAATTTTGCCATTCTACAATGTTTCCATGGACTTGAAAGCTAGGACCTTTGGGTTGTGAAATATAAAGTGGCTTCAAATTATCTCGCAGATTTTTCTCTCCAATTTGTCGTAAAGTATACGGATATTTTTCACAAGGAATTGGACACATTGTCTTCTCATTCAAGGGATAGTACACGATTTCCATCAAGTTCAAATCTACAATAGGAGTAAAGCCTTCAATCGGATGTGCATACAAATTGTCATCTTTAGAGTCCATTCGACACCAAAGAAATACTTGAACAAGTCGACGATTCTGCTCCCAAGCCTCTCCATCGTTTCCAATACCCCAGCCGTCCGCCACAAGAAGGTCCATATTATCAAAATCGTAAAATTTCTTCAACAGAAACCTAACTTTTGGATCCTTCTTTACTAGCCTTTCTACTTCCATTAGTTCGTCAAACATGATGCGAGGCTGAACGTTTTCTACCTGTTTCACGTGTTGTTCATAAAGACAGTCCCTAAAGTTAAGAAAGGTAACTAACCAGTTTCCAATATAGTACTTCTTGCTTCTCCAGATGTACCAGCGCTTGGATTAAAGTTTGAATTGAATTGTCCAAGATACTGACCAGCACTTGTCGTGCAACAGGAAGCTGGTGATACTTCCAACCTGAATACTCTTCCTTGTTAGGCTCCTTCAAGTCGAAGCTGATAAAGCGGTATCGCCCTTTTGGAAAGGAAGGATACATAAGACATATCTTCCTTGCCAAATTCACCTCATTCTCATTTAAGGGATCAAACGGGTGCATAGTTTCTATAGCGACTCATCAACACTTTCGTTTATCTTATGTCAGACACACTTACTACAAGACAGAAGTATTACTTGGCAGGCAAACTTTTTGCAGTAAAGCAACAAGTTCCAAATGAGTTGGGAAAAATTTCATTTATTCAAGTCCAGGCAATATATAGAACTTCACATGTTGTGTCAATGAGAACCGCGAAGACGGGAATCAAGACAGGAATTTCGACGTCAACGGGACAAAATGTGATTGTCCTCATTTCCCGATATCTGCAGACTCGTCGACAATCGATCATTTCAACGGAAAAGCATCGACGTAGATGTTTTAAATGTATATTTTGACATCGCGCTCTGTATCTGTTTGTAGTATTTGAGGCGAAATCTTCTACTGCATGTTAGTGGAGCGCTATCCGTGGCTTCGATTCTTTCAACCCAGACCTTACGAAGGTGAAATAAGTTTATCAGGTGAACATGGTTCTGCAAAAGGGAAGCTGAAGTTATTACACCTTGTCTTTCAATCTATCTCCGGAATTTCTCCTGCTGGATCCGCTGCTGCAACCCTCACCGCTGCAGCTTATTACGCCAAGGGAGCACTGCCCTTTGCCCAACTGTTGTCGTTTATAGCTGGTTATCTACTAGTTAATTCCACTTGGTGGTTTTCTAGAGAAATAGCAACTTCTGGAGGCTTCCTTGGTTTTGCAGCTGCTGGAATAGGACCGAGGTGGGGTATTGTCGCAGGTTCTCTATATATCATGCAGAACTTGTGTACAATAGGATATTCCTCTTTGTTCCTCGCCGGTCCACTATTCTCCGGTGTTATAGAATCCCTCACTGGAGTAACATATCCTTCTAAAGTGTGGGTTGCAATTCTTATCGGTTTCTATATTCTTATCGCTGTGATGGTTTTTTCTGGCATTAAACTGTCTTTGGACGTCGCTGCCTACACTGGAATAGTGGAGCTAATTCTTTTGTTTGTCATTGCAGTAGTAATCGCTGCTAGAGCAGGTGACTTGAACACGGGTCAAGCATTCAATCCAGATAATGCGAAAAACCGTCCAGACTTTGCGATTGGAGCATTGCTGTCTCTGTTTACAGTGGCTGGTTATTCTTCCTCTGTCAATCTTGCAGAGGAAGTATCTAATCCACGAAAGAAGATTCCTCTTGCCGTTGTAATAGCCTATACCACATGTGGCTCTATTTTCGTTCTCACTGCATATGCTTACACCGTTGGATGGGGATACAAACATATGGATTCCTTTGCGAATTCTTTGGTTCCTGGTATTATCTTAACTAGAAAATATGCAGACGATTTCTTAGCATGGGTATATTTCATTTTTATTTTTCAATCTACATTCTTCATTTGTGTTGCATCTATACTTGTGTGTGTTCGAATCGCCTTTGCAATGGCGAGAGATGGGGTTATCTTTCCTTGGTGGATTGCCAAACTTTCAAAAAGTGGAGAGCCTCAATATGCCAATGCATTGATGCTAGCAGTATGTTTTATTATATCACTTGTTACTGGTCTCATCATGGGCAGTGATGATGGTTATAACTTTCTTGCCGTTTGTGCTTCTCTATCCATCTTTTCTGCTCATATCCTCGCCAACATTTCCTTACCCTTTTATTTCTGGAAGATTAAGAAATTTCGCGTCGTTTTTCATGCCATCGCACCAATACTGGCGAATGTTATGTTGCTATTTGGTATATTCTTTACAATGTATCCATATGATCCTCAAACCTTGGGTGCTCCTATATGGACTGGAGTTTGGCTTATTGCAACCTTTTTATTGACGTATGCAAGCCCCAAAAAGAATTTGGACCTTTATATGAAACGGTTGAATATTCGATCTTATGATGATAACCGTGGACGAACAAATGAAGGACCCAACGATGATACTGAAGGACTGGGCCAAGCAACGAACGACACTAGTTCACAACCAGTTGCGAGGCTTGACAAGGAAGAGATTGAAATTGCACCGCAACTAAGTTTGGGTGAAAAGGATAAGAATGATCCTGGTCTTCGAGACTGGATGTTGTCTTCATATGGCCGACAGAAATCGTCCATCGTTTGTGTTCTTCACTTGTTGCATGGTTTTCTTGAATAAATGCAAGTTTCTCTGTCAGAAATGATTCTCACTTTTTTTTGAATACAAACCAAACATTATTACTCCACTTGTACTTTATCCCGACATAAGGCTCCAATTTTGAAACAAGTTACTTGGTCCAGACACGATTAATCCTTTAGAAATATCTATGCGATGAAATTCTAAATTCTTTGTAATTCGTAGATAAATTGGATGGCATGGTTTTTTTCTAGAACAAGAGCCTGAAGAAATATAAATGCGAATGGAGCGAGACTGCGGCTCCTGTTCGCTTGGACAACAGAAATTAGTCCCCTAGATGGTGGAGATTAGTCCGTTATTCCTTCGTGTCAAGGATGTCGTTGCTGTATTTGGTACACTATGAGTACTTTCTCTCTAGGCTTAATAGAGAAAGATTTTGTTCATAGATGGCTGATGTCAAAGGATAGCTCTCTTTTGCCTTCTATATTGATAGATATGTCTAATGGTTTTCGCGTAAAGCTTGAGTCTGAAAGTCTGACTGTCAACCTGGACTTCTTAGCGTGTCCTCAGGCTGTTGTCAATAATATTGTTTTAGGTCAGGTAATATTTGCCTTTTTGAGTTACTAAACTTTTATAAGCCCAAGTATATTTAGGTTTTTGGAGATCCTTACTACTTTGCACTGCCAGATACTTTGCGTCAAACCGTGCATCCAGACTGTCGTCGTTTCGTGTTTGACTTGGAAAACGAAGAATTTCTTGAGGTATGCAAGATTGTATTATTGACTATCGTCGCCTGATCGTATCATTTCTATCTTTTTGTCTAGTTTCATTGGTATAATAGTCGAAATATATTACTGACTGTTTGGATGAAGGTAATACAATATATCTACAAACGTGGATGTTTTGAGCAACTCTTTCTTATCCTAGTTTGTAACAGACACACGACTAATGAGTTATTTTGTGGTGTATGATATGACGGGAAACATTGGCAGAAGGCCGCAGAGAGTTCTTCAGAGCAAGGAAATCACACTCCAGAAACAAAAGTTAGAGATAGAAACACCGGAATACCTGGACGTGTTTTCAAGTATTGGATCAGGATCTCCTTTGTTCTATTCTAGTGAAGAAATAGAAAGAAGACTTGAAGCAATACCACAGGCACGAGAATTCGTAAGGAAACTTTTAGGCTCCTTTGAAGGTGTCATGAGGACTTCTGAGTTTGAATTAAATACTTTTAAGTTGTTGAATAGTAGTCAAGAGCCTTGCCAATTGAGTATCTTTTGTAGAGAGCCGGCAGAGGATATCAAAAGACGTGAACGAAGTCGTTTGTGTATGCCACCTTCATTATTTCCGAATTTGCCTATTCTTCGAGAAGACGATCCCTTAAATGTTGTTGAAAAGCTTTTGCAATATAGCATGTCGGACATGGAAAAATTGGATTGTTTGTTAAGTGGTCGTTTCTCTGAAACACTACCAGGTTCACCTTCTACTGTTGGTTTGCAACATATGTCAATTCAGGACAGTAGTATGGGATCAGCTTCTTACAAAAAGATGAAAAAGAAGTCTTATACTGATAGCAAGCGTGTTCGTAAAATTCTCAACAAACCTAGCATGAGAATGCAGCAGAGATATGAAGCTACTGAGACCCAACTACTAGCGGAAGGTTCATTGACGGATACAAGTTCTCTTTTTTCTCGTTTTCCTCCCTATTATGAAATGTCTACGAAACAGAAGAAGGATTATCAAGAGGAAGAGCAACAAAGCTACGTAGAATGTGAAAGCTATTTGTCTGGAACCCGATTTCCTAATGATTGCTTTTTTCATCTTGACAGTTATGATGTGGAATAAAACGGACCACGAAACCTTCACTACAAATATCATGGGAGCTTTCTAGCAATATATAGTGGCTCCTTATCAGGCCACACAATTCACAGCTGTACTTGCATCGAATGAACTCAACTGAATAACAAGCAGCAACCATAAAAGAACTTTTATTTCACGCAACAGATTCATTGAAGCATGGATCACTCAAGACGCCTTTAGGTACTAAAACAACTTTAATGGTTTTCTCTTGTAATCGACTATAATATTCTTGATTTGTTGATAGTGTTCCAAGGCAATCTTATGACATTCGCGTCCAAAGCCGGATTTCTTGTATCCTCCAAAGGCAGAATGAGCTGGAAACTCGTTGTAGCAATTCAACCAAACCCTGCCTGCTTCCAATTGACGGCAAACGCGATATCCTCGAGAATTGTCTCTCGTCCAAACACCCGCAGCTAGACCATAACTGGTATCGTTGGCAATTTTGATGGCTTCTTCTTCGGTACGGAATGTCGTGATACTTAAAACAGGTCCGAATATTTCTTCCTGGAAGATTCTCATTTTGTTATCTCCTTTGAATATTGTTGGTTCAATGAAATAGCCATCTTGTAATTGACCTTCAACGACTTTCTTTCCATTACCACCAAAAACCCTTTCAGCGCCTTCTTTCTTTCCCAGCTCAATATAGTAACGAATCTTTTCCAACTGTTCAGAGGACACCTGTGCACCAACCATGGTTTCCATACTCAACGGATTGCCTTGTTTAATATTGCGAAGAATTGATATTAACTTCTCAACAAATTTGTCATAGATAGATTCATGAACCAGGGCTCTCGAGGGACAAGTACAAACCTCTCCTTGATTCAATACAAACATAGCACAGCCTTCCACAGCTTTTTCAAAGAATTCATCATTCTCACTTGCCACATCCTCAAAGAAAATATTAGGTGATTTACCGCCCAACTCTAGCGTGACTGGAATTATGTTCTGTGAAACATATTTCATGATTTCTTGACCTGTCGTAGTTTCTCCTGTAAAGGCAACCTTTTTGATTTTTGGATGTAGTGCTAATGGCTTGCCAACTTGAGGTCCATAGCCAGTTAAAATATTTATCAAGCCAGGTGGAATAACATCCACCAATAACTCCATGAGCACCATAATAGAAGCAGGTGTCTGTTCTGCTGGTTTTAAAATGGCACAGTTTCCAGCAGCTATGGCAGGTGCTAACTTCCAAGAGGCCATCAAAATGGGATAGTTCCATGGAATTATTAAAGCAACTACACCCAAAGGTTCATAAAAGTGATATGCGACCAAGTTCTCATTAATCTCGGAAAGAAAACCTTCTTGAGTTGCAATAGCTGCAGCAAAGTATCGAAAGTGGGTTGCAGCATCGGGAATATCCTCCGAGAGAGCTTCTCGAATAGGCTTTCCATTGTCCCACACCTCTGCCACTGCTAATTTCTCCTTATTGTCCTCTATGACTTGCGCTATTTGATATAGTACTTTAGCTCTGTCTTGTGCAGAAGTTCTCTTCCAGGATTGCCAACATCTATAGGCGTATTCGATAGCAACCTCTACATCCTCCGAGGTAGAATTTGCACACTTACAGAAAGCCTTTCCATCTACTGGAGAAATGTTGTCAAAGTAGTTGCCTTTCACCGGCGGAATCCACTGGTTACCAATAAAATTTTCATACTTTGGACGAAAGTTCACCAAGCAACCTGGTTCTCCAGGTCGACTGAATACTCGGTCAGTCATTCTCCAAACGAAATTTTCAAATGCTTCCAAGAAACAATGCACATTATTTGAGCAACTTCCAATCTCTCTTGAAGTGACACGCTACAGGAACGAAGAAGGTTGTACCGTGGTATGGACAATCGGATCCAATGGACGGACAGCACCATTCCAAGCGATTCGGAGGACGCACCGTCCGAAACAATTTTCACCACCAAAGTAAAAAGGAATTAAAATGATTCCATAAGAAACCTACTAAAACTATTTTTACACTACATTTCCAACAAAAGTAATGTTCGGTATTTTATAATATTATGGCTGGTAAGTGAACTGTTTCATATGGTTCACAGCGTATTCAATTTCGACATTAGGAACATAATTGGTTCTTCTTCTTGCAACGACAACTTGCATTTATTTCTAACAAACAGGAACCGAGATATAGAAACTTTGATGCCATACAAATATATTTGTTCCCAAAGAAGAACTTGTTTCTCATGGTCGACTCTACTCGTCAGGAAACGTAACCATCGGCTGCTCGTTCACAACACAGTGAATACCACCTCCGCCTAAAAGTATTTCTCTGACAGGAATAGACTTCACTGCACGACCATGAAACAGCTCCTCAAATATTCCTAATGCTAACTTATCATTCGGATCATTGTATGAAGGACAAACGACCACTCCGTTGCCAATATAAGCATTTACGTAAGACGCAGGTAGACGTTGTCCGGTGTTTCTTAACCAGGACATCCTGAAATTTGTAAATTGAAGCTGTTTCGTTTCTTCCTCAGTACGATATTGTGGAGCTGGTCCTAAAATCTTGCGGACGATAAACTTCCTCCCTCGAGCATCCGTTGAACTTTCCAGTATTTCCAGAGCAGCAGCAGATCTTTTGTACTGTGGGTCTTCGCGATCTTCGGTCCAATGTAACAAGATAACACCTGGCTTGGCGAACATACAAAGGTTATCAACGTGCCCATCAGTATCAATATCGCCGTACACTCCGTATGGAAGCCATATAATCTTTTGGACACAAAAGTATTCCTTTAGTTTGACCTCTATGTCTTCTTTTGTCATACCAGGGTTTCGATTTTTATTCAGCAGACATTCTTCAGTTGTGATAATGGTTCCTTCTCCGTCAGTGACCACTGCTCCTCCTTCTAACACTAGGGGCGCTTCTATTCTTGGGATCCGTTCCATTTCTAGTATCTTCCATGCCACCAAGGAATCAAACTCCCAGTCAGGATAGCAGCCTTCTGAAGCTCCACCCCAGGCGTTGAAATAAAAGTCCAAACCGCATATATTTGTGTCGTCCCGACGAGGAACCTCACGAGTAAGATATATTGGTCCAGTGTCTCTCAACCAACAATCATTGGTTTCAATCTCCACTATTCTCACACAACTAGGCAAAATATCTCTACATTGCTTCCAACTTCTCACAGAGGCAGCGACAGTTACTCGTTCATATTTGGACAAAGTTTCAATCAACTTTTAAAAGTAAGAAATTTGCGCGAAAAAAGGGTTGAGCACACCTTTACAAAAGCTTCTTGGGCTGGTATTGCGTCCTGCCTCCAGTTGTCAGGTCTTTCTGGCCAACCTATCCAACACTGGCTATGCTCCTCCCACTCAGCAGGATACCTGAAACCTTTAAGGCTCATCTTCACAAACCAACGCCAAAGAAGAAGAGAAAATGAGCATTGCGCTCAGCTGCCATGATCCAACTGGACAACGGCATCAAGTCCGGTGGGCACAGATTTCCATTCCAGTAGACATTGTGCCCTTGGGCCTTACCTGGATGATTCTTCATCCACGAAATTGGCTTCATCTCTACAACTCGATACTTATTATACAATATTCTTTACAGTTCTACTGCTTCAAAGTGATAAGATTCTTTTGAAACAACCCTGCAACGGGAAATGACAACGCAGGATCCAACTACTGCTCCTGTTGTTGTAGTTGCGGCAACGCAGTTTTCCTGTTCAGACAACATAAAGGAAAATATATCGAAAGCAAAACATTTTATTCGTATGTCTATGATACGTTCCTTTTGTGTTGGTTATGATTGAATAATATTGCAAGGACAAGCTGCAAGTGCTGGAGCCAATATAATACTATTACAGGAACTTTTTGCGACTCGTTACTTTTGTCAGGAACCGTGTGAAGTGTGTTGTTGTCTCTGTTGCTTCATCTATTTTATTGAATTGTCTTGTGTAGGAATATTTTTCTTTAGCCATATCTTCCAAGGACATTGACAAATCTTTTCTTTCCGAATTTCAGTCTCTTGCGAAAGAGTTGGTGGGTATAGGAGCAACTATTTTTTGTACTTTCTTTTTCATATTCCATCTATCAGAACGTCGTACTTCCGATTAGTTTTTTCGAAAGATGCAAGTGAGTAGCGTAGAACGCATCTCCCATTTCCGTTTCATGTGTTGTCCACATAGTCAAGTATTTTATAATTCGCTGATCGTATTCGATGCGGATGGTTCCAATCTTGGTATTTATCGCAAGTCGCATATTCCCGATAGTAAGATTGGGCGTACATTGTATATCCTGATCTGTTTTTATATTTTTCGATATAGGTCCTGGATATTATGAGAAATTTTACTTTTCTCCTGGCGATACAGGTTTTCGTTGTTTTTCTACTCGTTTTGGTATCATTGGTGTTGGCATTTGTTGGGATCAGGTTGGAAGAATAGATCAAGGAACAACATGTCTCTGAATGATGTTGTTTTTCTTCTTATAGTGGTTTCCTGAATGTGCTCGAATTTTGGCGTTACAAGGAGCAGATATTTTATTGTATCCTACGGTTGGTATTGGAGGGATGCCTATGTATGCGAGAGAATATGACTTTAGGAATGTTGGATATTTATGTATACTTAGGCTATAGGTTCTGAACCACAAGATGCAAAGTTGGATTCGAGAGGTCATTGGCAAAGAACGATGCAAGGTCATGCCGCAGCGAATATGACTCCTGTGATAGCTTCCAATCGAGTGGGTGTGGAATACACCAAATACAACAATCTTCAATACCCGACGAATATCACATTTTATGGTTCCAGTTTTATTACCGATGCAACGGGAGAAATCAAGGTACAAGCGGATACATCGAGGTAACGAGCATATTTTGTGATGACGTGGAGAGATATTCATTTCTTTTGTGCTTGTGGATAGTGAAACATTTATTTGCCATACTTTGGATATTGCTGCTATTCGTAAACAGAGAGCTGCATGGGGTCTATTTCGTGATAGAAGACCCGACCTCTATTCCTTGTTAGGCACACGCGATGGACATCCAGTCAATTGTTGGAAAGAATAAAAAGTCGACAGATTGTTTGCGTTCAATGGTTTTCGCATTTTGTTTGCAGCGATGGAAAGTAGACTTGTCGGAAATGAGACTGTTACATGCTATTTCTCAAGCAAACATATGTCTTTGGAAAGCAACTTGCGGGAATGATAGATGAAAGATTTTCTTACCTCTTTGAAAGTTACAAAAGTCATTGTACAATGCTGTTGTTCAGTGTAAAAGAAACAGTGCAACTGTGATTCGTGCAGACTTTCTCACGCAACTTGTAACTCAGTGAAATAAATAAGAGAAAAGCTCAATTCCATTACGCGTTATGGTGAAATGAGACGGTGCCAGAAGATCAAAAAGAATCAGACAAGACTTATCTAGACACTGGACAGAAAGAGAAAAAACATGTTCAAGATAAAACATCACTGTAGGAAGGACTGAGCGAAATGAGAAATATAATGGCAATTTCAGAGAAAACTATGACAAGTCATTGGAGGAAGAAGAGGAAAGACGGGAAGCAATGTATATTACCCGAGTTGAAAGAACACGCACTAAATCTAAACTGGAAGTAGAGTAAAAGGAACTGTAACGAACAGTTCGAAATTACAGACAGTGATGCAAACTACCAGTAGATATTTAGAAGAACAGTTGCGCAAATACAGGAGCTGAAAGGAAAGGGAGTGAATTCAAGGAAGAGAATGGAGCTTACTCGTCGAGAGAAAGACATGTATAGTTAAAATAATTCGGTTGTCAACTTCCAGGATATCGTTCAGAACTAGAGATGTTTGTTTGTAGAAGAAGCGGTGAGAGGAGATGAAGACTCCTTCGATAGTGTCAAGGAAGATTAGTATAATGGTGGAAATGGTGTCAGCTGTGGAAAACCTATATCATTGCTTTCTTTGGTATAACAAGTGAAAGTTCTAAAGACAAGAGACAATCTTCTCGGAAAGCATCTTTAAACTATCTCGTAAAAGCAGAAATTTGAAACAATGTGACTTTTAACCGAAGGAAGAAACAAACCATGACTAACAGGAATGATAACGTAGCATTTTCATCTCCTTTTTGCATTAGTTATCAGTATTTTTGACAATGTATTCCTAATTTAAAGCAATTCGTGAAAACTTTAGAAACTCAGAGTTGGATATTCCTTGGGAAGGACTTGATTTATCAGTTGCGCACAACAGACACTGCACTTTCTAGATAACAAGAATGAAACATTTATCTTAAGCTACAAGTCCACTTTTGGAAAACGGAAGAGTAGAACGATGATTCAAACTCTTCAACTACCTTGTGGTTGTTGTTGAGTTATGCAGTGAATTCCTCCTCCTCCTAGTATGATTTCTCTTGCAGCAACTTGTCGAATTTGTCTATTCGGAGCAACAGTCTGAAAAACCTCCTTTGCTTTTGAATCCCAAGGCTCTCCAAAAGACGGCATAATCAACACATTATTTGCAAAGTAAAAATTCACATAAGACGCGACCAAACGCTCATTTGCTTTTCTATTTATCGCCTCTTTTGTAGAAACAACACCGGCAGCTTCCACCTCAGTACGATAAAAGGGTCCTGGTGCAGGTAATTTGTAGACCGACAAACTTCTTCCTTTGGCATCTTTACTAGTTTCAAGAATACGAAGTGCCTTAAGTGATCTTTCATATTGTGGATCGGTCTTATCGTCCGTCCAATGAATAACCACTTTTCCAGGAGCTACAAAGACACACAAGTTATCGACGTGTCCGTTGGTATCGTTGTCTCCATAAACTCCCAATGGAAGCCAAATAATCTTTTCAACACCCAAGTAACGCTTCAACTCCTTTTCAATCCTATCTCGACTCCAGTTGGGATTTCTATTGGTATTTAACACACATTCTTCTGTAGCTAGCAAGGTACCTTGGCCATCACTAGAAACTGCACCGCCTTCTAGAACCATATTTGAAGTATATCTTGCAAGTCTCTCCAAATCTAATATTTTCCACGCAACCATAGCATCTTTATCCCAATTCGAATAACAGCCTTCTTTCACTCCACCCCAGGCATTAAATAGAAAGTCTGCACCACACACTTGCCAAGAAGACTCTTCTGTACGACTTTGGATGAAAATCGGACCAGTATCTCGCAACCAACAATCATCGGTGGACATTTCCACTACTCGTACGTTTTGGTTATCTTCAAAACGTCTCCGAACGTTTGTCCATTCATACGCAGAAACGAGGACCGTCACTTGTTCAAACTCTGCAAGCGAGCGGATAATCTAAAGCACTTTTGGTTCAACAAAGCGAATAACGAAACTCTACAATACCTCTTCAAAAACTGTCTGTGCTGGTTTTGCATTCTCCCGCCAGTTATCTAACCTTTCTGGCCAACCTATCCAAGTTTGCTTATGAGGTTCCCACTCCGCAGGAAACCGAAATACTTTGGTTGGAGCGTCAACGGCCATTTTGTATTCCCTCTGTGACGCTTGTTATAGATAAGACAACCCAAACAACGTACCAGTAGCAATATAAAGGTACGATGCTGGAACCAGAGAATGAACAATAACATTGTCCAACCTCTCGACGCTGCTGGTCTATTCGGCAGAGATTTCGATTCATGTGGACATTGGCGTTCTATTATTGCTCTATAGAAAGCTTGAGAATAGTTTTCAAGAAGGAAAAATTCAATAGTAAAGTAAATACCATTGGAAAAGAGTTTCTTAAACTTTTTACACAAAAAGGGAATCAATCGTCTTAGTTGTCCTTATTAAAACATATTTTCGCACTTTACGGACGCTGTTGAGAAGTTTTACCAAACATGTTGCTGTTTATGAATATGAAAACAACTTCACAAGAAAACTGAATGAATAGGTAATTAAAAGAATATAATCTAATACCTTTTTCAGTTCATCATTCTCAGTGTCACTCGATGGCACTTTCCTCTTCTCGGAAATTCGGCAGTATTCCAATTTTATAAATATGTGCATATAATTATTCTCTGTTATAAATAAATTCTCAGTATCATCCGACAAAAGTGAGACACAAAGTGAGTAGCGAAACTCGTGCAGGTTACTGGCAAAGACAGTGGAATGCGACACTGTGGGTTCTGCATGTATAAACAGGAGGATTGCTGCCATTAGAATAACAAACTTTAGTTTTCCTCAATAACGAAAACTAGAAAGTTTTCACATGTCTTTAAGGCTGCACGCTTGAATACAAATTGTTGGATAATTTGTCCGATAGCGCGCGGTTTTGGGCCAAGAGAGAAGATGACGAGCCAAGTATCGACACAAGAGACGTCGCAAAAAGCCACAGCAGATACAGTCAGTGAGGTTGAAGTGCTAGAAGACGACGACGAGTTTGAGGAATTTGAAGACGAAGGTACTTTAACGTTGTGACTAGGTACAGTGACTGAAACAGTTTTGTATAGATTGGACTCTTCAAAACCAAGACGAAACTGCAGAGGAACAAGAGTGGGAGGAAGATTGGGATGACGAAGCAGCCGACGACGATTTTATAATACAACTTAGAACGGAGCTTAAAAATCAGGGGGTTCTGAAGGAGGAGAGTTGAAGGGCCCAAGTTTTTCCCTCCCCTTTTCGTTGTAAGAGTGACAATAAACTTTTCCATTTCAAAACGACCTTTTGTCAGTACACTCCGACGCGGACTGCGCACTTTTGTCACAGTCCGCTTTATATGTATACTGAAACGAGTTGAGGTGCTGCCTCTTCCCGTTTATGATTTCCGAGAGCAAACTCAACGTTCAGCAAGTATATACCAAGGCTATAGACCTTGTAGTTCTGAACATACTCTCAGCTCTCGTGTCGGCAATTCTTTTCTGTATTTCTGTACTGGAAAAGTGACTTGGCGTTTATTAAGACGAGCAAGTCGCCGAGTGAATTGATGAATTTCTACTCGCCTCCTTTTCCTCCAGCCTTTTCTTCTTTTCTGCTGTTCAAGACTCGGGTTGCTTTATTTGGGCAAAAGTTGGTAGAGAAGAAATTGTTGTTTGTTGACTTGAAACATAGGATTTCAACTATGAGTGCAAGTAGTAACGGAGTTGCAAATGGTGCTGGAGGTACTTGTAAAATAGAGCTCAAGGACCCAGAGCTGTTGAAGACAAGTTGTTTTGTTGGTGGCAAGTTTGTACCAGCTGCTAAGGAAGATGGCCAGGGGTGGTTTGATGTCTTGAACCCTGCAACAGGCGAGCTAGTTGCAAAGGTTGCAGATGGAGGAAAGGTCACAACTCAACAAGCTATTGAGACAGCAAAGAGTGCTTTTGACTCGTGGAAGAAGCTTACTGCTTTGGAGCGCTCTGCTATACTTAAGAAGTGGTTTGACCTTATTATCCAAAATGCGGAAGATCTAGGAAAGATTATGACTACGGAACAAGGAAAGCCTCTTCCAGAAGCTATAGGAGAAATCAAATATGGCGCTTCTTTTGTGGAGTTTTTCGCAGAAGAAGCCAAACGTCTTTATGGTGATATTATTCCAGCGGGTTCTGAAACACGAGCTCTAGTTCTTCCTCAACCGGTAGGTGTTTGTGGTTTAGTGACTCCTTGGAATTTTCCGTAAGTACATTTCTTCAGTGAATTGTAGTCTGTGTTAACGTAGGAGATTGTAGTTGTGCTATGTTAACGCGTAAAGCTGCACCAGCTTTAGCAGCAGGCTGTACAGTTGTATGCAAACCCTCGGAGTTGACTCCTTTATCGGCTCTTGCACTATGTGAACTTGCTGTTCGAGCTGGTATTCCTGCAGGAGTATTAAATGTCGTAACCGGTTTTCATGCTGCACCTATTGGTGAAGAGTTGACAACCAATCCTATTGTAAGGAAGATTAGTTTTACGGGTTCTACAGCAGTTGGAAAGAAGTTGATGCAACAAAGTGCTTCAACCGTGAAGAAAGTGAGTCTTGAACTTGGTGGTTTAGCTCCATTTATTGTGATGGAAGATGCCAATCTTGATGCAGCAGTATCTGGACTTATTGCTTGTAAGTTCCGTAACAATGGTCAGACATGTATTTGTGCGAATCGAGTATATGTTCAATCGAGCATTTATGATAAGTTTACGGAGAAAGTTGTAGAGAAAGTGAAGACTCTTCGTGTTGGCAATGGCATGGAATCTGGAGTGAATTTGGGACCTCTTATTAATGAGAAAGCTGTGGAGAAAGTCGAGAGACATGTGAAAGATGCAGTGTCTAAAGGTGCCAAAGTTCTTTTGGGTGGTTCTCCTCATTCTCTTGGAGGTTTATTTTATCAGCCTACAGTAATGACGAATATGACAGATTCTATGGTGATGTCTTGCGAGGAGACCTTTGGACCTGTTATAGGTTTATTCAAGTTTGATACTGAGGAGGAAGTTATCAAGCGAGCGAATAATACGACATATGGTTTGGCATCTTATTTGTATACTACAGACTTGGCACGAGCTTGGCGGATGGCGGAGTCATTGGAAAGTGGTATGGTTGGCTTGAACGAGCCTATGATTAGTAATGCGATGGTTCCTTTTGGTGGTGTGAAGGAGAGTGGAATAGGACGTGAAGGAAGTAAATATGGCATAGCAGAGTATGTGAATTTGAAATATGTTTTGATGGGTGGCATAGTATCCTCTTGATACATTTGTATCTCTATGTGTGTGTGTGTGTGTTGATTGGAGTGGCATATTTGTGGATGCATAAATAAAGGTGTGAGATATGTGTTTATGAATGTTTGTTTTCTTTTATATTGTTCTTTGATCCTGGGATATTTTTTTTACAGCGTGCAAGTATAAGGGGACACAACAACTATTGTCATGTATATAGGCACAAGCATGCAATCGTCTATAGTTATTCTTGTTGGCGTGGTCTATAAAGTCTTAGATAAATACTTCTATTTCCATCAAGTATTCCGCGGGTCTCTTTCGACGTAGGAACGATGCAGATCGATAGTTCGTCGTATGATCGGTTGGTTGGCCGTGGAAGGGGCGATGAAACATCGGAAATTGTCCAGAACATTTTTGCGGTCTTTTGTTGCTCGTGCGTCTCTACGTGGCCATTATTCCTTTTGGCGTTTGTTGGCTCAGGGGGAAAGCGTCTCGTGGGAACAACTGTTGTAACACTTCACCGAGCAGTTTTCGTTACGTTCTCTGTCGTATAGCATGCTTTTTGGAGCTGTAATATAACCAAAGAACATGGCTTGTGTAGCAGACGAGCCGGCAGGTTGGACACCGAGCACCGAAGCAGCGCAAACTCCAGTGGACAACGACTGTCTTGCCCCTTCTTCCCACCCCTCTTCACCTTCCTTGCAAGTTTGTACTATAAGATTCTTACTATTGGACAGTAACGACTTTCGTATTGCCTTCCCACCGGAAACCACTATATTGCAGTTGAAACAAAGAGTTCTGGAAGACCAACCACAAGGCAAGAAGCCTCCCAGTTTTATGACGATTACTAAAAGCGTTGTAGCTTTTTTGAACTTTTTAGAACACAACAGACTGCCTCGTCCGTTGTATCCCTCGGATATTCGTTTGTTTTATTTCGGAAAGGATATGGAAGATGAAAAGACACTCCGAGGTGGGTGCCGTTATCCTTGTGCGTGCTTTTTGTCCATAAAAGATTTACTTAGATTATGAAATATCGCCAGAACAAGTAACGACGGTTCATTTCGTCGTTCGAATGAGAACGCAGCAAGTTGTGCAGTCAGAAAAGGAGGAAATGAAGAAACAGCGAGGTTGTGCGTCGTGCGTCATTTGCTGAAACGGAGCAGTAGTGACTGACATATACATAATTATTTATGTATTCTATTTATGTCATCAGTGGGTTGATGCGAAGCTCATCGGGCAACTTGAACAAAAGATGTGAGCAAGTGTAGATACTTTATTCTTGTGGATTGGACACAAGCACGTAAAATAATGTCTTTGGAGATTTCACTTGGCTGCATTTTGTCTACTACTTATGCGATCACCCAGACTCAGCGCGACACCTTGCATCTTGCTTCGAATTCGTATAAACCCAACAATGTTTCCTTGTGCTGTCTTTTCTGCACTCACGTTCAACAAGGCATCTTCTCCGAATATAGAAGTCGCATACAAGTTGGCAGCAAGGAATCCCGACTCATTCTCCAATCCACGAGGAGTCAGACAGTTCATGTTGGTACAACGAATAAGAAAATCTAAATATTCACCGAGGTCTGTAATGCTAGTTTGAATAGCAATCTTATTTTCCCACTCAAACTCAGCCCAAAGCGAACGGAAAGTAGCATCAGAAACGACACCGGGATGAAGGTAATCCATGACATCGATATGAATATCGCTAAGTATAACACTTCTAGAAGGAGACGCCTTGCCGGCAATATCATAAACGATAGTACCAAAGATGATTCCAGCTTCAGTTGACGAAACTTTGATGTTGGTTCGAATATTTCGTTGGTCTAATGGTCCAATGTTGTGACTTTGAGGACGTTCACAGAGTCTCAAGTCTCCCATAGTTGCAAGTTCCACCGTCAAATTCTGCAAAGTATCCGTAGTTTGGTTCATCACTAAAATATCCAATATGATGTCATATTGTTTTACTGCCACATGAGCTTCGGCATAAACTGGATCGGTTCTACCGGTCAATTGAACCACCTTCGTTAGATCAAACTCAATATGTTCATCTTCTTCGTCCACTAGCAACGACCTTTAAAATTTTATATTTCGACACAACTATGCCACTTACCAAAGTTAGAATCCAAATCTTTCCACGCAGCTGGCTGTTCGGAGATATCAAGAAGGCCTCCAAATTGCCGTTGAGTTCTTAAAATTCGAAACTCTACAGGCTCATCAACTTGTAAATGATCTTTCTCAGCTTGTTCCCGAAGCTTTTCCTCTTCTTTCTTGCGTCTTTCTTTCATGTATTCTTCAAAAGCTTCATGACTAGATATTAAGAATACATCTCCAGAAACATCTCGAGTCATGGAAAGAATACACAAAATAATACGTTCCGCTGAACCAGAATCCATTTTTGCTGGAGCTTCCAATGACTGTGCAAAACTACAGTTTTAAACTTAGTATAAACATCTTCCAATGAACTAAAATACTTACCGTAACAGAGAACTACACAATAGCATGGCATTGGCAGTCATTTTATGACAGTTTTGCTTGCTAACCAGTTTTCGAGATTTTAAAGCCAATTTGGTTATTGCCGAGCACACTGCAACTCCAAGAAAGTAATCACCGGAAAGTATCAAACTTCTAACAGCTGGGCCATGTTTACTCAGATCTCTCTTCTCCAATCCAGAACTCAACTCTTCAATCACAGTTTGTGTTGCATAAGTACCATCTGCCAATACCTTTGGCTTCTTGGAAGATACTGAATGGAAACTATGATCCGAGCTCACGCTTTGAACATCATTGAAAACTTCCGTCTCTGTAGTTTTGGTGACATGCGGTGAGAGCGGTAGAGGACTAACTACATGTAGAATAGCTTGAAAAGAATTATTAACTTGGTCACCATTTGAACTAAACTCGGCAAGAATCCAAACGATTCCGCGCAAGACCCTCGGATTTCGCAATCCTGAAGTTAGGATATGACCAAGCCTTTCAACAATTGATGCTTGAAGATAAGGATACTTCACTGCCACTTCTCTCAAAGCAACGACGGCATCCGGGGCAACGGAAGCAAATTCATCGTCAACGAATTCCTCCAACACGCCTGTCGCCAAAGTTACACAGTCTGGAAAGTTCATTGCAATATTTCGAATAAATCGAAGAAGTAGCTGGCGATATTGTAGAGTTACTTCAAAATCTTCTCCGACTTCTGAGGCTAGTCCATGAATTTCTTTTCTTATCAAGTTGATAATAGGCTGGGCATTTCGTGATGTTACCAAGTCCGAGGCCAAACTAAGAACTTTCTTTCGGATTTCTAAGTTGGGCGAGGATAAAATACGCATCATATCAAACAGAACTTCCTGCATGACAGAGAGATGGCTGGTACGTATTTCTTCCAAACGATCCAATAAAATTAGGCGTACGTTATTATCGCTTTGGGACAACAATAGTCTACAATAACATTCCACCGCAGCACGAACTGCAGTTGTAGACTGCGATAAAGAAAATAGTACATTTGCTGCTTCAAACGCAACAGAAGCACTAGTGCTTTGAAGAAGGTTAAAAATCAATTGGATAAACGTAGCCTTTTCTTCGGGCTTGGATTTGCATATAGTTCTTATTAATTTGAGTGCAGATAACTGAAGTATTTCACCCCATGACGGAACAACTTCTAAAGACTGAACCAAATAATTTACGGCCTTTTCCTCATCGCACGAACAAAGCATTTCAAATGCATTTCTTTTACAAGCGACGTCTGTTTCACCTTGCAAACAACGATAAACCAATTCGGGAGCGTCTGGTATGAGATATTCAAAGTTCCGAAATACCTTGCAAGGAATCCGGTGAGACGAGTTCCCCAGTCTACATCTTAACTTACCATATGAATGGCCAATATCGCGTTTCGTCTCACAAAGCTGTGTCTGTGCTCCAAGTTTTGTCTTACAGCGGGCACAAGAGGCTCCAATATTTCGGCTTCTTTGATTTTGCATACAAAGCGCAAGGCACAACCTCTTGAATATTCGTTGGGGTGGGTAAGTTCATTCCTGATCATATTACTACGGAATACAAAGTTATAAAGGTCGACAAATTCATTGGCAACGTACCAAACCAAAATCATCTCTGGAAGCATTTTCCCTTGTGGTCCAGTCTTATCCACAATTTCTAGGTACACCAAACAAAGCTTGCGCAAGTGATTATCTTCGTGAGGGAGAACAAAACTTGAAAGGCTGAGCGTTTCCACACAATTGTTTGCTATATTCTACTCACCGGATAACTGTCATAAGTACTCCAGGAAGTGCTTCACCGTTCAACTGTAACAAGATTGCCCTTTTCAACGCCTTGGTTTTTCTCTCCACGTCGTTGGATTCCAAATCCTTTTTGAGTTCACCTACTTCATTAGGAGTTGAACGATCATAGTGCACGGAAAGAGTACACTGTTTCTCCAAGGCAGCCATAGCTGTTGTTCTCACCCAAGAAAACGCACAACAATTCCCAAAAGGAAATTCGGGACAAAACAAAATGGCGCAATTTTTCATCGTCTTTTTTTCTTTCTTTATTGCAAAGGACGAAGACTAGTCTTGATTGTCTACAAAAAAGTAATTACCACTTTGTTTTTGTTCCTTATCTTTCACCGACTCCAATTTGTTGATTCTCGGACGATAATTAGTAGGATCTCTTCGAAAAGTAATGTCTAAATTCTTCAAGAACTTGTTCATTCCTGGAACCAAAGCTTGAGGAGCACATGCCGTACATTCTTTTGCGGGAATTCCTTCGTAAACTAAAACTCTATCTGCTAAATAAGTTGCCATAATAAAGTCATGCTCCACTACAAAAGCCGTCTTCTTGGAATGCAAAATAAACCTCTTAATGACTTTGGCGGTAACAATACGTTGCTCGGAGTCTAAATACGCACTTGGCTCATCAATAAGATAAATATCAGCAGGCTTTCCCAAGGCTAACACTACTGCCACTCTTTGAAGTTCGCCTCCGGAAAGATTCTTCACTTCTTGATCCAATATGGACTCTATTTGCATGGGTTTCAATACATCTGTGGCAAACTGCGGATGATTAAAGGAGTCTCTTATTTTGCCATGTAGTAACTGACGAACGGTTCCTTCAAAAGACGGCGAAATCTTTTGAGGTTTATAGGAAACATGCAACTCTGGAACAGTTTCATCGGAATCAGGTTTCAATAATCCAGCCAACATACGAATAAAAGTAGTTTTACCGGTTCCATTTTCACCCAACATGACCACGATTTCCGAATCGGTAAAACTTCCGGCCATCACGTGTAATACAAAGTTACCCAAAGTTTTGGTCATTTCCGGATATGAATACAAGCGAGGTGCGTTATCACCTAAAGACTCGGAATCTCCAGTTTCCGAAATCTTAAAAGACAAAGCGGTATCCCTGAAACGTAGATTTTCTGTAGGAACAAAGCCAGCTAGGAATACATTGATTCCTTCTCTTACTGAAAAAGGCATCGTCACGACACCATAAGCACCCGGTACTCCATAGAGACAACAAATAAAATCTGATAAATAATCCAATACAGCCAAGTCGTGCTCCACAACAATCACATAAGTCTTTGTTCCTACGTGAATAAGAGAACGAATTGTCTAGATAAAGATAAGCTTTTCACTACATATAGTGCTAAGTTAAACAATACCTGGGCAGCCTTTAGTCTTTGTTTGACATCGAGGAAAGAACTTGGTTCGTCAACCATGTAAACGTCTGATTTTTGTACAATCACTACTCCCAGTGCAAAACGCTGAAGTTCTCCACCACTCAACGTCTTTACGTCTCTATCGAGAATGGATTTTAGGTCTAGTGCTTCAACAATTTCGTTCAATACACCGCGGTCGTTTTTCTTCTCCAACAAGTTTCCGACGGTTCCACTCACAGCACGAGGTATTTGGTCCACATATTGTGGTTTAATAATTGCCTTCAAGTTATCCTCCAATAACATTACGAAATAGTTTTGGAGTTCACTTCCTCGGAAGTATTGAAGTATTTCTTGCCAGTCGGGAGGATTTTCCCACCGACCCAAGTTTGGTTTTAGCTTGGCAGATAATATTTTTAAGGCTGTACTTTTTCCTATTCCGTTGGTGCCTACTAGACCCAACACTTGTCCTGGTCTTGGAGTTGGAAGCCGATGAAGTTTGAAAGAGTTGGGACCATAACGATGAACGGTGTCTTTTTCCAAGTCTTTTGGAAGATTAATTATTTGAATAGCATCGAAGGGACACTTTTTCACGCATATTCCACAGCCGATACACAACTCTTCGGATATGTAAGCAACCTTTGACTTGGGTGTCACGTCGATACAGAGTTTTCCCATTCTATTGACAGGACAACCTTTTTTACACTCTTGCTGACACCTTTTGGGTTTACACTTGTCTTCATTAACGATGGCTATTCTGGTAAGTTTTTCCGCCATTGGACGTTCGTCGTCGCCCAACCAACGCCACCGCCAAACGTCCAACGACAATCGAATAGAAAATATTTGCTGCAAGGCACAAACACCACAGACCAACTCGTTGGTGTGTTGTTTATTAAAAAACCAATTGTACTAGAACAAATTGTTGAGTATTTATCCATCTATCACCTTTTATATATATAATCATCTATATGTATTTATACATATATATATAGGAGTGTATGTGTGAAAAGAGAAAAGAGCGATCATTCGCGGTTTGAATAAATAAATGGGCGCCAGGTGGCCTCCGTTTCTACTCGTCTCGCACGTGACGCTTTTATTGTTGGTAGTGACTACCTATTTATTGCTGTTTCATCTCTTTAGCTCGTTTTCTTATAAATATGTAGTAAAAACACCTCTGTTGTTAGGTGGTATTTATCTTTCGTTGATTATATTTCAAGCTGCTCAAAAACAAGGCGAGCAATGGCCAACAACAAAAGCCAGTCGACGCAGTTCAAGTGTTCGTAGACAACAATTAGAATATCGAGAAAAACTGTTGGTATTGAAAGAAAAAGAGTTGGAGAAAAAGTTTAGTCAGCTCGAACAAAGTCTTTCTGAAAAGTTGACGCTTCTCAAGACACGTGTAGGCGAGGACGACTTCAAGTCTCCTGGGAAGAATACTACGGAAATACAACCAAAGGTGCCTCCTCCTTCTGTTCCACCGAAAAAGATGAACGCTGTAAAGGAACGAAAAGCGTCCAAAAGGAAATGGTTTCGGAAGCGATTCTTCCAAAAGAAAACGGAATATGCAAATGGAGAAAAGATGGAAAAACTCACAACATAAATTTTATTGGCAAGCAGAGACTTTTACAAACTTCATCAAACAATCTGCGGGATAAATAGTCGGTAGATAGATAATATCATCACTCTTTTTGGTTCGATATCTCTCGAACTGACATTCCGTACTTACAAGTGCAAGGAATGCAATCAAGTTGTTAATGGCATACTCACGACCAACACAAACATGTGGACCTATACCAAAAGTCAAAAAGTTTTGACGATATTTGATATCTTCTTGTCTCTCCGGACTCATACGATCCTATCTATCGTTTAGCAATCTAAAACCAAAAATACACAACAATATACGAACCGGATCAAATTTGTACGCTTCCGGAAATCCTTGCATACAACAACTCCATATAGAAGGCATCACAAAAGAACCTTTTGGTACAGTCACATTATCCGTTAAAGGAACATCGCCCATCGCATTTTGAGGAACCATTACTGCAGGAGGACGATAGCGCAAAATTTCCTTCACAACTTGGCGAGTAAATGTCATATTCTCCACAAGTTCAAAGCTAAGAGGTTCATTATTGGGTCTCAATCTTTTCTGTTCCTCTTGAACTCTTTTTAGTATATCAGGATGGTCAGCCATCAAAGCCAAAGTCCAAGTTAAGGAAGCAGTAGATGCATCTTGGCTGGCAAATAAAAAGTCCATCATGGTTTCTGCCATCTTTCGATTGTTGGCATAAGAAACTGATCTTCCTTGTTGGGCTGCTTCTTCTACTTCTTCTAATACTCGTTGAGTCCAGAAATCTAATAGACAACGCGGACTTCCACCGTCGGCCATATATCTCTTGGACTGAATAACTGCATTTTCTAACAACGCCACAATCTTCTTTCTTGCAAAATATGCTTTCCATAGATTCGTTCCGGGGAAAAATACCGGTGCCGAAATAAAAGCTTTTGTAACGGTAATATACCAACTGCAAAACTCATCTCTTCTCTCACCGATATAAGGGCCGGCAAACACATATTGAGAAGTTTCCAAATTCAAGTCTCGACAAAAGAAGGACATTTCTAAGGGACTTTTTTCTTTACAGAGCTCTATCCACCGTTGTAAGTGACTCTTGATGGTAGTTTCCTGAAGGGTAAGATACACGCCGAGAGCTTTTCGAGTGAACAAAGCTAGGAAACTCTTACGAAGTTCCTTATGTTCTGGTCCGTGCATAAAAGCAATATTATTTTTGCCCAGTATCAATCTTGCCGAGGGATGAAGAGCTAAAAGGAAGGTCTTTGCGGAGTTGTTATTCAGAATAGCTCGTACCAAAGCAGAATCGGTCACAAATAAAGTTATCCTTCCCACCAAAAAATTTGCGGAAACTCCTTGAGGATCTAACAACCTTTGTTTCTCCCAAAATTCATAAGGGTTCTTTACCATTTCTATGATGGAGCCCAAAAAAGGGAGGGTGAAAGAAGGTCCCGGTAACTTGGAAGAACGTTTCCACCAAAAATAGCGAAGTTGCTCGAATAACAGATAGCATACTAGGGCTATAGAAACCCCTAAAAATACAAGGTTCCCTGAAAGAAACTTGTTGAAACTATCGAATTCCGTGAGCTGCATCGACCAACAATCGACTGGGTAAACGGACACACAATTCTCTCACAGCAAGTTTGGCCCAACGAGGAGGCGACCAGACACAATCGAAGAGGAGAAAGACACGAAGGAAAAAAAAACGGTGAGTGGAAATGAGGGTGCGTTGTGACTTGTATTCAAGGGAAAGCCAAAGGTAAGAGGGAAAGGAACTTGTATCTCAGAACAACAGAATAGACTGGGTATTATCAGATAATAAAGAGAGAGCGAGAGCTATATGCAGACATATATCCATATATGTAGATATACATACATACATACATATATATATATATATATATATATTCAATATAGATAAATGTGAGATTATCTAGGAAATTAGGTTCAAAATATTACCATAGAATAAACGACTTGTTATTCCACAAGTCCGTCTCTTCCTCTTTATTTGTATTCTTTCTTCAAGTCGGGCCAAGTCATTGCAACGCCCTCACGCATTGGTCATTCCGTACATCTAGATGAGTCGCTCAGAGGTTCTGCGACTCTATAGAAAGATGTTGAAATACAGTAGTATGTTCTCAGACTATAACTTCCGTGAGTATTCCTTGGCAAGAGTAAAGGAATCGTTTAGGGAAAACAGGTTGGTGGGTCTGCAAAAAGGTATCTGCTTGTTGACTCGTAATAGGTTCCTTGAAGACAAAGAAGCTATTACAAAAGCTATAGAGAAGGCCCAGAAGAATCTGGAGATGTTACAAAGACAGGCACAAATAAGTCAAATGTACAAGGGTGAAAGACTCGTCATTGAGGCCGAGACTCCTTCCAAAAAATAAGTAGAAAGGGTCAGAATAGGAACTGCTACTACGGCCGTACCATATCGTGTGGACTTCACAAAAGCTTCACAATAGATCGTTGAAGGAATTGAGGCAGCTAGTTTTCTGTGAACTTGGATAAAACTGTGCTACTGCTGAAATATTCTGTTTGGATAAATATATATATGTACATGCTCCCATATATAACGAGGTGCATATCCTCTTTCTTCTCTGCCCCGTTTTAAAACACAGCAACGAAGATTTCTTTTGTCATTCTGTGATTTTGAATATTTGCGCCACTTTGGTGCGCTTTTTCGCGTCCGTACACTCTCATAGACTATGCCACCTCGTTATGAAGAAGACTTTGCTAGAAGACTTCACAGTCTTTACTCATTCTGGGAAGGGTCAAGTGGAATGAGTGGTACTGACGTCCTAGCTGTCGCCTCGGGGAAAACGGAACAAGACGAAGTTACTGGTTACTCTCGTTCTTTATCGTTATTCGTCTGGCTTTTTGGGGAAGAAATTCAAGAGTCCGTTTTGTTTTTCCGAAAAGACCAACTATGTGTGGTTACAAACACAGAAAATGGTTCAGCTCTAAAGACCCTGACCAAGAACCTCAATGAAAACCCGAAAGTATCCTTTTTTGAGTTCTCGCAGGATTCCGATATGGATGCAGCCTTTCGGAAAGCCGTTGAAGCAACTTTCGAAGATGCAAATAAAAAGTACGTGATTGGAGTTGTGAAAAAGGACCCGCAAAAGGGAAAGCTTTACGAAATGTTCGACGAATACATAAACAAGGGTCCTTCCTTCGAAACAGTAGCAATTAACGAGGACATAGCTACTTTGTTACAAGTGAAAGACAAGGAAGAGCTAGAACGTATAAAAACTGCAGCAAATGTGACGACTACTATATTTAATAAGTTTTTAATCCCCCGTATAGAAAATATACTGGACGAGGGAAAGAAGGTTTCACACGAAAAGTTGTCAGAGCAGATTGAAGAATGCATGTTCTCTCCTGAGAAACTTAACCTCAAGGTAGATTCTAACTTGTGTGATGCATGTTATCCACCTATCATTCAGAGTGGCGGCAGCTATGACCTTAGACCAAGTGCACAAAGTGATCGAAACATGTTGTCTCCTGATTGTATTATTTGTTCTCTTGGAGCCAGATATGGAGGTTATTGCTCGAATGTGACGCGCACTTTTCTGGTAGATCCTACAAATGAAAGGCGTGAAAATTATGATATTCTTCTACGTGTGATGAACAAGGCAGTCGAACACCTTCGTCCAGGAGTGAAGCTTCGTGTTGTTTATGAGGAGGCTTTAAATGAGTTGAAACGACAAAAGCCGGGTTTAGAACAACATTTGACCAAAAATATTGGCTTTGGAACGGGCATAGAGTTTCGTGACTCGTCCTTGTTGATATCTCCAAAGAATGAAAGAGAAGTGAAAGCAAATATGGTTTTTAATATTTCTGTTGGACTGCAACAACTTAGTGATTCTATTGGCAATTATGCTCTTCAAGTCGCAGACACAGTAATTGTATCAGAAGATGATCGTTCCGTTTTGACTGACAAGGTTGCGAAAGATCTCAAGGAGATTACTTATTACCTAGAAGGAGAAGATGATGAGGAAGCAGATAGGGAAATATCACGCCAATATTTGGATAATATGAACGTTGCTCCAAGTTCTTCTTTGAGAAGAAGAAATAGAGGTGCTGATGAAAAAGAAGAAAATTTTGTGGAAGACGAAGAGAAGAGAAGGAAACATCAACAAGAACTTGCACAACGAAAGTTACAAGAAGTAGGAGGCATATCTGTGAAACATTTTGTGCTGCAGCATTGAATCTTTTTTCCGTAGGCACAACAGAGATTGTCTGGGAAGGTCTCAAAGGATCGTGACTCTTCTCAGTCTTCAGGAGTGAAAGCTGTGGACGAATATACAGCATATAAAGATGCTTCACTTTTGCCCCCGTTGCGACCACGACAGATTTTTGTGGATATGGAAGCGGAAGCTGTCATTGTTCCCATTAATGGTATGGCAGTTCCGTTCCATATTGCGACTATTAAGAACGCAAGCAAAAGTGACGAGGGCCATTTTACATATCTTCGTATAAATTTTCATGTTCCTGTCAGTATTGGACCTCAGAATCGAAGTAATTATGGTATGTATAATTTGCTATGTTGAACGAATTCTCATAGGTCGCAGTTGCAAAAGTTCCGAGTGTAGAAAAGGATTTTATTAAAGAGCTTAGTTTTCGGAGCACGAGTCCCATCAATTTGAATGAGTGCTTACGAAAGATCAAAGAATTGAGGAAGCGGTTTATTTCTCGAGAAGTAGCGGAGCGTGAAAAGGAAAGTCTTGTCGAACAAGAAGCTCTCATTCTGGAGAAAGGTATCGTGTTTGTTGCATACATGTTTGCCATTTGCCAGTTTTACAACTTATGGATAGGAAGAGTTCCTCAATTGGTGGATGTTTCTATAAGACCTTTTGCTGGAAAGGGAAAGCTGAATTCTGGTATTTTAGAGGCGCATTCCAATGGTTTTCGATACAAGGCAAAGTCAGGATTTGTTGTGGATATATTATATCGGAATATCAAGTAAGTTGTGTGCACGAAGAGAATAGCAGGCATTCATTTTGTTTTTAGACATGCCTTTTTCCAAGAAGCGAAGAGCGAAATTATTGTCGTTTTACATTTTCATTTGAAGAATGCCATTATGATTGGAGGAAAGAAGACGCAAGATGTTCAGTTTTACACAGAAGTAATGGAAGGCGCAATCAAACTTGCGAATAGTCGTCGAAGAAACTTTGACCAAGAGGAAATAGAAGAAGAGCAGCGGGAAAGAGAAATGCGGAACAAAATCAATCGCGCTTTTTATCGTTTTGTGAAAGAAGTGGAAAACACCAATGCGATAGAATTTGATATTCCTTATCGTGAACTTTCCTTCTCTGGTGCTCCAGCAACTGCAACTTTGACACTTGTCCCTACTTTGCATTGTATAGTAGACTTGATTGATTGGCCACCGTTTATTCTTTCGCTTCCTGACGTGGAGATTGCGTGCTTTGAAAGAGTTGACTTCTCGCTGAAGAGTTTTGATATTGTTTTTATCTACAAGAACTTTGAAACGGAGGCAGATGTGAAGAAATGCTTTGTTCGAATTTCTTCCATTCCAAAGGAAGAGCTAAAGTCGTTACAAAGCTTTTTAGATGAGCAAGATATCAAATACTATGAAAGCCGAGTCAGTCTCAACTGGACTGATGTCTTAAAATCCATTCGATCAGATTTGCAAAGCTTTTATGAGGAGGGTGGCTGGGAGTTTTTAAATCCTGATTCTTCAGAGGAAGGCTCAGGCAAGGAAGAAGATGAGGAGTCTAGTGAAGCGTCGTATAATCCATCGGATATGGAGTCTGAGGATGATTCCGAGGAGTATGAACCAGATGACGATGTGGATACGAAGGAACTTGAAGAGAGTTCTGGTGGAGAGGCCGAACTAAGTTCAGAAGAAGAAGGCTTAGATTGGGATGAAATGGAAAGACGAGCCGCAGAAGAAGACAAGGAAAAGCGTCGCTTTCCGGAAGACGACAGAGAAACGAACAAATCCCGCAAGCGATCGCGTCGTTGACGCATCGTCGTCCTTGAAGAATAAATTCAACGCATTTTCTAAAGCAAACTGGAACATGTCTTGGAGAAATCCGTTAAATAATCCGAATACCAGATTAGTTGTTAGTTATTTAGGGTTGGTGAACACTGCTTCTGCAGGTTTATTCGGTTATGATAAAGAACAAGCGAGAACGGGAGGTTGGAGAGTTCCTGAAAAGGTTCTTTGTTCCACTGCCTTGGTTGGTGGTTGGTTGGGAGGTTTTGTGGCTATGAAAAAGTTTCACCATAAGACAAAGAAACAGAGCTTTCTTCAAAAGTAGGGAAAATTCACTTTGGAACGACTCCCTCTTTACCATCCTAGGTATTATGCCTGTGTTGCAGCAAATGTAGGAATGATAGGATTGGTTGCAGCACCAACAAAGCTTCGTGGACACTTGCAACGTCTTTTGCGTAGATGAACGAGAGAGAGAGAGAGGATGTATGCTTTTCGTTCAAAGAATAGTGTATCTTCATCTTTTTATTCGACAAGTCATTATACAAAATCAACAACAAGCGCTTCTTTCGTTTCCGTCATTTTCCTGCAACTGAACAGTGTTTGCTGTTGTACCTACTTTCACGCCTTGGAACTCCCCGTTCAAATCCAACTTTCCTTGTTTGATCTTTTCATAAATAGTTCTTGCAGCTTCTGTGAACGTTTCTTCCACGTGAAAAGCGGTTTTTGCTGAAGTTTCAAGAAAACTCAATCCATGACTGCGGGCAAAAGCTTCTCCTTCTTCCTTGGTCACCTGTCGACGGTGTTCCAAGTCACATTTGTTACCAACGAGTACTACTGTCATATCTGGACTAGAATATTGTCTTGCATCTTCCAACCAAGACGAAAGGTGGTTGAAGGTTTCACGACGAGTAATATCGTATACTAACAATGCACCAGCAGCTCCGCGATAGTAACTTCTAGTAATAGAACGAAAAGACTCCTGTCCTGCTGTATCCCATATTTGTAGTTTTATCGTTTTTCCGTCCATCTGCACAATCTTTGCCCCAAACTCCACTCCAATAGTCAAGTCGTGTATAGGTTGGAATCTTTTATCTGTAAATTGCAAAAGAAGACAAGATTTTCCAACTCCTGAGTCTCCTATGATGATAAATTTAAACAAGTAGGCGTAAGACATGACGTGTGCACAAAGCAGTCTCAAGACCAGCACAACCACCGCCACCACCACCGCATCTTTCTTATGCTCCAAATACTTTGGAAAACCACAACATCGTTGTCCGTTTCTTGTTCTTGGAAAAACCTCAAGTAGCTTTATTATTCTCCAACAACCACAAAAGGAAACAAGTTACAGCTGTCAAACACGCTAATGGTACAGCAGGCATTATTTTGCCTGTTTTTGACCATCGCCATAGGAAAACCGCACACAACAGGATGAGCGTTAGGAAACAAATCTTCCAGTTGGATAAATATACTCCATAAAGTAAAATAAAACCTAAAAATATCCACCCAATCTAAGCTATGAACGAAAACTTGAGAACCCACTCCTACCGCTAAGTAAACTGGCAACGAGGGAAGGAACACTACCCGCTTTGACATATCCTACAAGTCTATATTCTAGTGTTCAATCTGACAATAGGATTCTCGTCTACACATCATACCCTCCCAACATTAATAAAAGTGTATATCCTAATACTAGCCATTGAGATACTGTGGACAATGCCATTCTCTCTCTATGTGTGTGTGTGTGTGTGTGTGTGTATGTCCAAACCCCAACTCTTCACCGCCCCCAAAACAAAGGGGAAAAACTTTTACTTTTATTGTTGTTTATTTGTAAGTCTCATTTCGATGCTTTTCTTTACGAATCAGCTCGATGCGACTTCTCAAATATGGGTTCCAAATATCTTCCTTTTGTGCTATTTCATCGGGTAAGTGAGTCTTCTTCATCGACAAATCAAACGCTCGAATAAAACGCTTGGCTCTCAACTGCTTCTCATGTTCCGGGAGCATTTCAAGAGCTTTTTTCACATCCGGATCTTGCTCGTTGAGAAGGTCATCGTATCTCAGTCCTAGTATTCTTTTGATGAGTGACTGGTTTCGACGTTTGTCTTTCCAACTCACCGTACTTGCGCAACTCTCTTTCTACACCTCTTATATGCACGCGAGCTAAAAAGTTGTACAGTCCACGGAGTCCTGGTACTTTTTGACAAAACTCTGCCAATTTGCTCATTTGCCAGCCAACACACCACCACAAGCGCCCAACCAACAACCACCACGCTCCATTTACACTCGAGGCCGGTAGATATATATATATACATATATATACATATATATATATTACATATATATATATGTATATACATATATAGACTTGGCAACTCATCATGGTCTCAACTTGGCACTTGTCTATGTATATTTCCATGTCCCAATATATAAATATATATACTATATATATTCCCTATAATAGATGACTTGGAGTGGACGCAGGCGTTGGTCAACAATTCGATTGTGCGTTGTGTGGTGTAAATTGTTCTTCGATGGCACTTTGTTTTTGTTTTGGTTCCTTGTCCTCTTATCAACCACTTTCTAGTAGTGGGCGACATTCTTCTGTTTTGAAATCCTATTCTTGGAACACTCGATATTCATGTAAATATATTCCAAGACAAGCAGCTGTATTTCAAATGAAAACTTTTGAAAATGAGACTACTCCAGTGGTTTGTGACGACTCGTGTTTATGTCGTGTCCTTGTCTCACTCCATATACGTAGAATAATACTAGTAAGGAACAACAACAACAAGACCTTGCTTCTTCCAACGGAAACTCTCCTCCTTCTACTGCGGCAAGTTCAGAAGAAGAACAAACGAGGTTGGTGACTCCTTCTCCAAAAAGATATGGAGCAACTATTGATATGGATGGAAAGAGCAATGTTTGGGCAGTAGAACCTAGAGTAAGTATTCCCTTGCGAATGGCTGTGAAATGCGGACTTGTCCTTCTTTTAGGTTACAGTGCAATCCGAAGATGAAACGAAAAAAGCCAACTGGATTCCACTTATCTTAGGACTCATCGTTGCTTTGATAGCTGCAGGGTTGCCGTTGTTGCCTCTAACGAATCCTGACCAGTTTCGTTGAATACTTGCGTGTTTTCTTTGGGGAAAAAGAGAAAAGAGGATATTAGTGCATAGGTTTTGTTCGGGGAAATAAAAAGAGAAACTTGGGAAATTTTATGGGAAATCTCAACACCACACAAAACATAATACTTGTTGCGCTTTGATTAGGCAGCCTCTTCCATTTCTGCAGCCATCTTGCGAGCATTCTCGACAACTTCATCGATATTTCCTTGCATATAGAATGCCTAATATTGCACATTGTATCAATCACACATCATAGAACCAATATTCTTCTTGTTCTTACCTTTTCTGGAAGGTCATCATATTCACCGTTCAAGATTCCTTTGAAACCTGCAATAGTGTCCTTCAAGTCTACAAATTTTCCTGGATAACCAGTAAATACTTCTGCAACATGGAAAGGCTGAGATAAGAAGCGCTGAATCTTTCTTGCTCTTGCAACAGTCAGTTTGTCATCTTCAGACAACTCATCCATTCCCAAGATAGCAATAATATCTTGCAAGTTTTTATAATCTTGCAACACTCTCTGTACTCCTCTAGCAACATCATAATGTTCCTTTCCAATAATTCTGGCATCCAACATACGACTAGTAGAGTCCAAAGGATCTACTGCTGGATAGATACCCAATTCTGCAATTTGACGAGACAACACTGTAGTTGCATCCAAGTGAGCAAAAGTAGTGGCTGGGGCAGGATCGGTCAAGTCATCTGCTGGCACATAGATAGCTTGGACAGAAGTAATAGAACCTTTGTTGGTAGTTGTAATACGTTCTTGCAGTCCTCCCAGATCTGTCGCCAAGGTAGGCTGATATCCTACTGCAGATGGAATACGTCCCAACAATGCCGACACTTCTGCATTCGCTTGTGTGAACCGGAATATATTATCGATGAATAACAACACATCCTGACCTTCTTCATCTCGGAAATATTCTGCAACAGCAAGTCCCGTCAATCCGACACGAGCACGAGCTCCTGGAGGTTCATTCATTTGTCCATATACCAACGCAGCTTTGGAGTCTCCACCGTCGGTACGAATAACTCCACTTGTAAGCATTTCATGATAGAGATCATTTCCTTCACGAGTTCTTTCACCGACTCCAGTAAATACCGAGAAACCACCGTGCTTCTTTGCTATATTGTTGATAAGCTCCATAATAAACACAGTTTTTCCTACTCCTGCACCTCCAAACAATCCAATTTTACCTCCTCTTGCATAAGGAGCTAACAAGTCGACAACTTTAATGCCTGTCTGAAGAATAGAAGCTTCTGTCGATTGCTCTGTAAACTTTGGAGCGTCTCTATGGATTGGATAAAAGTGTTGGGTTTCTATGGGACCTCTTTCGTCGATAGGCTCACCAATTACGTTCATAATTCTTCCAAGAGTGGCTTTTCCCACCGGCACTTTGATGGGATTTCCTGTGTCCACTACTCTTTGACCTCTCACGAGTCCTTCTGTGGAGTCCATAGCAATACAACGAACAGTATTCTCTCCCAAATGTTGAGATACTTCCAATACCAAACGAATATCAAAGTCTTGTACCTCAAGGGCATTGAGGATGGGAGGCAAGTCTCCTTCGAACTGCACATCCACCACGGCTCCTATGATCTGAGAAACTTTACCATAACTCTTGGCACTAGTCTTTTCTGAAGTCTTTCCTGTAGTGGTTGCACTAGTAGTTGCCGCAGTAGTTGATTTGCTTGTTTCTGATTTGGGGGGATTGGATGTAGTGGAAGCCCTCCTCACCCACTTTGAAAAGCTTTCTAACAAAGAGTAAACACTAGAGCGTGAAAATAGTCTATTATCTTACCTTGTGTCAACCCGATCCTCGCTTGACTTGGACGGGAAGAACGAGCTAGCAATAAAGAGGCCTCAACTCCTTTACGAAACAAACTCACGTTCCTCGTCATTCTCTTTCCACACCCAAAAAAAAAAAGCACCAACGGGGCAAAAGTGGGAAAGAGGACGTTGGACGGCATTGTGGAAGAGCGTTTTGGTTCCTGGATAGCTCATGTGGAGAACAACGATTGTATCCTTGTTAAGAAGAAAACCTAGTCAATGGTTATTGAAGAGAAGTTTTGCCGATCAAGTTGCTCAAGGCTCAGAAAAACTAAAACTTGGGTTTGCAACACCTACACATGCCCTTCGAAAGGATGCTCTCGTGGTAAGTAGAGTGGAGAATGGTAGTGATGTCCATCATAACGTGGATATGATAGGATATGGTAGTGTTCCCAGCAGCTACTGGAATGATGGGCGTACTTCCTCAACATGTGCCTACAGTTGCTCAACTGAAACCTGGTGTGGTGACTGTCGTAGAAGATGGCAAGGTTGGTGATGAGGGTGAGCTGTTTATGTCGCTATAAAAGTGTGGTTGTAGGAGGACAAATATTTTGTGAGTAGTGGATTTGCCTTTGTTACCAAAGAACGAACAGATATTTTGGCTGTAGAAGCAGTTCGGGTAAGTTGTGGGCTATTGGAAGAGAATCAGTCTCACGGAATGATTTCTAGTTGGAAGATTTGGACAAGGAGGCTGTACAAAGGGGACTGAGTGAGTGCGAGAGTGCTGTAAACTCAGCTTCCGATCCAGTCTCTCAAGCAGTTGCACAAATTGGAGTGGAAGTACACTCTGCTATGAAAAGTGCTTTGGAGAATTGAGTCTAAATAAAAGCTTTGTCATGGTTAGAAAAATATTTTGTTATTTTTTCAACTCTTCCAACAACATATGTTTGGTAGATTGTATCTCTTGTGGGGATTGAAAGCAATCGGAATAAGGATACCAATTTCTATAAAATGACCGTAGTTCCTCCACGAAAGAAATGCCTAAACGTTCCAAAAGTAAAACATGACGTTCACAAATCTTGCGTTGGGGAATAATATTATTACTTGTCATCTGCTTCCTATTCACTAAACTTTCCAACACAAAAGAATATTTGGAGAGAATGTCCAACTGTTCCAATAATTCTGCCAAATAAACAAGAAATGCCAAAGTATCTCGATACAAGTCCCAATAGTGCATCAATAAGGACTCAAATGTTTTACCTCCTTCACAGATTCGATGACATTCTTCCTTCACATAAGAAGTAATAGATAATGGAAGTTGTTCCATATTATGAGAATGTTGTCCTAGAAAATGAGCAAACTGTAATTTCTTCACTAGAAAGAGATAAAAGTCTTCCGAATTGTTCTCCTCTTTGTGAACAACCAGACGAGACATACGAACAATTGCCTTTAGACTCAATACAAGTTTCTCTCTTTTCATTGCCACATCTAGTGCAAGTATTTGTACTTGTATATCTTCTCCAGCATATCTCTCCAAAGTATGGATATATTTGCTAGCTTCACCAAGTGGATCTTGAATACTTTCATATAAGGATTCTCCATTGGGATCCACTTCCATCCAACCAGAACCACCAACACCGCTAGATTGACTATTCGTGCGATTGTTGTTCATGTCCTTGTGTGACTTGTTATTCTTATCGCTATTACTGTTATTCTCTACGAAACAATCATCATCAACCACCAGGAATAAACAAATATGAAAAATACTTACTGGGAGATAAACTCAAATTCTCCAAAGTTACATTCTCTTCCGACTTGCGTTGTTGTAATTCAGACATTTTCAAAAACAATTTTACAAGTCCTTTTGCTGTTCTTATATAATACTTTTGACCCAATAACTTGTCTTCCAGTCTCAATACTCTCACATAAGCTCTCAAAGTGGTCTATATATACTCTACATGAAAAACAGTATAGAGGAGAATATCCTTTCATTCTTACCTTTCTTAAACAATAAGAATGGAAATCAAACTGGTCTTCATATATATCTTGAAAGTGACGCTCCACCGCTTTCCATTTCTTCAGTGCTTGTGGCAACTCGCCCAATCGAAAGTGTGATTCTGCACATTCCAATTCATACCAAATGACTTGCAAGTCGTAAATATTTTGTGACTCTTTTACTCCTTCTTCTTTTGTAAACAGAGACATCCAAGTTTCTGCCAATGAAATCATATCAAGTCTCAATGCCAACTTGATACATTGGCAATTGAGATATCTATAAAACCCTTTTCAACATCCACAAGAAATCGATACAATGCTCAACTTACCTATCCGCCAAATCCAACTTTCGAGCTTCATTGGCACTTGCGAGAGATTGAAGCATTCCACCAGCATGTTTGAATATTTTTGATTGGAGACTATAGGCTTCAACCAGTGTGGGAGTGTGATCAATAGCTCTACGAATACATGAAAGAGCCTGTTCTGTATCGCCTTTCATATCAAAATGTTGTGCCATAAAATACAAACACCACAAAGTGGCATCCGGAGGTATGTCTCCATCTTCTGTGCTATTCTGATCCATCGTTGTCTCCTTGTTCAAACTTTTCTCATAAAACTCGGATAATACGCGTTCAATGATGTCCACTTTGGAATTATCCAAGTAAAGGGACTTGCAATCGGTCATCAAGGATGGAACACCTCGATAAAGAAAAGGACAAACATATGACTTGAAACGTCGAAAGAATTCGTCTTCCGTAGCAACTTGCAAAATTAGTCGTTTCAAACTTGAAGAATAAGGATAGCGTTGTTCAAGTTCATTCAACGCTTCTAAACAATTACTCGAGTGAATATTCTTTCGAAATCGATAAACAGTCTCATAAAGTTGAATATATTCCACATTGTCAGGATTCATATCCAAAAGCTGAAGAATGCAAGTCTCGGGTTCTCCTGCATATAAACGGTCAAGTTCTTCACTGGAAATACTCTGTGAACAAAGCAACTGGACGAGGAGATTGGCACGAAACTCTAAATAAGAAAGCGAATCTACAATTCTTCCTTTGTTTTCTTCCAAATATGTCAACGCCGTTTGCCACGAACCCATTTCTTGCAATATCATAGCGTGATAAAGTAAGGTCTCGGATGTTTCATACTTTTCTTCCAATTCTGCCACTTTTGCTTCTTGACTGGCACCCTTTTCCTTTTTCTTCTCTGAAGCAGCACTGTTCGGGGCATCGGAACTCTTGCCAAGGGTACTTTCAAACGACTCCAATACCTTGAGTGCAATATCCATCTCGCCCTTTAAATGACAAGCTACTGCAAAACCTAACCAGTGATTCTTAATACCAGGTTTGATGGTCACCAACTTTCTTCTTGTCACTAAGAGTCCATCATAATCCCTCGTTTGGATCTTTTCGACGATAAATATTTCAGTCTATTTCATACAATATCATCTGCTTACCTGTAATAGAGCCAAGTCACGAAGAATCTGAATGTTCTCTGGGTCAAACTTCAAGGCTTGAAGATAAGCCTTTGCTGCCTCTTTATAGTCCTGATCTCCTCTATAGAGGAGACCATACACGTGCCAACAAATATGGCTTTTCAAGTCATTTTTCAAACCTTGTCTCACTAAATCGTAAGCTTCTTGCTTTCTATTCAAAGCCGCAACAACCAATCCTTTCAGTGCCAAAGTTTCGCCGTGGTTTGGAAACTTTTTTAGGATGGAGTCTGCAGACTTGAGTGCTTTCTTATATTGTTTGGTCTCATAATATTTCAAAATATTCTTAAAGACGGAGTTTTCTTTCGACGGTAGAGAAGAAGACACCATGGAAAGCTCTCAAGCATATAATATACGGAGCCAATGCACCAAGAAGAAACCACCCACCGCAAGTTTACGGCAAACTGCACAAAAGCCAAGTCGTTGTTCTTATTGTTTATATGACAAACCAATACGAAAGAAATATACTTAGGAATTATTATTACTATCAAAATTATATGTGCCTTCATGAGTATTGGTTCGAATTCTATACTCTTTTCTGCGAAGATTTCCAGTAGAAAGTGTTACACGACTATCGATCGACGGTGAAAGATGAAGACTATCCAAACGTGGCGAGGAAACCACGTTTGGAGAGTGGAGACGTTGCAGTTGTTTTGTGTCCGAAGAATAACTCATCTTTTTGGATGAGACACTTGGCTCCTCAGAGGTCATCAAAGAAGACAAAGATTGACTGCCTCCTCGTAAATTTTGTAAAAATCCATAGGATTCTTCTGGTTTTCGTTGTACATTTTGTCGATTCCATCCTGTTTGAAGACTCGTAGCAGATACTGCATTCATTCCAAAGCTTCCAAATGCAACACTTCTTGTAGGAACTTGACGACCATTTCGAACAGCACCACCAGCAACTGGCGATGGAGGCACTTGATTGGAAAATGACTTTTCTAGATTTCTTCGAATAGCTTTCTCGCTCATAGGTGCCGCTGTTCTATAAGAACTGGCAACAGAATCAGGCATCCATCCACTTGTACCTGCCATCATGGATAAATAATTAGAATCGGGCAACTCGGAACCCGTCTCCATTCTGGAAGAACGAATAGCATCCGTAGTAGTGGAACTTTCGGAACGTTCCTGTAACGGCAACAACGACTGTTCAAACTTTTTCGGTTGATGGTTATCATAGTCGTATTTCCAATTGTTGTTTCGATCCATCATAAATGTGGTTGTTCTGGGAGTAAAGCCTCCGTCATTATCTCCATAATTATCGAAAACATCTTCCATGTCCTCATAGGTACGCTTATTATTATTATTAGGAGAATTGGATAAACGAGGAGATAACGTCGTGGTCCATGGTGAATTGTTGGACAGCTGTCCTCTGTGAAAAGGCACCTCATTGGTGGAAACTGTCGGTTCTTTCCAGGATAAAAAGTTATTGTTGGATAATCTATTCTCGTATTTCAATCTGTGTTGTTCTTTCGACAAAGACTCCAATTCCCCTTGCGAAGAATTTCTTCTATCACTTTGTTTCCAATATTCTTGAGAAAAAGATGCATTATGATCCCTTGACGTCGTTTCTGACTCCTCCAAATGTCCAGTATAATATGCAGATGGCATAGATGTACCACTTCTTTCACTCATCTCAGTTCTACTATTTTCCAACTTTCTTTCCATAAAATCCACCAAGTCATTCAAGTGCTTCGTTGGACCCGAACGAAATGATCTCTGTTCCATACTTTCTGAAGGAGACATGCTTCTAGAAGCACTTGCGTTGGATAATATACGAGGAGATCTGGAAGGAAATATCATCGATGATTGAGGATTGGAGCGGAATGTATTCATAGAGTGCATATTCGACTCCTTCATATCCAACTTTTCATATGGCATTCTTTCGGAATTTGACTTGAAGGTTGCTTCTCCTTGACTTTCCACAAACTTGGGTGGTTGCTGTTCTCCCGTAAAACTCGTCCTTTCTCTTTTTCCACTTTTTGTCGACTTTTTTCTTCCTTTCGAGTCATTATTACTATTATTTGCTTTCATCCCTGCATTATGTACATTTTGAAGAGAAATACTACTAGTAGCTTTAGATCCTCCAAAAGAAGCCAATTGCATATTTGTTGGTTGCAGTTGATCAGAAGATAACATTGGTCGACCGATATTCTGGTTTGTAACAAAGGAAGTAGAATGAGAAGAACCAGCAGCAGCAGCAGCCATAGGCAACTGAGATGAATAGCCCGGCATTTCACTTTTCATCGTCTTCAAGTTATCTCCTTCCATCATCAAGTATTGATTATCCACTTGAACTTTTCCTGTTGGTGCTGTTGCTGCTCCCGAATACTTTGTTTCTACTCTATTATTTGTTGGCATAGTTGGAGCCATTCTATTCTCTTGACTATATCGCGATACTATTGGAGCTGCAGTAGAAGATGGAGCTCTCGAATAAGATGCAATAGGATTGTTCCAACCAAAGTTGCCATTCCTTACTGTACAAATATCCGTACTATTACTACTGTTATTGTTATTCTTGTGGTTATCTACTCGAACACCGTTCATCTTGGAACGATAGGCAGCAGAAGCTGCAGCGTCGACTTTTGAAACAAACAACGAACCAGAATCGGTCAAAAAACTATTATACTTATGTTCCTTCTTATGGGAGCTAATAGCTTCTCGCATATGTTTCTGCCGTTCTATACAATCGGAAATATTCCCTTGAATATTCCTATACAAAACATATTAAATGTATATCAACAACGCAAGAAATATATTGACAAACCTCTTCTTCACCAACCACTCCAGTGCATTTTCAAAGCCACGTTCATTCTGTGTAGGATCACGAGACAGGTCGACATGGTCGGGAAATTCTTTGAAGATTGTCTTATCTACCTTGTTCCAATCGTGCATCGCAGCAACATAGGAAGTAACCATAAGAGGAGATAGCCACTCATCTGTCTCGTGACTTGAACCTTCCTTGACCGAAGGCTCCGTAGTAGAGGGTTTCTTGTCCTTTTGGAGTTTCCATTTATTGGAAGCAACGGTGGCTGCTTCTTCATTCAGCAACGAGCGTCTTCTTCTCTTATAAACTCGTGGATACTGCAATATTCGAGACTCTAAATGTCTCCTTCTCTCTTTATCCATACGCTGAAGTTGTGCAACGCGCTCTTCATCACCATGAAAGAAAGGTGATAGTGGATTGGAAACGCTGGCATATCCATTTCTATGTAACTTGCTAGTCGAGTTGTCGTTGAAGGTTCTTTCTTCCCATTCGTCCAATACTTGTGCTCGACTAGTACTTTCGACTGCATTTGGATGTGCTGCCATGAGATGGCTACCAAAGCTCTCTACACTAATCAGACGAGAACATAACTTGCACTTTAGTACTTTTGTCCAGCTATCATCCAACCTCTCCAGTGCAAAACCACTCAAACTCTCCTTCCCAACCACTTGCCGACTAGTAGTACCATCGAGCTCCTTGGGATACACCTCCTTCAGTGCTGTATGGATGTTCTCCCAGGCATTTTTATTCCAACTTTCTCCAGGTGGAAGTATTTGCAGAGTTCTTTCGAAAGCTGTGTTATTCTCAAAACAAGACCATTTGCAACGAGTGAAACGGAGGAGATCATCCAATGCAAAAGACTCCAAGTCTTCCTCCTTCAGGTTTTCTAGCAAAGTGGGGGAAAAGAAGTCTACTGAAACTTTTGGTATGAATGAGCTGTCCAAATATGTGGGTAGGAACCTCAAGTTAACGCTCTGTTCCTTTCCCTTCATCTATCCACACGACCGAATATTTCTTTTGTGTCCCACGTAAACCTTATCGCAAACAAGAACCAACTAGCAAATATTCCCTCGGTATGAAAACTCAAAACAAGTTTTCTAATAAAGTATCGGAACAAGAGTACATTCCAACCGCCATATAAGTATATAAAGTGTCGAGCAACGATCCGAAGAATGCCAAAATACACAATTGCTATTGTTGCTGTTGTAGCGGTTCGGTGACCAAAAGATGGCAAGTTCAGGTGCTGTTGCGCTGGTTGGCTTTTCTTTGGTTGCTTTATTTACAATATATTATGTGCACAGTTCACAAAAGGAACAGAGAGAAAGAATGAGAAGAAACGTCTACAAGGAGTTGTTGGAGGAAAGACGGTCAAAAGGTGCTGAGAAAAGTTTGTAAAAGGTGCGCTAGTAGCTATCCATGAAACGGAATGAACGAGAAATGATCAGTTTAATATATATAAATACTTGTAGATATAAAGCAACTCTTTTTTCAGTTTAAAATTTTTTTTTGACGACGAGCACTTGGTGGGATAAAGGCAAAACAAACATTGTCATTGTGCCAAGAAGGCAGACCACATTGTTGTTCAAAACTTGCGCAAGTATGGCGCTTTCCCAAAGCCTTACAACACAAGAAAATAACTGGAAAAATGGTTACATTCAAATGGTAAACTACGAAGAAGAGTTCAATCCTCAAGTTGCACAATTCATAAAGGACGTTGGGCTCTACAACGCTGACTTGGACTATCACGTCGTGGCAGTAATGGGTTGTCAATCAAGTGGAAAGTCAACCCTTCTAAACTTACTATTTGGGACTCAATTTCGAACGATGGACGCAAATACAGGAAGGTACCAAGTAACCCAAGGAATTTGGTTGAGCAAGGATAAAGACTTTCCTATATTGGTGCTCGACTTGGAAGGAACCGACAGCAGAGAAAGAGGAGAGGAAGCAGCAAGTTTCGAAAGAAAATCTACTTTATTCGCTTTGGCTGTTGCTGACGTTCTTATTGTGAATATGTGGGCACAAGACGTGGGTCGTTATGTGGCTGCGAACCTTGCACTTTTGAGAACCGTATTGGAACTCAACTTGCAACTTTTTCAAAATGATAGAGACCACCGAAAGACGAAACTACTATTTGTGCTAAGGGACCACGTAGAGACTTCTTTGGACTTGTTAGCAAAAACGATACGAACAGACCTTGAAGAGACCTGGAAAAACTTACAGAAACCGCTGCACTTTGAAAATTGTACAGTTGAGGACTTCTTCGACCTCAAATTTGTTTCTTTGCCGCATATGGTTTTGAAACCAGAACAGTTCCAAGCTGCTGTGACTAATTTAAGGAATCAATTTCATAACCAGAGCAATTCTTCGGAATATATGTTTCAAGAAAGCTATAGAAGATTGGTTGCTGCTGATGGTTTTACAACTTATGCCAACAATGTATGGGAAACCATTCGTTCGAACAAAGAAGTAGATATTCCATCTCAAAGGGAAATGTTGGCAACCGTTCGCTGCGAAGAAATTGCGGAGGAAATCTATTCAAGTGCGCATCAAAAGTTTCAGAAATGGAGTGAAGCTCTCGATGTTCTAAAGAAAAACCCGAAAGAGAACCTTGACGATAGTTTGCGTCTCGAGTGGTTTCCAAATCTTGGAGACCAGATATGGCAAGTGATAATAGAAGCTATGGATACATATAGTCATGCTGCGAAGCGTTATATCTCAAGTGTGGCGGAAGCAAAGAAACTTAAACTGCAAGAACGTCTACAAGCAGAAGGAAAGGAATTGTACCTTCGACAACTTTCATTGATGGAAGCGTTGGTGTTGTCCTATCTTGAAAAAGAACTGGAGCGTTTAGCTTCGAGAACTACTCCTTGGAAGGAATTCCAAAGCCATGTTAGTAAACTGCTGGAAAAGTGTGGGAATCACTTGAAAGATATCGCAACATGTTCTGTAAGTGATGCTGAGATGCTCTTTAAGGAAGTAAGGCAGCCAAAGGAAGATGAGTTGGAGGAACAAGAACAGAAACTAGTGGAGAGGTTCCGTCGTATGATAGTTGATAGAACGACACAATTGTTTGTAGAGAAGACGGGATCTCAGTTTCGAAATTTATTAATGTCCACTTTGGAGAACAATCCACAGAACATATGGCAGTCATTAAGTGGACCTTTAAGCACCATAATTTCCGAGTCTTTGAAGGAACTTATGACATGTTTGAACGAAATTTGTTTGGATGAAAGTCGCAATGTATTGGTCGTAAAAGATAGTGTGGAACGCCTTAAAGAAGAAGTGGAGCGTAGAACAAAAGACTTATTATCTTCCAACTCTGTAACAATGTCATATCTTTATCGTAAGTTTGACAACTGTTTTCGTAAGGACAGCAGGGGCGTTCCACGAATTTGGAAGCCTGGCGATGACTTGGATTCATTATATTTGGATGCCAAGCAAGAAACACAAGCTTTATTGATGACTTTATCTGAAGCAAAGTTGACCATTTCACTGGAGAATCTTGGCGCAGAATCTTTAGATGAAACTTACTCCAATTTGACGAATGATTTAGAGATTGCTTTTGAAGTTCTGTCTGTGGAAAGGAGGACTGTATTGGAAGAAAAGCTGGAAGATTATGCAAAACTTGCCTATACAGAAGCCAAACGTTCTCAAGAAACCATTCACACTCGATCGCAGATTCCAGGGTGGCTCTATGCAGTCATTTTTGTTTTGGGTTTCAATGAGATGATGGCTGTGTTAAGAAGGCCGTTGTTGTTGCTATTGATTTTGTTGATTCTTCCGATATTATATATTGTCATTCAGACTAATTTACATCGCATGTTACTTTCCGTCTTGTTTTCCAAAATAGAGCAATATCTACCCAATGCAACGAATATGTTTCAAGATAGAACAGATTTTACTTCGCGTGTGGACTCGACCACAGCAGTTGGAGCAAATTTGCGGTCTTCTTTCGACTCTCCTATTCCAAATAGAGTTACTAGTAATGGTGCTGCGAAGACAACCGGTATTCGATTGCGCAAATCAAATATTCTTTCCGAGGATTCAGGTGCCAGAAGAAGAAGAAATAGCGTCGGAAATGAATAATTTGATGAAATACTTTGATAAAAACGAATTGGGATTCATTCTTGCATAATAGTGTCCATGTCCATAGGGCTTTATTATTTACAAACAAATCAAAATCATATTTTCCACACAATCAAACCTCCTCTCCAATGCAATGAAACAAGCAAGACAAAAACATCATAAAAAACCGACAAAATGACACTCAAAGACATACAAATGGAAGAATATATCATTCCTGTTGTCGGTACGAAACAATTTAAAGACGTCTGTTCACAGAACGAACACTGGGACGATATCGGCGTCTCCTCGAACCACTGTTGTGATAATGAGTAATAACCGGCTGACCTCCGGCTTCACCATCGACATAGACTGCAGATACGTCCTCTAAATCTGGGAGATCAAACATGGAGTCTAAAAGTAGTCGCTCCAAAATTGCTCTCAATCCTCTCGCTCCTGTCTTCTTTTCAATTGCCTCATGAGCAACCAGCCTCAATGCCCCTTCAGACATATGTAACTCTACACCATTCATAGCGTACAATTCTTGGAATTGCTTTACCAAGGCATTCTTTGGTTGCGTCAAAATAGAAACCAACTGATCCATGGTCAACGACTGAACTGCTAGTGTTATTGGTAATCTTCCTACAAACTCCGGAATCAAACCATACTTGATAAAGTCCTATTTACATCACATTAGTATTGGAAATAATAAGAAACAATGTTCACATACAGTGCTTTCCACATAGTCTAGTATGGAAGCATCCAACTCGCGATTCGACTGCTGTCGAACGGTTGCTCCGAAACCAATGCTAGCTGCTGCCAACCGATCAGCAACAATCTTCTCCAGTCCTGCAAATGCTCCACCACACATAAAAAGAATATTTTTCGTGTCAACCTGTATGAATTCTCCACGAGGATTTTTCCTTCCACCTTTCTCTGGAACATTGACAACAGTTCCTTCTAACATTTTCAAAAGTGCTTGTTGAACTCCTTCTCCTGATACATCTCTTGTGATACTAACATTTTCTGATTTCTTCGAGCACTTGTCTATTTCATCGATGTAAACGATACCTTTCTGAGCAAGCGGAATATTAAAGTGGGCAGCTTGCAAGAGCTTATACAGGATACTTTCAACATCCTCTCCAACGTATCCAGCTTGAGTAAGGGTTGTAGCATCAACAATGACAAAAGGCACGTTCACCTGTCTTGCCAGAGTCTTTGCAAGAAGTGTTTTCCCAGAGCCAGTTGGACCAATAATTAATATATTACTTTTCTCCAGCTCTACTTCATGCTCCGTTACTGCTTCAGCACTAATACTAATTCTACTTCCTCCAGTTTTATTGGAGGTACTCGACCCAACAGCTCCAGTTGAACTAGTATAGCCCCCTGCTAAAGAAGTGCCGGGATGAACAATGGAGTGCCTTGAGGGAAAACCTAGTCTCTGAGGCACTATTGAAGCAAGGTCTTCTGTTGAAGGAGACTGAACTTCGCCGACACGAAAGTCCTGAGTCCTCCCATCAAAGTTACTTGCGCCACCATTCCCTCTTGTGCCAGCATCACTGACTTCTCCTGTTTCCGACGAAAGGGAAGCCAAGTATTCGTTGAGGGCAACTCGTTTATAATGATTGTAGACTGCAACAGCAAGAACCTTCTTCGCCTTTTCTTGACCTACGACATATTCATTGAGACCTTCATATATCTTCTTGGGGGTTGGGAAGTTCTGTATCGTATTTCTGAGGTTCTCCGTGTATTCGTCTCCAAAATTCAGGTCGTCTGCGGCTGCGTTTGCTGTGAACGGGCACCTGCCCTCGGGTTTTAGGAAGTTTCTCTACACTCCCTTAGTATACTTACCTAAAGGAAGTATATACAGCTGGCTTATTGGAGCGAAAAAAATATTCAAACTTATAATACCATCTGCCAGAAGACAGGAGCCTCTTTTCCAGTAGGAGAGGAAGTGACATACCAACTAGGAGGTCTCCTTAACGGGAGATCGCAAAATGGGCGCGCGAAAATTGCTGCTTGGTACAATCGACATTTTTAATTTGCATGTATGAGGGTCCGTTAGAGGACAACATGACGAGGACGCCTCGGCATTCATATAAATAAACTATTTCTGCACCAAAAGAATAGTTAAGGATCTAGGCCACAAATTAACAGGGTAAGGGTATGTGCAGAACCGTTCAAGTGCGAATTAGAGGCTTTAGGGCTATCCTTATTTTGGATAGAGCTTGGTTCTCGCTCCACATCAAAATTCCAAACGATAGTAAAAACAAATAGTTTGGCATCCGCTTGAATCTTTCAATACCCCTATCTTATCATTGTAATGAAGGATTTTGAGTTGTTTTACTGGGGTGGAAGATCAGAAGGAAGAATGGTTTCTACGACAGAAGAATATCGCATGGATCAACTACAAGTGAAGATGATTGGGAACTCTTTTGAAACGCTATGACAGAGGATATACTCAAAGCCTTGTGCCTTTAACCATAGAAACGGACAACTACTCGAGGAATCATTTAAAAGTTTGAAATTCAGGCGTCAAGTTCACAATTAATGTTCCGATAAGGAATTTGCTGATGATGTCCTCGCTATGTCCTTTTTTTTGTCCCCAAGCATCAAGTAAATTGTAGACGTTTATAAGCGATGCAACTTATTAAAGTTTCTTTCTTGAGTGCTTTATGCAACGTCAAAGAATGTTGCCAACACTGCTTTCTTGTGAAGAGATACATTTATTCATTTTCAAAGAGATACTCGCTTTGCACTTTATATCTGAATCTATTCTTTAATGAAACTAGACATTGGAAATGCTCATATATTGAAATAGCGTAAAATAACTCTTATACAGACCTGGACCGCCATTTGAACACCCCAGTTGGAATATTTCTTCAACACCTCCAAAAGAGATGCAGGAGCACGGCCTAACCACCATCAGTCATGGACAGGGCTCTACCTGGCAAACTCCGAATTCCAAACTCTTGGAGTATCTATGTTTTGGTATAGAGCGAAGCCCTTACTCTCCACATTGGAGACACAACGGGAACCTCTCTTCATTAGATTGGAAATTTTGCTAGTGGATGTGACGACATGTGCAGTCCAATACGAACTCTAGGCTCTAGTTCTATCCATGATTTTTTTGGTACAGAATAGATAACTAGAGCCTGTCCTCATTCGCTTGAAACCTTCACTTTGTTCACACAACTATGCAATTGAGTGATTCGGACATCGGCATTACGTGTTGCGCGCACTCAACGCTGTTATTGGCGCACAAAACATCCCGATGTTGCCATAAGACAAGTTTTTCTGTTATTTCTGTAGAAAGTTTCAAATGTTCGCTTTGTTCTTCATAGAGTTTTCATGGAAATGCTCACCTATGGAATACATCGTCCATACTTCGTGGCCCGCAACCTCAGGCTTGGTTCTTCTCGAGGTGATAATCCACGGAAATCTCAATTGCTGTACGTAGTTTCTATTATCGCCTCGCGCTAGTTGAAAAGGACAGAAGTTTTGCGCGTTCAAAGTTTTGCTCCTGACAGTTTCGAGACAATCCTACACAAGTACCCCAGTGCGCATGGTGTTTCCATCCTACGACAAAACACTCGTTGGAACAAACAACTCGTAGCAGTTGCAAACGTTAGCTCTGGAAGCGTTACAAGTTGTCGACAGTTTGATTACCCAACGGGTCTTTCGTAATCTCCATCAAGTAGAAACAAAATTCTTTTGTTGAGGAGTTGCGAGTTGTCGGGTCTCGTGGTTGTTCATTGTTTACTTTGGAGCGACTGGTTCCAACTTGTCACATATGCACAATCTAGTTTGTTCCAGAATTATCGAAGGAAAACCGCCTTTAATGGTTTTTCAACGAGTCACATTCAGTCATGCCAATTATTTCAAGCAAGCATTGGTTCAGTAGAAACAAAAACCTAACAAACATTTAAAACTTTACGGAATAATGAAAAACACTATATTCTTCCATTAAGGCGATACTAAAACAAAGGATTCAAGTCTGCGACTTGTTTCTAACATAAAATCTTATACCGGAAACAACCTTGGCCCGCAGAGTCGTGTCCTCAATACCAAGCCTTCTCACCACATTCGAGTCCATTCCTTCCAAGTCCGACTCGTTCATCACTTTAAGCATATCACTACATACCCTTGCTTCAGACTCTGTCAAATCACAATATGTTTTCAAGAATTCCATCCAATCAAACTCTCCTTGTCGTACTGAGACAACTCCTTTACGCTCTGTTACTTGCATCTCGTCTGTATCAGTTCTGGTGGAAACAATATCCATCTGGGAAGGTTCGGGCACTACAGGAACATCGCTCCTCCATAATCGTTCAAGATTTCTTCCCAACAACTTCGCGAGAGGATCCAACTTCATCAAAACACTTTCAGTATCCGAGTATACTTTCTGGAGTTGTTCATAAACTTGCTGACCCAAGAAGTCTTTCAGGTTATCAACAGAGCAAACTACAAGTTGACAGTTTGGGCCAATATGGAGACCTTCTTTATCAGAATTGGAACTACTCGCGTCTTGCCAAGCACCAGGTGAAGGTCCCTTCTTTTCAAAACGCCTCTCATAATAGACTCCTGTATTCATTACCCAGTTCTGCTTCTCCGTAAAGTGACTGGAAATTTCATTATTATAACTTGTACTCACAACCAACTGAACTGCCCATATATCGTTTTCTTCTAAATCCAACTGGGAAGAAACGGGGACTAGAAACTTATCAACTTCCTCCTTAATCATACCGACACTGACACGTGAACTATGGTAGTATTTCAATGCTATGCCTATCAAATAAATTCTTCTCTTCTTGGAACTTGTATCCATCAACATTTCGGTCAAAGAAGACCCGCTTTCATCGGAACTGGAAGAATCCTCATCTATGGGCACGGAAACTCGAACAAGAATATCAGGTCCATTAGAATTAGGCCTGTTGGGTAAAAATATTCCATCTTCCGACAAAAACTTGTCATAGAATTCTTTCCAAGCATTTGGAGAATAGGACTGTTCTTTAGCACTGTAACTTGTCTTCAATTCAGAATGAAAGGATGGAACTGTCCGGACACGGCATTTCTCTATTTCCCAAACTATGTCTTCTACAAAACTCTGATGAAATATACTCAACTCTCCCAAACGCCTAGAAAGACAACAACGAACATACAGAATAGCGGCAAATATTACTTCAAACCTAAACCCTAACGAAGAGCGTGACTCTGCGGGAACATTAAGCGGAAACAGGAAATCAAGATAACGCATAAGAGGATAATCCCGGTACTCTTCCTTGGCAGCTTTGAAAACGATCTTTGGAAATACTAATTTGATCCGTTGCTGTTTAACGTCAACTTCTCCTGGTCCTTTGTTTGGGCAATACTCATAATAAAAGCCGAAGTTATTAGCAATATCCAGCACGTATTGAGAGCTTTCCCCAAGAACTAAACCGCCATATACAGTTTCGAACACCTGGAATTCATATTCCAGGATAACTGCCAGCAACAGCGCAGCAAAAACTTTCAAAGTGTTGAGGTTCATATTACTCGGGGTCGTTGAGTAGACAACATAAGAGGAAATTTCTTCAATCCTAGCATACATCTCATCCTCTGTAAGATTATACAACTTGTTGTGAATGCAAGTATTCACTAACACTTGCATAACATGGCGAACGTAAAGCGGCACACCCTCAGTGTAGTTATATACCTGTTTGAAAAACCAGTCATGTCCTTCTGGATGCTTGGGAAACAATAGTTGCAAAGCGGTTTCTCCTGTGCTTATCTTCATTCCTCGTATAAATAATTTTGTCGAATCCTCTGAAAATGGATCCAAGCGAACAAAGTCTAAATTCACCCGAGAGCTTATTGCATCCTCCTGCTTGGTAACAATAGCATCCGACCTTCCCGCTAGATAACAATTGACAAAACGTTGAATAAGAAGCGAAGATAGAACTCGGAAAAATAAGCAGTAGACATTTAATTTGCCTGGTTTTCTCTGTGGGTCCAGGTCAGGAAACTTATCAAAATCACCCTCCGCCAACAATCCAATTTCATCAATAAACAGAAACAAATAACGCTTGTTTGTGACTTGAAATAACGATTTTAACCACTTCCCTGGGTTCTCACTGTTCTCTAAGACCTTGGCGAGCAATTCTGGCTTATTTGGTAGCGTGGAAAGAGCTTCTTTGCTAATCTTCTTTAAAAGCGTAGGTTTAAAATCTTCCCCATCAAAACGGGGAAAGTCCCTGAGATCTACATTAACATATAGGGTTTCGTTTAACAGGGCTTCTACTGCACGTTCTCCAGCCCTCATTCCACTGCCAGCAATTCCAGGAAACTCGATTATATCCTTCTCTAAAACCTGCCGGTTCAACAAAACAAATTCCCTAAAGTGCTTCCCTAATATGGTTTTGCCACTCCCATACATATGGGGGGCAAAACACACAGAGGGACGCACGTCGTAACTTGACGAATTTGAAGGAGCGTATGAAGAATTAAAGTTCGAGATTATTTGATAGACTGCAGCACGCCTGTTTACAAGAGGACGAATGAGAGATATCCTGGGAACTGCAACGTCTGCTCTACTTGAAGAAGCAGCTTCTTCACTCTCTTGCCTTCTTCCCAATCTACCTTCCGTCGTGCCACTTTGGTCGTTTTCTACTGAGGCAACAACAAGTTCACGTTCTCGAATAAGCTTGCCCTGGTAAAGGAGGCTCCTTCGGAAGGAAAGAGGGCGAACACACAAAACCCTTCCACCCCAGAAAGAACTCCGTGTTTGGCAACTGAATTTTGCTTCAAACTTACAACCAACAGTGTTTTGAAAAGCATATGTTAAGTGAAAAGACAAGAATAGGCAACTGCACGACATAACAACCACCAATTCCCACAACGAACAACCAACAATGAATTTTTGCCAGATTGGATTGTCCTCCGCTTTTAAAGGAAAAAATGAAAATGGCGGACAAAAAAAAGGGACGAGGCAAGCGATTGGCCCTCGTTGCCAGCCACCCAAATTACAAAAAGTATAAATCTGAAAGATGATAACAATGCGTGTTTTGGTTGAATAGGATTAGTTGGGGAGTAGTCAAATTTACAAAGTATTCTTACACCTATGAATATCGTGTAAAGTTGAAAAGCACACATCCAATTTTTCCTTAAACTTGAATCTAACACGCTACTTACTGCATAGAATTCCAAGAGTATACTAGTTGAAGATAGTTTTTGCAGCAATAAAAAAAATGTCTTCTAACTACTCTTTTACAGGTAAATGGAAATGAAAGCAATTATGATGAATAAAGCTAGGTGGGACTTAAACTTGAGAGAGAATGAAGAAAAGGCAAAGGAATATCAGCATTTAGCTGTGGCCAAGTACAATCTACCTAGTAGTAGGCTAAAAGAGTGCAGAGTACTTTTTGAACAATTTGTTGTGGTTGGGACAGCCCATGATGCAACTTGTTCATAAGTAGCCTTTTAGAGAAAATGCTTTTGTTTCGACTTTCAGCAAATATTGATAGTATTACCTGTTTCAACGTAAGCGAGCCAAGTCTGGTTTGTTCTTCTTTTGCATTGTATCTTGGTACAAACTGTCTTTGGAAACCAAAAGTTTTGATACAGCTTTAAATTTATTAGAGTATTTTGCGTTCTCAGTGTCTATACTGTCCTTTTCCTTGTCCCAGTCAAAACTCGGCCATAGTTGATCTTCGAGAGGAGAGCAAAGGAGGTCACCTTTGAACCATAGCGTCCATCCTTTTTTCCACACCAACTTGACCAAAAGTCACGGAAAGAAATTTTGAAGCAAATGGTCGAAATTTTACCAAGAGCATTAGTCTATATAGGTCAAGTATATCATCCTATGTGGCACCATTTCTATCGACGATGAGTTGCATTGACTTGGAACGTTGTTTCTTCTCAAAACTCGAGTTGGAGATAGTAATTCCGAAGGAAAGATGCTTCAAAACATTCTGAAAAGATGGCGACTCTTCCAGACTGTTTGATGAGATTGATTGGGCACTAGTTCTGTTTAACGTTACCGCCACAGGTTGGTGACACCAAAGCAAACAGTAGACAGATAACAAGAATTTTTGCTTGTTCAGAAGAAACAAGCATAACAAATGCGTGGGTGGTTGGTAAAAGAACGCGGTTGAGCTTAAACTGTTAACCTTTGTTCTTGTGACAGTATAAAGAGTCTTATTCTTCGTAGCTCGGTCCAAAGCCGAGTTTTCCTGTCACCTAAAAATAAGACATTCTCAGCTGTCTTTGTCCTTTTTCAAGGTGAATATATGATTACACCGAGGAGCTTTTACACGCAACAAGAACGTGCGGACGCAGCAGTTTTGTAGTTGTTGTGTGCATTCTCAAGTTTGTCTCAATATGAAAAGTGACTTTATTAGTTGAGATACGTGGCGTTGTATTCCATGTCTGGATTATTCGAGTTGCCTTCACTAGTACTATGAATAAGAAGTAGATAGTTTTTAACATGACTCTACCGTGAGCAATTTGCAAGGGAACAAGCAAAATCGGTCGTATTGGTTTGTAATTGTGGCGTCCGTACTATCGAGGATGAGTTGATTTGGTTTGAAACGTTCTTTCTCTTCAAAACTCGAACCGGAGGAGACTGTTGGTCTAGAACAGGACACGAGAGTCATTTCTTAAGAAAGAAGCTTCAAAACAATCTATAAGATGGCGACTCATCTAGACCCTCTGTATTTTGCCACAAGAGTGTTTTACGAGATTGAATGGGAACTTGTTCTATTCACCATAGTCGCTGCACCTTGGTGACACCAAAATAAAGGGACGAATAAAAAATTTTGCTATGCCAGAAACAGTCATAAAAACTGAGCGACTGGTTGGTAAAAACAAGCACTTGAGCTTGTATTGTTAGCCTTTCGATCTAGTGTTTGTGTTATAGGGGTCGTATCTTCCGTAGCTCGGTCGAAAGCCAGGCTCTCGTGTCGCCCAAAAGCAAGACAATCTCAGCTGTGTTAGTTCCTTTTTTAAGGTGAATATGTGATTACAATAAGGAGCGTTTTCGTGCTAAGAGCACCAAAGCTAGTCGCCTGGTGCTTACTGGACGACCGCAGACTGCACAGTCGAAAATTTCACTGATACTATTCCGTGAAATGCTTTTGCCGTATTTTATGTGAAAAGCCTCTAGAGGACCATAGTTGTTGAATCACGAGACGTCTGCTTAAGAATGCCATCTTTCATTGAGCCCACTATAGGACTCTCCCAACAGAAGCCAACGACCTTAGCGTCTTCAAAGTATACAATTGCCTTGGCAGAAATAGTTTGCGTATATAAACTTGAAGTGAGAACAGAGTAACCTTATAATAGAGCGCATGTCTCCAACAGATCATTTCCAATGGCCAGTGGGCAACCGCAAGGATCAAATGCAGACGCTGTAGTTTTGTGATCGTTTCGTGCTTTGTCAAGCTTGCCTCAGTAATAAAAAGTGACATTTTTAGTTGAGATAGGTGGCGTTGTAATCCATATTAGGATCGTTCAAGTTACTCTCACTAGTACTCTCTGAACAAGAAGTTGATAGTTTTCGACTTGACTTTCCAGAGAGAATTTTTCAAGGGAAAAGGTAAAAGCCATTGGCTCTTCATAACACTGGAAGTGTCACAAGTGAGACATTTGAAGAAATCATTTCACAGTCCGACCGGAAACCGAAATGACTGCCTTCCGTCTAGCCAACTGTACAACGAATACCTTTGCTTCATCGCAGTCACGGCAGAGTTACAATCTATTCCAACTTTCCGCTGGAAGTCCAGTAAATCCGAACAGAATATTCTATTTTCAAAGTTCCTCTGCTGTTTCTCCACAGAACACTAAGTGGAGACTGTTAAGCATCGTAATCTGTTGCCTCCTCTGTCCCCAAAGCTTATTTGCAGTAAAAATTTCGAGCTAGGCGAAAACGAATTTGGGTATGGCATTGTTGTTTCGCACTAGTTCATCAATAGGATTGTGCTTGTAGAATTCACTCCACCAAAGCACGTTGTACTCAGTGACAGTTTGTTTAGTCCTGCGGCAGAAGCGGAACACTTTTGCATTTGTTGCAATGAAAAAGAATAAAAGACACCTGTACCTGTACACTTCAAATTTCTTATCGCACTGTCATAGCGAAACTTTGCTTTTTTGGTTCTGTTTCACTCTAGGTTCCCTGAGCGCCGCAGTAGAGCAGAAGCAACCAAAGAGGAAAAAGCGAGAAGATAATAAAAGCCAAGCGGTCCTTGCGTTGTTTTCCTTTCAAAATAAACTTGAATCATCAATCGACATAAAGCGCGGACGATTCCAAGGTGGCTTTGTGGCCTTGTTATACCGGAGCCAACCTACGCAAGAGACGATGACACAACCAGCTGGCTATGTAGAAGAGGAATCAGCGGTTGCTACGTTACAAGAACTACGCTTGTTTACTCTTTATCGAGTTACATTCGGTCTTTTGACCTGGTCTTTCTTTTTTTTTGTGTCGACGACTGCGTAGACATGCCGTCTTGGTAACGCAACCCCATTGTCACTCTCTTCCGACAAAAAGGGGTAACTTGACACTCTCAGTTCTATTTACATTGCCAGTCTAGATAGAAATCAAAGTAGAGTCCAAAAAGTTTGGACTTGTTATGTTTCTTCTACTGCCACTGGCAATACTGCACCAAAGTGATCTGCACCAAATTGGCTCCAACCGATTGAGGGTGGTGAGAAGTTGACCTCTGCTTTGCCACCTCTTTTTGGTATCTCTCATGTGTTTTGCCTTTTCAAAGCTTGAAGACTATTTATTCTGTAATGTTTTAGAGGTTTCTTCAGAGGTTTTTTGTACTAGTCTTTTTCCATGTTTCGTAGTGGGTGAAAGGCTCCTTTCACAACAGCGTTGTCATGACCCCGCCAATCTCCACATCTTCAACTGCTAACTTGTGCGCGTATATATAAGTATACAGATTCGTGGTGTAAAAAGAAGAGTGCAATGGTTGAAAAGTAACAGCAGAGTACTAAGGTACCTGTAGAGGAAGCACTTGGAAAACGGGTCACGTCCTTGTACATATCTACCTATAATAGCTGTTTTTGCTCGTAGAGGTTGCAAGTTTAGTGTACTTGACAAGGTTTCCAAGTATCATTCAGTGCCTTTAAGCGCGTATGGGTGTACTTGGAACTTTTTCAAGTTAATAAGGTAGATTTTATTAACGAAAGTATATGGAAAAATTGCAGCCTTATTAAGCCAAAAAAGTTTGACAATACTAGAAAAGTAAACCTGCAATTTTCCTGACTATTCTTATCTCCAGTTCAGCAAACGCGTTGTCTTGTGGCGTTACAAACTCGCCATAGCCTTCTTCGCGAGTTGTGCTCCTTTTGGATCACTGCGCATGGTAAAGTAGCTTGTAAGGATCAAATAGCTATGGAGTTTTGGAAGCTGATTTTTCTTACCGCTTCCACTTCATCAATCTCATCACCTCCATAAGAATAAGAATTCCACAATTCATCTATGATGGAACATCCGATGAATTGAGTACTCCTCCGCTTGCTCAATTGGATCTTTCAAAGCGGAAAGATTCCAAGTTCATGGAATTCATCTCTCCTTATTTCCATTCCGAAAAAAGGAGATTTGAAGGACATGAACAATTATAGAGGCGTCAGTCTCATAAGTACAATAGTCAAACTGTGGAGTGCGATTGTCACCAATCGCATTCGTTACACAGTTGAAAAATACAATGTACTGGTACGCGAACAAGCAGGATTTCGTACTCGCGAGGAATGTGCAACACAAGTCATTGCTTTGGTAGAGTGTGTCAAACGACGATGGAACTAGGAAATGCGTCCTACATATGCATGTTTCATTGATTTGCGTAAAGCTTTCGATCGAGTTCCTCATGAAGCCTTGTTTCGTAAACTTGAAAGTTTAGATATTGAAGGTGGACGTTTGGAATTTTATCGTGGACTTTATCGTAGTTCATGGACACAGGTATCATCACGTATATCTGATACAGTCTCATCTGCCTGTCCATTTTGTAGAGGTGTACGTCAAGGCGATCCTTCCTCTCCATTACTATTCGATCTGTTTATCAATGATTTACTTGAACAATATCGACCATTTGGTATTCGAGTGGTTGGTTTGCCTGAGAGTACAATTGGTACAGAAAATCGATTACCTGGATTGATGTTTACCGATGATGTGGTATTGTTATCGCCTAGTCGACATTGTCTTGAAGCCTCCATGCGCAAGGTAAGTGAATATTTAACTAAACTTGAAATGGAAGTTGGTGCATCCAAATGTGGTGTTACTGTCTTTCGTGGATGTCTAAGTAAAGTTCGAAGGAGGCAATGCCAATTACAAGGCAAAGACATACCCGTTGTGGAAGAATATCGATATCTAGGTATCGACTTGAATAGTACTTTGGATGAAGGATTTACATTGCAACGTCAAATCCAACGTTATCGTCAAAAGCTTCATATGGCAACTCCATTTCTACGTAATGGTAGGATACCAATGGATCTCCGTTTGCGTGTTGTGAAGAGCTGCTTGCTACCCTATTTGGTTTAGGGCTCCGAGTGGTGGGTATGCATCAACTACGTGCCACACGTTTGAAGTTGGTGTTGAATCAAACTTTACGAATAGTGGTAGGAGTGCATACGAAACAACAGGAGAAAGTATTCCTGCTTTGTATACTGAATTCGGTATACCTCGTGTGGAATCACTTATAGCAGGACGCCGGGCACGTTTATGGGCCAAAGGTCCTAGTATGCGTACATGGATCCGTCATTTATGTCAGTGGATTCCTACATTTCGGAAAGGTACATGGGTGAAAAATACCAAAGCTTGGTTGTTGAGGAGATTAGGTAGCTCGGCGGTAAGGGAGATTGAGATGTCTCCTCGTGGTTCCAAGACATTGCAACCAGAAGTGCAACAGGTTATTCATCACAAATGGCTAGCTACTGGCAAAATGACTCAAACCAATACATGGCAAGAGTATTGTCAGTATGCATTACATAACGGTAGTGCATTGTTGCGTGATAGCTCCCTCCACTTTCCTGAATATAGCAAAAGTCTTTCATGGCTGATGCGTATTCGTGTTGGTGGATGGAGTTCCTGCTCGAGGCTCGCCAGAATCGGTATATTGGATGAACAATGGAAGACTCGTTGTCCTTGTTGTTTGGTCAATGTACCTGAAACATTGAGTCATTTACAACAAAAAAGGTCCGTTATCATGCGTAGCCGAATCGCAGCTGCACACCCAAGAGACCAATCGATTGCTAACAAGTACAGTTGATTGCAACCTCAGTGGGACTAAGGGCACTCTGGCTTGTCAAAAAAACTTAAACTACACAAATACAAGTATGTAAAAAACATTCTTATTCCTTGACAAGTTTTAGATAGGAAACTACAAAATGATTCAACAATCCTATAAAGTATCATGCCAAGGAGAATGCAGCATTGAATTGATGAAGAACATCTCAACAATAGCTATCCTTTCAGCGATTTCAAAGAACATGGTACAGCAGTTTGGAAACGACTGCCTCCGTTTGCTAGTCCCGATTCAATCATCGTACGTTTATCCACTGATTTGACTGTTGCACATTGAGAATTAGGGCAAAAACAAGGGCTAAAGAAGGAACGATATCCAACGTATAAAAGCCACATTACGCTGATGAAGTAAATGCAAGTTGTTAAAAAACTCCAAGATAAAACGCAGCTTACTGTGTCAAGTCACTCCTGCATAAACAAAGAATTGCACAATCGAACTTGGCTTTGTACTTAAACTGCAACCATTTTATTGATCTACGGCTGTGCCGAGCTTAGAATACTTACTGTTGTCAGAGCAACTTAACGTTATATCAAGGCTGCTACACCGCATGCCCGAGCAGTCGACTCGCAATAAAGAAGCGTCATGAATGACTGCAGAGCAACTGTAATGCTTACAAATGACAAAAAGCGCTGATAATGGCAATTTACCGAGCTATTTATTACAATGGATTGCAACTGTCAAGGAATAGACGTTTCCGCGTGCAATTTATCACTCCTCTAATTTTTGTTTGGTCCATTGCTCCACTTGTCAAACATTTAAAGCTAACTCAGGAAAACTGTAAAAGCGAGACTCTATTCGTTGCATAAAAACATAAAAAGGAACAAAGATGTACTGCATGACAAAGAGGCCTAACTTATTCACTACTGTAGAGATGTTGTAATGAATTGAAGTGACAAAAACCATGCATAGTCGCAATTCTCTTGGCGATTTACAAGGACAGTTAGAACTGTCTAGGAATAACTACTTCCTCCTTCAATTCACGATTCAATAAATATTTTTTGTCCAATGCTCAATTAGTCACGCAATTAGAAATAACGCAAGAAGAAAAATATGAAAGCATGACACGTCTCAGGTTATAAAAACATACAAAAGAATACAATGTAACTGCATGTAGTTAAAAACTTGATACTATGCAATGCAACAATTGAATTATACGTAAACCAACAGAACTGTCGTCAAATTTATCATCGTTGAGCAACCCAACTGGCTTACCCTGCAGCAAATTAAAATCTACCCACGATGGTGTTGGGCACAGAAGATTTATTGACGCCAGAGTACTTTTCACGTTATACCAAGGCCGCTTTACTGTTTTGGAGTCTTCGAGCTGTATTAAAAAGGCTAACCGATTACATTAAATGCCGTTACAAGGATTGTATTGCAATAAAACTTTGCAACAAAAGACCTCCAAAAAGGCAATCCTTTCAGCAAAGAACATTACGAAAAGGGTACAAAGCAATGAGAACCAGTTCAATCATGTATAGAATAACAGTGGTACTACCAAACTGAGAATCGTTAGACAACCGAACTAGCTTACACTGCAATAATTTGCATCTATTCACGAGGTTGTTGGTGAAAGAGCAATGACGATTGTCAAATCGTGGTTACTTCACTGCTTCTCAGAATTGTGGACTTTAATAAGGAGACGTAGGCTTTTCGAAACGCTAGAAGCATTGTAATACATCTAAATGACAAAAAACCTCCATACTAGAAATCCTCCCAGCCGATTGTGACAATTGATTAGCACTGTCTAGAGACAACTGCTTCCTCGTGCAAACATCGGTTCTACAATTGTTTTCTGTTCTTTGCAATTATAATAAAATTAAATTATCAAAAAGAAACCCGGCCCAAAGTGTGAATATATAAAGAAAGATGTAGAGTAAATGCAAACTGTTAAAAAGCAGTACAGAAAAGGCACATGGAACTGTACTAGTTCAGTTATGCATAAACTTACAGGATTGCCTTCTCGTCGGACGCCGTTAGCAACAAACCAACTTACACTGCATTAACCATTATAGCGTTACGACAAAATTGGCTACGGAGTACAAAGCATTGTCGAGGTACTTTTTTTCGTTATATCACTACTGTTGCAAGTCATTTATGAATAGTCGATACGTGATTAAGAGGCATAATGAAAACATGACACTACAGGTTTGGTAATACATTAATTGACAGAAAACAGCAGTTATAGCAATCATCTCAGTGATTTTCAGCAATAAATTTGAACTGTTTAGAAACAACCGATTCGTCGTCCAAGTCACGAAACAACCAATGCTTCTTTGACAACTGATCCTCTAGTCACACATTTAGAATTAACTTAATAATAAAATAAAAAGGCTTGCCATTATAGTTTATAAAACGCAACAGAAGGAAAATACTGTAGCCACAAATTGTACAGAGGCATTAAGAAATAGTTAACAAGCACTGAGTCGATCCAATAAAGCATAGTAAGCTAACAGTACGATCGAATCCAGAATCGATTGGGCATCCAAGCGGGCGAAAACTGCAATAGGTGGTAGCGATCAACGACGATGTTGGTCTTAAAATTTTTACAATAGTCAAAACATATTTGAAGTTATATCAAGGTTGGTTCAACGTTTCAAATTCGTCGACTTGTAACAAAGAGGCTCCATAAAAACATGCCACTAAATGGCTTTTACATGCAGTAGAGGTACGAAAAAGCATGACGAATGGCTATTCACCCAGCAAAAAGCATAACACGAGGAGATACTGCACTAGTTCGATTGTGCATTAACCAACAGTGGTACCATCGAAAATTTTTTAATTGCAATCCTCTCCGCTGTTTACAATCATGGATCAGAACTGTGTAGAAACAACTGATTCCTTACGTGCAACAATTCAACCAATGCATTTTGGAGCACTGCTACGCATGTCACACATTTCGAATCTATAGTTCATAAAACACACAATAGAGGGAAATAGTGGCATTAAGAAAAAGATGCAATGCACAGTGTCAATCCAATCAAGATAGATGAATAATTGTTCGTTCAAATCAAGCACCCACTGGTATAAAAACGAGCCAACACAGCAATAGCCATATCAATCTACGACTTTTTGGGCAAGGAAGATTTACGGTTGTCAAAGTATATTTTAGATCAGATCAAGGTAGCATCATTAATTCAGAGTTTTTGACCTGTAGTAAAAAGACTTATGATTAAATGGAACCACAGGTATTGTACTGCACTAATGTTACAGAGAAAACACAAAGATTGCCACTCTTTCACCAGAAAACATTACACAAAAGATACGAGGCACTGCATCAACCAAATTGCGAATAAACCAAGAGGGTGCCATCAAATTGAGAATCATTGGGCAACCGAACAGGCTTTGACAGCAATAGATTCCATATACCAACGAGTACTGGGTACAGAAGAGTTACTATAGTCAATTTAAGGTCACTTCGCTGCTATTCAGAATCCCTGGATTTGTAATAAAGAAAGTCATATTTTGAATGACACGAAAGGCATTGTGGTACATCAAATTGACCAAAAAACACTCCTTAATGGAAATCTCTCTGCCAGTTCTAACAATAGATTACGACTGTTTGGAGACCCCTCTGTTTCCTCGTGCAAGACAATTTTCAATCATTGATTTTTTTGTCCTTTGCTACGCTTGTGATACAGTTAGAATTACAGTCAAATTAAATTATAGAAACGGAACAATGCGCATAGTACAGAAACATAAAGAAGAATGTAGCTTAAACGCAAATTGTTAAATAGCATTACAAAAAAAGGGACATTGAGCTATACGAGTTCACTCATGCATAAACAAAGCAATATCTTCTCATTGGACAACGTTGTCAACAAGCCGACTTGCACTGCAATGATCATTATAGCGTTACGACAAAATTTTACACAGGATACTTAGTATTGTCAAGGCACTTTTTAAATTACATCACTGTTCTTGCACGGCGTTCCATTGATGTCTGCTCAAAATGAAGAGTCATGACAATTACATGACACAATAGGTTTGATATAGAATTAAATGACAAAAAATACTATTGGCAATCTCAGCGCTTCGCAACAATGGATTTGAACGGTGTGGAAACAGGTAACACCTCGAGCAAGACAGAAACAACCAATGACAAATTGACAATTGCAATTCTGACCGCGTATTAAGATAAATGTAACATAGAAATCACTTACCTACATAGTTTACAAAACACAACGGAAGAAAGCTGCTATAGATACAAATTGTTAAAACGCATTAGGGAAGAAGTACCATGCACTGAGTCAATGCCGTAAAGTATAGACAAATAATTGTACAAGCGAGACGAGCATCAGTAGGTATACAAACGAGCTAACACTGCAACAGCTTTTATCGGTTTTTGATGGTGTTCCACACAAAAGCTCAACAGTCGTCAAAGTACATTTTACAGTATGCCAAGGTTGTTTTATTGTTACATAGTCTTCAACTTGCCATTTCGAGGCCTAATGGGTACGTGGCATTGGAGGTATTGTACTACAATAAAATTACAGAAACAAACGATAATGGCGATCCTTTCAGCAGAAAACCCTCACTCAAAAGTTACAAGGCACTGCAGCAGCTCAATCATGAATGAACCCAGAGTGGTAAAATCATATTGAGGATTGTTGAACAACTGTTGACTCAATAAGTTACATTTATCCACCATTGTTGGGCACCCAAGATTCACCATAATCAATTCCTGGTTACTTCATTGCTTGTCAGAGTCCTGGAATTGTAATAAGGAGAGTTTGGCTTTCAGTGACACTAGGGGCATTGTAATGCATCGAAATGACCAAATTAACCCTTGATAATGGAAACCTCTCAACCAGCTCTAACAATTTATGACAACCGTTTAGAGATCCCACTGCTTCTTCGTGTAAGCCGTTATTCAACCAATGTCACTTTTTTCATTTGATATGCTATTGCTCCAGTAAAAATTATATTCAAATTGAATTATAGAGATGGAACCGTGCACATATTATAAAAACATAACAAATGGTGTAACGTAAATGCAAATTTTTCAAAAGCACGACAAAGAACTACATTAAACTGTACTATTTCAATCATGCAAAAAACTACCAGCAGTACCTTCTCATTGAACGTTGTTGGCAATAAACCAACTTACGATACAGTAACCATTATAGCATTACAACAAAGTAAAGCATGGAACACTAAATATTATCAAGGCACTTTTTAATTATATCACGATTATTACACGACATTTCAGATTGGTCGACTCGAAATAAGGAGGCATAATGATTAAATGACAATGTAGGCCTTGGACCATATTCCAACTGACAAAAATAACCATAGTAACGGCAATCGTCCCAACGATTTGCAGCAATGGATTTGAATTGGTTAGGCTCAACTAGCTCCTGGTGCTACTTACGAAACAACCAATGATACTTTGACACTGCAACTCTAGTAGCCTATTTAGAATTAAGGTAAAAGTGCTATCTAAATGCTTACCCTATATAGTTAATAAAACACAACAGAAGGAAGCTGTTAACGCCGCAAATGGCTAAAACACATTGACGAAGAGGTACCATTCACTGAGCGAATTTAATGAAGATTAGACGAGTAGTAACTGTACGAACAAGTCGAGCATCACTGGTATCCAAGCAAGATAACACTGCAACAGCTTTTACTAACCTAGGACAGCGTTGGGTACAAAATCTTTACAATAGTCAAGATACATACCACGCTAAAGAAGCTACATCTTCTCAAAGTGGTCAAATTGTAATAAAGAGATCGAATGATTACGTGCCATTACAGTAACTGTATTGCAATAAAAGCAAGACAAAAAATAAATAACGGCAATTCTTTAAGAAAGAGCATCACATAAGAGTTTGAGAGGTACCACTAAAATACTAATAAATAGTGCAACTATAGTACATCAAGTTTAATTGGGCTGGAAAAATAAAGCTGGCTTAGACAGATACAGCAGCAAGCACCTGCGACAAAGTTGAAACAGGCACACTTAGATCATCAGATTGATGTGTTTGAAAGGTGGGTAAGAGACTAACAGTTCTAGAAAGTTGTTAGGTTTTATTAGGTCTTCCTAGGTTCTCTTAGGTTTATTAGGGTTTATTAGGGTTTATTAGGGTTTATTAGGGTTTATTAGGGTTTATTTAGGGTTTATTAGGGTTTATTTAGGGTTTATTAGGGTTTATTTAGGGTTTATTTAGGGTTTATTTAGGGTTTATTTAGGGTTTATTAGGGTTTATTAGGGTTTATTAGGGTTTATTAGGGTTTATTAGGGTTTATTAGGGTTTATTAGGGTTTATTTAGGGTTTATTAGGGTTTATTTAGGGTTTATTAGGGTTTATTTAGGGTTTATTTAGGGTTTATTAGGGTTTATTAGGGTTTATTTAGGGTTTATTTAGGGTTTATTAGGGTTTATTAGGGTTTATTAGGGTTTATTAGGGTTTATTAGGGTTTAT